>JAQQAC010008525.1:15585394-15716183 GCA_029783875.1 Phataginus tricuspis | reverse complement strand
CTATCTATCTATCTATCTATCTATCTATCTATCTATCTATCTATCTATCTATCTATATATATGTTTTATGCAATGCAAATAATATGTCAACATTTTTTTTAGTGAAAATTGACAGAAAATTTAGTAGGAAAGGAAAGGAATTAAAGTAGCAAAAAATTACACTGAAAAAATACAAACCAAATTGGAAGACTAATACTACCCGATTTCCAAACTTGTAAAACTATAGTAATCAAGCTAGTGCAGTACTGGCACAAAGATAAACAAATTTATCAGTGAAACAGAGTAGAGTCCAGAAATAGGTGCATGCACATGTGAACAACTCATTTTCAATATAGATAAAAAGGTAATTCTATGAAGAAGGCAAATCTTTTAAACGAATGGTGCTAGAGCTTTTAGATATTCATATGTGAATATGGAAATTGCGATCTTTACCTTGCACAATATAAAATATGTAAGTATTATATTAAACTCAGAATTTAACATAGACCTGACTGTAAAGTCTAAAACTATAAAGCTTCTAAAAATTATATAGAAGAAAAAAAATCAAGCCTTTTGTGCCTTATGCAAAGTTTTTGTTTTAATGCCAAAAGCACAATACCCATCAAAGAACAAATTAATAAATTGGACTTCATCAAGTTTGAAAAAACTCTTCTCTTTCAAGGACAATGTTAAGAAGGATGAAAAAACAGGTAAAATATTTGCAAATTATATATGTTAAAGGAATTGTATTAGAGTATAGAAGGAATTCTGAGAACTCAATAATAACAAACAACATAGAGGAAATGATCTGAACAATCATTTTACCAAAGAAACTATGAGGATGTGAAGCAAACTCATGAAAAGATTCCAAACATCATTAGTTATTAGGAAAATATGAATTAAAACTGCAATGAGATATCACTACATACTTATTAGGTTGGCTAAAATTAAAATGACTGACCTTTCCAAGTGTTGGAGAGGGTGTGGAAGAACAGGAACTCTCCAAAGAATTATTCCAAAGAATACTACCACTTTGGAATATAATCTGACAGTTTCTTAAAGTTGAAATATACACCTACCATTTCAGTCCTGAGTATTTAACCAATATACATGAAAAGCATATGTTCATATAGACTTGTATATGAGTATCCATATTAGCTTTATTTATAATTGCACCAAACTGTAAATAACCCATTTGTCCATAAATAGGGGAATGGACCAAAAAAAAATCGAATAAACAAAAAATCTGTATCATACAATGGAATACGACTCAGTAATAAATAAACAAACAAGTGATAATTACTATGACATGGCTGAATTTCAAAATAATCATGCTGAGTGAAAGAAGGCACATTTAATAAAAGTACATTCTTTGTGGTTCCATTTATATAAAACTAAAAGAAAAGTAAACAAATCTACAGTATCATAAATAGATCAGAGGTTGCCTGGAGATAAGGGTTAGGGACTGGCGAGGAGATAGAGGTATGACAGAGGGGCTAGAGAAAATATTCAGGGTGATGGATGTTCATTGTCTAGGTAGTGATGTTAGTTTCAGTTATACACATATGTCTAAACCTCAAATTATACACTTTAGATATGCATTGTTTATGTCAATTACAACTCCATAAAGCTTTAAAAAAATGATGAGTGTAAATGTTTGAGTGTGCAGTTGTGGAGCCAAGCAGGGTTTGGTGTCAGAAGACAATAACATCAGTGACCTAGAAACTTAATATCTCAAGACTTGCAAATTTAATCATGTGTCTTAATAAACATACATTGGAAATTGTGGGAGACACACTGAATTTTAAACCACTCATACGATCCAGTGTTTTTCTTTGAAAGAGGGCAAGAAATCTAATTGTACTGGGTCTAGAAGCACTGCATTAATTGGGTCATGATTTCACAGTAGCTTTGTATCTTTCTCAGTCCAGTCACACTTGCCAAAAATACAGCAGTTTTAGGAGCACAATGACTTAAATATTCTCATAAGGCTAATGGACACTGTATGGTTAAAGGAATTACTCCTCTGCACTTCACAATCTCATCTTTAAGTTGCCCAGAAAAATATTTTTTGTGAGACAAACATAGCTGAAATCAAACGCATCCAGGTCATTAAAAGAATTGATTCAGAGCTTCATAAAATCGGAATGCCTTAGCCTCCAGTTCTCACCAATAGTATACTCGCAAATGAAATCACAAAATGTTTCCTCTGCCCAGATTCCCTTCCCAAACACCACAGCGAAGTAGATTTTTTTCCTCTAGCCTTCGAACACTCATATTAGAAGTCATTTTCTCAAGGCAGCCTTCTTTAAACCTCCTGCCCATACCAATATCATGCTCCTCATTTGTTTAAGGTCCCCTTTTTTAGTGTGTTTGTGCCATCATCTGTCCAGATGTCTTCTTCCCACTGAGTTTCTCTATTTTAGTTATCCACTGACTGGTCTATCTTGCCCCTTAGGCTTTTAATATCTAAGAAATATATTGTGATATTTTCACAGCATCCTAATCTAGAATCTGCTATTTGATATTTAATAAAATCTTAACAAATGTGATCAGTTTTGAAAGTACATCCCCATTTGATAGCAAATACTGATAAATCCCCTCTTTTCCACATCCTCTTTGCCACATTCCCACTATGTCTGCCCTATAAATCTGAGTTAGTAAGCTTACATAAAGTGCTGAGGTTCTAAATGTTCCCAGCTCCAGCTGATCTATTCAAGTGATTTTAATCAATCTGTCACAGAAATCATAATAGAAACCAGAATTATGTCATATACTACATGTTTGATAGTATCAAGATGAGATACCACAAATTGCTTGAATAAATCAAATGAAAGAGCCATATGGAGTGTGGATTCTGATAGTAATTCAATCACTAAACTAGAGTCACACATTCATTTTAACCAATGTGATGAGACACCAAAATTGTTACTTTTTATTCTTATGCTTATTATACAGCCATGCCCAAATAGGGCTCAATAAGTTCTAGTTGGATTAAATTCTGTACAAGATGGGTACATTGCATCGCCTATTCATTTAATTAAAACAAATGCTTACTGGACACTTTGTATTTGGAAATAATTTCCCAGTGGATAGCTGTGAAATAGGAATGACTGGCTCTGGAGTGCGGCTGCAGAGCTCGCCTGAGTTGCTCAGTTATCTGCCTGTGAACATGCAGATTTAGGCACAGATAATATTTTATTACAATTTTTTATTAAGGTATTATTGATATACACTCTTATGAAGGTTTCACATGAAAAACAATGTGGTTACTACATTCACCAATATTATCGATTCCCCCCCATACCCCATTGCAGTCACTGTCCATCAGTGTAGTACGATGCCGCAGAGTCACTACTTGCCTTCTCTGTGCTACACTGTCTTCCCCATGATTCCCCTCACACCATGTGTACTAATCATAATACCTTCTCAATGCCCTTCTCCCTCCCTCCCCCACCCCGCCCTCCCACACCATTCCCCTTTGGTAACCACTAGTCCCTTCTTGGAGTTTGTGTCTGCTGCTGTTTTGTTCCTTCAGTTTTGCTTTGTTATTATACTCCACAAATGAGGGAAATCATTTGGTACTTGTTTTTCTCTGCCTGGCTTATCTCACTGAGCATAATACCCTCTAGCTCCATCCATGTTGTTGCAAATGGTAGGATTTGTTTCTTTCTTATGGCTGAATAGTATTCCATTGTGTATATGTACCATATCTTCTTTATCCATTCATCTACTGATGGACGCTTAGGCTGCTTCCATATCTTGGCTATTAGGCACAGATCTTTTTTAATCAAGCATCTTTATCAAGAGTCCAAGCATCTCTCAAGTATTTACTTTGTTCAAGTGCTATTCCAGTGCCTGGTAATAAATGGCAAAATCAGGCACTATTCCTTTCTTTATGGAGTTTACAGATCGCAACTAAGTAATCATATAAACTAGGGGAAAAAACACAGTTGTAGCAAGAGCCCCAAAGAAAAGGCAAGCCTACTAGAGGGAATAAAAGCATTTCATCTAACCAGGGAAGTAACAAGAGGCTTCACTGCAAAGCCATGATTAAGTTGGGATGAGAACAAACAGTATTTAACTAGGAAAAGAGGAGAGAAGAGCATTCCTGGGAAAAGAAACAGGAGGTGCCCAAGTGTGTTAGGATGGAGCCTGGGGATTAAGGATGATCAAAACAGACCAACAAGTCTGTGGAGATGCAACAGGAAATCAGTGGTAATAGGATCCCCTGAAAAATAAAGAACAACACTTACTCCTTATTGTAAAAACAAGGCAAGACTTTGACTAGGCTGTTGTTGAAGTATAGACAGTGGGTTAGGTGGCATGAAGTAAAAGTTAATGATCGGATGTGAAGACATTGTTTTTCTCTAGATGAGAGATGATTTAATTTTGGACCAGCCTGGTAATAGAGGGGTAGAGAGTGAATGAATTAGAAATAAATATAGGAGTTCAAGTGGACTGGATAGTGAATTGGATCAGGTGGGGGTTTACAAAATTTGGAGTCCGTACAACTAGGTAAACAATGCTTTCTTCACTGACAAATGAAGTTCTCACTGTGGCCAGTATTTTCTGAGTTTTGGGAAGTGGAAGAGTACATTGAGGTCACCTTCAGGTATGTTGAATTTGAGACACTGTTGTAGATACAAAAATTGATGTCAGATAAATGGATATGAGAGTCTGGAGCTCAAAGGAGGGCTAGAGATAGTTGTGAGCTTTCTTTATTTAAGTCATATTTTTTTTCTTTTTTTTAAAGGTATTATTGATACACACTCTTACGAAGGTTTCACATGAAAAAACAATGTGGTTACTATATTTACCCATATTATCAAGTCCACATTCATACCTGAATGCAGTCACTGTCCATCAGTGTAGTAACATGCCACAGATTCACTGTTTGCCTTTTCTGTGCTACACTGTTTTCCCGGTGACCCCCCACACCATGTGTACTAAACATAATACCCCACAATCCCCTTCTCTCACCCTCCCCACCTGCCCACCCACACCCCTTCCCTTTGGTAACCACTAGTTCCTTCTTGGAGTCTCTGAGTCTGCTGCTATTTTGTTCCTTCAGTTTTGCTTCGTTGTTATACTCCACAAATGAGGGAAATCATTTGGCACTTGTCTTTCTCTGCCTGGCTTATTTCATTGAGCATAATACCCTCTAGCTCCATCCATGTTGTTGCAAATGGCAGAATCTGTTTCCTTCTTATGGCTGAATAATATTCCATTGTGTATATGTACAACATCTTTATCCATTCATCTACTGATGGACAGTTAGGTTGCTTGCATATCTTGGCTATTGTAAAAAGTGTGACAAAAAACATAAGGGTGCATATGTCTATTTGAATCTGAGAAGTTGTATTTTTTGGGTAAATTCCAAGGAGTGGGATTCTCAGGTCAAATGGTATTTGTATTTTTAGGTTTTTGAGGAACCTCCATATTGCTTTCCACAATGGTTGAACTAGCTTACATTCCCACCAGCAGTGTAGGAGGGTTCCTCTTTCTCCACATCCTTGCCAGCATTTGTTGTTCTTAGTCTTTTGGATGGTGGCCATCCTTACTGGTGTGAGGTGATATCTCATTGTGGTTTTAATTTGCATTTCCCTGATGATTAGTGATGTGGAGCATCTTTTCATGTGTCGGTTGGTGGCTATCTGAATTTCTTCTTTGGAGAATTGTCTCTTCATATCCTCTGCCCATATTTTAATCGGGTTATTTGATTTTTGGGTGTTGAAGCATGTAAGTTCTTTATATATTTTGGATGTTAACCCCATGTTGAATACGTCATTTACAAATATATTCTCCCATACTGTAGAATGCCTTTTTGTTCTGTTGATGGTGTCCTTTGCCATACAGAAACTTTTTAGTTTGATGTAGTCCCATGAGTTCATTTTTGCTTTTGTTTCCCTTCCTCGAGGAGATGTGCTCAGGAAGAAGCTGCTCATGTTTATATTCAGGAGATTTTTGCCTATGTTGCCTTCTAAGAGTTTTATGGTTTCATGACTTACATTCAGGTCCTTGATCCATTTTGAGTTTACTTTTGTGTATGGGGTTAAAAACAGTCTAGTTTCATTCTCTTGCATGTAACTGCCCAGTTTTGCCAACACCAGCTGTTGAAGAGGCTGTCATTTCCCCATTGTATGTCCATGGCTCCTTTATCATATATTAATTGACCATATATGGTTGGGTTTATATCAGGGCTCTCTAGTATGTTCCATTGGTCTATGGGTCTGTTCTTGTGCCAGTACCAAATTGTCTTGAGTATGGTGGCTTTGTAGTAGAGCTTGAAGTTGGGGAGCATAATCCCCCCAGCTTTATTCTTCCTTCTCAGGATTGCTTTGGCTATTTGGGGTCTTTTGTGGTTCCATATGAATTTTAGAATGATTTTCTTTAGTTCATTCAAAAATGCTGTTGGTATTTTGATAGGAATTACATTGAATCTGTAGGTTGCTTTAGGCAGGATGGCCATTTTGACAATATAAATTCTTCCTATCCATGAGCACGGGATGTGTTTCCATTTATTGGTATCTTCTTTAATTTCTCTCATGAGTGTCTTGTAGTTTTTAGAGTATAGGTCTTCCACTTACTTGGTTAGGTTTATTCCTATGTATTTTATTCTTTTTGATGCAACTTTGAATGGAAATATTTTCCTGATTTCTCTCTCTGCTAGGTCATTGTTAGTGTATAGGAATGCCACAGATTTCTGCACAGTAATTTTGTATCCTGCTACTTTGCTGAATTCAGATATTAGATCTAGTAGTTTTGGAGTAGATTCTTTAGGGTTTTTTATGTACAACATCATGTCATCTGCAAACAGGGATAGTTTTACTTCTTCCCTGCCAATCTGGATGCCTTTTATTTCTTTGTGTTGTCTGATTGCCGTGGCTAGGACCTCCAGTACTATGTTGATTAAAAGTGGGGAGAGTGGGCATCCTTGTCTTGTTCCCAATCTTAAAGGAAAAGCTTTCAGCTTGTCACTGTTAAGTATAATGTTGGCTGTGGGTTTGTCATATATGGCCTTTATTATGTTGAGGTACTTGCCCTCTATACCCATTTTGTTGAGAGTTTTTATGATGAATAGATGTTGAATTTTGTCAAATATTTTTTCAGCATCTATGGAGATGATCATGTGGTTTTTGTCCTTCTTTTTGTTGATGTGGTGGATGATGTTGATGGATTTTCAAACGTTGAACCATCCTTGCATCCCTGGAATAAATCCTACTTGATCATGATGGATGATCCTTTTGATGTATTTTTGAATTCAGTTTGCTAATATTTTGTTGAGTATTTTTGCATCTATGTTCATCAAGGATATTGGTCTGTAATTTTCTTTTTTTGTGGTGTCTTTGCCTGGTTTTGGTATTAGAGTGATGCTGTTCTCATAGAATGAGTTTGGAAGTATTCCCTCTTCTACTCCTTGGAAAAGTTTAAGGAGGATCGGTATTAGGTCTTCAGTAAATGTTTGATAAAATTCAGTGGTGAAGCCATCTGGTCCAGGAATTTTGTTCTTAGTTAGGTTTTTGATTACCAATTCAATTTCATTGCTGGTAATTGGTCTGTTGAGATTTTCTGTTTCTTTCTGGGTCAGCCTTGGAAGGTTGTATTTTTCTAGAAAGTTATCCATTTATTCTAGGTTATCTAGTTAGCATATAATTTTTCTTAGTATTCTCTAATAGATCTGTGTATTTCCGTGCTGTCCATAGTGATTTTTCCTTTCTCATTTCTGATTCTGTTTATGTGAGTAGAATCTCTTTTTTTCTTGATAAGTCTGGCTAGGGGTTTATCTATTTTGCTTATTTTCTCTAAGAACCACCTCTTGCTTTCATTGATCCTTTCTATTGTTTTATTCTTCTCGATTTTATTTATTTCTGCTCTAATCTTTATTATGTCCCTCCTTCTACTGACTTTGGGTCTCATTTGTTCTTCTTTTTCTAGTTTCATTAATTGTGAGTTTAGACTGCTCATATGGGAATGTTCTTCTTTCCTGAGGTAGGCCTGTATTGCAATATACTTTCCTCTTAGCACGGCCTTCGCTGCATCCCACAGATTTTGCAGTGTTGAATTATTGTTGTCATTTGTCCCCATATATTGCTTGATCTCTCTTTTTATTTGGTCATTGATCCATTGATTATTTAGGAGCATGTTATTAAGCCTCCATGTGTTTGTGGGATTTTTCATTTTCTTTGTGTAATTCATTTCTAGTTTCATACGTTTGTGTCTGAGAAACTGGTTGGTACAATTTCAGTTTGTTTGAATTTACCAAGGCTCTTTTTGTGTCCTAGTATATGATCTGTTTTTGAAAATATTCCATGTACACTTGAGAAGAATGTGTATTCTGCTGCTTTTGGGTGTAGTGTTCTGTAGATGTCTGTTAGGTCCTAATGTGTTGTTGAGTGCCTCTGTCTCCTTACTTATTTTCTGTCTGGTTGATCTGTCCTTCAGAGTGAGTGGTGTGTTGAAGTCTCATAGAATGAATGCATTGCATTATATTTCCCCCTTTAATTCTGTTAGTATTTGTTTCACATATGTAGGTGCTCCTGTGTTGGGCACATAGATATTTATAATGGTTATATCTTCTTGTTGGATTGACTCTTTTCTTGTTATGTAATGTCCTTCTCTGTCTCTTGTATTTAAGTCATAATTTAAGACAGAGTTGTGGATAAGCTCACCTAAGGAGAACATAAAGAATGAGTGAAGTAAGATGAGGATGAAAATAGGACAAGTTTTGATGGAAAAAGATTATCTGTGCACACACCTTGGGCAGGTAGGCTGGAGATGGAACACAATTTAGAGACTGTGACTTTGAACTGGTGATGTTGATTAGGAATTCTGAATCTCAGATACCATAAGAGACTTGCATTTTAATAAATCTCCAGGTGAATGCATATTAAAGTTTGAGAAGTGCTGCTCTGTAACAGCCTATGCAATAGAGTAAAGAATTTGCAGTTTACTTCTTCTACCCACTACAAGACCATGAGCTGGTTAAGGGACTGACTTAAATTTTGTGTTTCTGGAGTTGAGCACAGCGTATGACATATACTGAAGTCTTAATTGCATTTAATAAATACAAAACTGGAAGAGAGTGGAAAGTTAAAACATCTTTTTCTTTGTACCACTGTACTCCTCTCTTAAAATACAAATACCCATTCATTCAAATTTGATCTTGGCCGAACTTTAAAATCAGAGCTTTCCTATCTCTTTGTCATTCATTCCCTTTCCCTCAAATATTCTACTGATGGACTGCTGAGTTCCCTACACTGTTCTGTGTTGGATAACACATCTTTTCTACACTAGTTACTTACAACAAACAAATGATTCCAAACATATTTAGAGCAGGTGCATACACATTAATATCATATTACATTTCATCTTTTAAAACAATTTGGCAACTTTACAGGTGCAAATCAGTGATAATATTATGCATTGCATTCCTAAGTAGAAACTAGTAAATATGGTGTTAATAAAATTAGGCTTGTGAATATTTTCTTATTTTCCTTTGATATTATAATATGCTTTTTAAAATATTGTATAATTAATACTCACACTTTGCAAATATTTGGAAAATACACAATCTTTATAATTTTATATTCCCCTAGAATTAATCCTTGTTAACAATTTGTATATATATATTTCTAGCTTTCTAATATACACAATTATATGGTGAGATGATATGGATAGAATCTTTACTTTGTTACAAAATAACAACAATGTACCATTGAATATAAGTTACTTATTATGAATTGCTTTCTTTAACTTAATTGGCTATCCTTTCCTTTTGATTTGATTATTTATCTCCACGTCTGATAACACGAATCTCTTTCCTGCTCCTCACTCTTGTTTTTAGAAGCCATTCTTGTCCTAGGTTTGTCTGTATTTTCAGTTATGTCTTTCAATATATTTTTGCTTTCCAGTGTATTTTTCATTATAAAGGTTTCCTTAGAGTATTTTAGGTGTCTCTTCTTGTTCATTTTTTCCTTATCTTCTTGAGATAAATAAATTCATTATTTTAGTAACTTACGTAATACAATAACTTAAGACGTTTTTTGTTGGTGCTCATGGGGCTGCATTCTGTAGGTGTCCTAAACAGCAGGCCATGCTAATTTTGGTTTCCACTTGGACCCATGAATTATGGAGCAGTGTCTTCCTTTTTTTCTCTTAATTCTTAATTTTTAATTCAGTGTTTATTATTAGATTTTCTATGTTGTTTGAGCTCATGTCTTGAAAGGTGTCTACTTTTAGAATTTATCGAGACTTAAATTACGACTTAGCATATGATGAATTTTGATGTAGCTATTCTGTGAACATGAGATGATTATATTCTTTTGCTATTTTTAAAGTAAAGTATTATAAATAGAGATCTTGGCATTAGTACAGATTATCGAAATTGTTAATCGTAGTCAAACTCTCCATATCATTTCTTCTCTCCATAATCATTGATTTATTAAAAAGGTGTATTATTATCTTTGATTAAGACTGTCAGGCTTTAAATTCCTCCTGGTATTGCTAGCAACTGTTCCTTCCTTTTATGTTGTAGCACATTTAGGTGCATAAAGGCTTAGGATTTTCACATAATATCCTGCTCCCATCTATTTAATATTCTGGCCTAAAATTCCACATGTTTAAATAAGAATTATGCATCCCTATGTATGTTTTCTGTTGCTGATATTTTCTAAGTTCAGTCACTCCTTTATTTTCAAACTTCCTTTTCATTTTCTTTTCAGAAATGAGCCCCTCTAACCTCCATCAAAAGTGGCATGTAGCTCTGGGGATTTTACTCTGTATAAAGTGAGTGGCTAAAGTCTTACCTACCACTTTGGTGGGCCAGGTTTGAGAGGTGCTATTGAGAAGGAGCTACCAAATGAGTTAGAGTTGTAATCAAATCTTCTAGTGATATGAACTGGCTTTGCCTTGAATTAAGGAAACCATAGCATGGATAGTTGGCATGCTTCTGAGTTTATGCATCCCTTCTGAGTTTACAGATCAACCTGAGAGGCTGTTATTCCCCATTCTCCATAAACAAATTTTGTGAGTGTTAGCATATAGAAGAATTACCCCAGGATCAGTGAGCAGAGGCGAGTCTCCTCCCGGATGGATTAGAGATAAGCAGATCTATCCCCTGAGCAAACCACGAGGGGGCTGAGAGGCCTTGGCATTCGTGAGCTTCATTCAGCTTGAGGGACACTGAATAGCAGTGAAGTACAAGGCCTGGCACAGCTTTCACCTTCACATCCCCATGGTAATCAGTAGTGGTGGCTGGGGTCCACCCCCAGGTCCCCTCTTCGGTTGAAATTTTCATTCCTCCAGGTCTAGGAGTGTTGGATGGTGACAGCTCTTTCCTGAGAATTGCTCTGGACCAAGGGAGCTGCTCGCTGGGGGAAGCCACTACTCAAAGCAGGGTTTTAAATGACTTGCTCCTTGCTTCAATTCATGGCAATGCTTCAGGCCGTCCTGTCTCTAGAGCTCTCTTGAGATTGGTTGAGTTCGATTCTCCTTCTGCACAGTCCTGCTTTCTGGTACTCCTTGAAAGTATTGATCCTAAGAGTTTATCCCAGTGAAATTCCCACATGCAAAATTCTAGCTCAGAGGCTGGTTTTCAGGGAACCTAAGTAGCAGCACCACCTCCACAGAAATATGAGGCTGAAAAGATCCAGGCAGAGCATGTTTCTGATTTCTAATAGTGGGAAAGTATTCTTCAATGTTGAGTCGTCTCAATGGGGAGTGAAAAATGAACACCACCAAGTGTATGGCAAGTCTCTGTCTTGGTTACCCATCTCATGATATTATGATTTTATCTGTGTCCACTGTGATACAGTAATGTGTTTTGTGTTGCAGTCTTGCACAATCAGGCTAAACCAGGGAAGAAAGATAGGATTAGAGGACAGAGCAGTTACTATGGTGACAGAATCACAGAATTGATGAAGTGGGGGGAGGACTTCAATTAAACCAAACTTTTCAGTTTACAGATATGTGTGGCTTATTCTTTTCCTTCAGTTCATGACTTACGAGATAAATTTATTAACTCCTGCAAATTCTGCATAAGATTTAAAGGTGAAAGGTTTTATTTACTCTTGTAAACCTATAGGATTACAAGAGCGTGCTGTCTTCTCAGGGACTGTACTGAGAAACTTAGAGAAATTTTTATTCTGCGATATAAAGAATGATAGGTGAGAATTTTGACTTCAGCAAGCATTGGAAAGAAATAAATGAATTTGAAGGAAAGTAAGAAACTTTAAGAGCACAATGAGTGATCCCTGCCATAGAGGAACAAATGGTGTCTTAAATAATGGACTTTGAAAAAGGCTGCCAAGGATGAGTTGCCAGAAAGTATTTTCCCTCATTTCCTTAAATTTTAACAATGTGTTTCCTTGAACTGGCTTGAATTCCAAAGAAAACTGTTTTGAAAATTAGAAAATTAATTTATATCTTACTGAGAAGCTCTCACTGTTTGGAACTGTTACTAGTTTGCCAATCTACCTCCACTTTGTCATAGGTAAATGTTTATGTATTCATTCATTCAATACATAATTACTGAGTACCTAGTACATGCCTTACACTATGATAGTATATCTAGTATACCTGCTGCCCTTCCTATTTTTTTTGAAGTATTAACTCTGATTTATATTAGTTAAACTTGTGAGCTTTGGCTTCAGTGAAGACATATAAGAAAATATTGTTTACAAAGTAATGCCAGAGTGGGAGATATCTCTGCAATTATTATGAGTGATTCTGAACAGCCAATAGGCAGCAAAAGACCAGGGAGGCTCGTAACTGGGGATTAGAGAAGGGGATCTGCTTGCACGCAAAGAGAAAGGCTATGTAGGTGTGGCGGAACTCAGGCAGACTTATCACTATAGGCTTTTGGTAATTAGAAGGGGATTCAAAGAAACTTATTTTTACAGATAATCAAAGTAAGATACAAATAAATTAATATCCTTGGACAAACTTAAGTTGCCCATTTAGTTCAGATATTGAATGAAATGCAGAAATCAAACTTTCAGTCCAAGAATTCTCTCACTCTATTAACTTGTTTCTCCTCCTCTTTCACAGTTTTGCCAGAGCAAACCCTGAGGAGACCTACTTTTCACTAGAACAGGGTTAATCCCCTATTGCCAGTGATATTTTATATGGATTTTCTTTTTTACATGTCTGCAATGGAAAAGAACAAACTGTTCTCACAGTATATGGCAGAAAGTATGCAAGCTCTCTTGCTATGTACATCTTATCTCTGGTGGATTTCCTTAGGTGGGATGTTTGCCAAAGTGCAGACTTCATTTGTGACGTAGTACCTCTGTTATGTTAAACACACTGTTGAAACAATTATCTTTGCGCCAACCTTTCCCATAAAATCCGACTGATCTGGCATTTACTTAAATGACTACTGGTTGTGATGCTGTTCTTACTCAGCTATTATGTAAAATATACCAAACTGAATTTTCCATATTTTCAAATGGGAAAATATTTTTATATTTTACTAACAAAGTACAGAGAAAGCCATAAATACTCAAGCTAGAGAATGCTGTGTATTTTTGAAATTAGTATTTGAAAAATTTCTTCCATGATATTTAGTGTATCTCTGCATAAAAATAGAATACTTATTTTGTGTGCATGGTAGATCATAAATTGTACAGACATATATGTGATGAATTTGATCTGATTCTGTTGTCTTTTTTAATATTGTTAGTAAAAAGGGTGATGCCTATTAACATCTGCAGCAATATGTCTTTTTTAATCTCACAGTACAATTTGTTAAAGAATAAAATATATAAACTATTGTCTATATAAGATACCCTTATCCCATGAGGGAAAGAGACTGGAGGAAATGAATCAGAAACTGACAGACATAATAATTCATACAACACTTAGGGGATTCAATGACACTCTATGTTGAAGGAAGCAATAGATAAACCTTCTTCCTTCCCTGCCCTTTTCCTGTCCTTCTTTCTGTCCTAGATTTATAGAATGCTTGTTACCTGGCCTTGACAATTTGCAAACTAATTGGAGAGAGAAATATACAATAATATAATTCAAAGATGGTATAATAAATGCTGTACAAGAAGGGATAAGAAAATTATTTTGAAACCCATATAAATTATGAAATAGTCGAGCTTCCTTCCTTGTGACCAGGGAGTAGTTTGGGGCCTTTACTGCCATACACACTGGAGGCCAGCTTCCGTGTACAGCACTGGGCGGTCTTCTACTTCGCAACCCCTTTGCTGCTTCTGAGGTTCTTTTCTCTGTGTTCTTGCTACTCCTGTGATAACAGTTGTAACATACATTCTATTCCTCTGAAGTCACCATGTGACTTCCCTCATTTGAATCTAGAAGCCAGTATTTTCCAAAACGTTTCACAGAAGTTCACTGTTCCTACAGTCAATAACCGGCGAGTGGTAGTCCTCTTGAATCTAGGTTGGTGCCTCCCAGATTGGGAAAGTTCTACTAACTGATGCAAATACGGATGAAAGGAAAATGATGGAATGGGAAAGATCAGCAGACTGTTTAAGCTTATTAGCAGACAAAAGTGTCCACATATTAAAAGCATAATTCAGTGCACTTCAGGCACCACTGAGCCATTGATTCAGGCCCTGCTGCCAAACAGCTTACAGTTAAAATGGTAAACAGGTGAAAGGACATCCACAGAGAGGCAGTAATACACTCTCTTCTTTAGCAAATTTAAAATTGGCTTTGCAATTCCTACTTGAATTTGTGTGTGTGTGTGTGTGTGTGTGTGTGCACCATCTCTTTGAAATAGGAAGATGATATTCTTTCTTGTCTTCTGAGTGGATACATTTCTACGTTCAATGGCTACCTAGTTCCGTATGCGTAGCACTCACTACCAGCAGGATGTGTAAAATATTATTCTTATCAATTGCATTAACTGACATGATAGACAACTATTAACCGATGCTATATAAATAGGCTTCTTTGGCTATTTCATTTACAGCTCAGACATGGCTCAGTATTTATGGCCACTGATTAATCACATAAATGTATTGTGTTATGACTTGACTTGTTCACATTTGTGTCTCAGCAAGGTTCAGACTTCAAAGACAGGGATGGATTAGTTTTCCTCACACTTCTGTAACTGCTACATAGTCTCTAGTCCAGAAATATGACTATTGCAGCTGTTCATGAAAAAATGAAGATGCTCAAGATGTAAATGGAGATTATGTTCTTCAACTGCTTGTAGTGGAGTTAAAGAGAGATTCATGCTTTGTGTCTAGTATATAAAATATACATCTAGTATATAAAAATCTGACTGCCAGCATTTTCTTAGAATCATTGCATCTTAGATGTCAGTTCCTTCTCTCAGAGGTGCTCCTTGGGTTCACTTCCCAATGCCATCAAAGAAAAGTGAGGGAAGCAGTTTATGTTCCATGATATCTTAACCCATGGCTAAAAACAAAATGATCAAGCTGAACAGATCATGGTATTTTATTGTAATAGCAACTGATCCATGCTTCATAATAATTAGAAAGTCTATATTGTAGCATCCTTTAAAAAATAGTGTTCCCTCTTAAAAAGCCTTGGTAAAAATTGGTATTTATGGATTATACGTTACTATCCTAAAAAGAACTATGGAAAAATTTTCAGCATATTTTGGTTTTACACATGCATTTCATTCATCTTTATCATCTATACAATCACTTTGCTTCTTGGTTGTTATGTGAATTATTTGGCAGAAAAGTCAAACTAAAGAGAATTGAAATGGCAGCATGAGCTCTGCAATGAAAAACTTTTGGAAAACTCTTGATCGGTTGTTTAGGTCCATAGAAATCAGTCAAAACTCGCGTTCCCTTCAGCGCATGCTCTAAGAGCAGGAAAAGCTAATTACCTGCTCCCTGCTTTTTACCTCGACTCTCCTTTTCTAAAAACAGGGTAGTGACTCTTCTGACTTTATTTGAAGTAAAGATATTCTTCAAATACAGACAGGTAAATGATGAAGAGAAGATACACCAACCAGTAGAATTAGAAAGTGAATAAATAATCATATAGAATCCTTACAATGTAATGTAAGAACAGTTTGTTTTGAATGGACCCACGTTTTGTTCTGCAGCATACACATAATAATGAATGCAGGTGTTCAGTGACAGCGCTCTGTGCTGCTGTGGGTAGATATTGAACAGAAGAGCCCAAAAGCTCTTAGACGGATATCAGATTTTTTTAAATAATCATTCTGCATCAGGTATTTTTAAATCATTTATTCTACTCTTTTGTATTTTTTAAAACAAACTCATCCTATGCTATTAAGATAAGATTATGACTTTTAAATCTGTTATTCTGTATTTCCTGAAAAGACTGTAAGATTCCGTCAATACTTTAAAATATTTTGATTAATTTTGATTAAAGATTCTCAGATTCTTACATAAGTTTTTTCGGTGAGTCCTGTTATATCTATTACTAAGTGAACGAAAATGCATTATATAAGACTTCTTAGCCTTTCAGGGTAGCAAAAGCTAGCGTTTGTTGATTTTTGATTTATGTGTATTTCCAGTATCAGCAAGTAACATGAGAAGAGAACTTGAATTCACAATACAAAATAGTGTATATGCATATACACCCACACACACACACACATACATTGTATTAAATTGAATTTGCAATATATAAAGTTACCATTAAAAATAAGGAACTAAAATAATTACTCTGAACACTACAGATCCCAAAATAGATTTTAAAAATGTTTCTGGATGCCATGTATATAAGAAAATTCAACTGTTTACCTCAAGGAAAATATGGCAAGTAAGGTAATTTTATCTCATTGCAAATTATGTGAATGATTTGTAAAACAATTTTGGGAATTAAACATGTATTTTAAATATTAAATGTATTTCAGTGTCAAAATAAGTCTTTTTTTTTTAAATCAACAATAAAACCAAGTGATTAGAAATGGGAAATTTAATGTATTTTGTATAGATTCCATGAAAAGACATCTGCGTAATGTAAATAAACTTTCCACATACATACTGCAGCTCTTCCAAATATATTTACTTTATCACTAAAGTTTTATGTTAACCATTAAATTTAAAAAGAAGATGAAAATTTATATTTGCCAATAAATTTGGATGCATATGTTAATAAATATTCATTCTACTGAATAATATCACCATCTTTTCCATATTTACATGGTTATTTGCATAAGAAAGATAAAACAAAATTATACATATTTACAGATTTTATTTAATGATAATAATTGTAATCAAGTTCACTTTATGTGGAAATAACTTTTCTTGGAGCCTAAGAAGTAATTTCCCCCAAGGTCTTCATATTAATTTAACCATAAATGTTCATAAAATTTAGCATAGTCTGCCTTTACATTATATGCATACATTTCCAGGTGTTTTCTTTTCCTTCATACTAGGGTACATATATGTCTGTGTGTGTGTGATTATGTAGGCATGCAGAACTAATTTTTTTCTTTTTTTGATGAAAACTATGCTCTCAGTTTTTAAAAAGGGCTGGCAATTCATCAGAACTGACGATTTCATTACCCTTCCTAAAAAGTGGAATAGGAAAAATATATAATTATCCTCTTAACAATATAACAACATGCAAAAAAAGAAGAAATCTGAGCATTATACTCTGAGCATAGATTCTGGAAATATTTTACAGCAAAAATCTGAAAATCAATGAAATGTGAATTTAGTTGTCTGATGACTTTTACATTAGCCAATTATCTGTAACTTCATCATTGAAAATAGTTTTCTACTGGAGGGTTGCCCTGGGTTATAAAAGTTTTTCTCTATCTCTTAACAAGACATTCTCTATGTATTAAATATAAAAATTGCCATATTTATTTCTGCTTGAGAGCTGGTATAGATTTTGCAATGTTGATTTCAATGATAGCTATATCCAAAAACATATCTTTTCTCCAGGAGGATTTTGAGCATAGAGTAAGTATGAGATTTTTCCTCTAAAGAATCCCAGTCTCCTAAAGCCTCTGTCTTTAACCCCCTTGGTAAAATTAAGTACTTTGGAAATTTAGAGTTCTAGGCAAATCGGTATCCTTGCCCTATTTTTGTACTTCTTTAGAACCTCAATTTTAATAAGGCCAAAGTCATGGAGCCTATAAAATTCCCTTCGTCCTGGTCAGAGTTCTATTAGCCATGTTTACTGCAAAATTGTTCTATTAGTTATTAGAAGATGAGGATGAACAAATCAGAAAATTGTAAAGCAAATTCATCAACACTATCAGATGAAGATCAACTTTTTATATTCACCTTTATAATGATGGATCCATAACTTAACTTTAGCATAAAAAATTCAGCATTACTGAATCAGCATCACCTAGATAGGATTGAAAGAACTAAGTGATTCAAATATAGATATAACTTCAAAGTGCTTTTAAAATAAACAAAGCCAGAGAGATGATGCCTGACCTATAAGCCAAGGTGTGCCTGTAATTCCTATGATCTTGGAGGGTCCATCAGATGTTTAAGAATGCCCACTAGGCAAGCAAAAGTTCCTTGTTCAACATAAAAATAGCTATCATTTTAGAACTGATTTGAACATGTTCATCTAAAAAGGAAGGTGGCTTTTCTTCATTTGCTGTACATGTCCAATTTATGGGTTTGCCAATATGCAGGCAACCTATGAAAAGTTTTGTTTTACATAGGTATACAGAAATTGAAACCCCATATTCTTGAAATGACCTGGAAATTTGGAGGTGCTGCTAATTTTTAAAGCGTGTGGTTATGACCTTAATCATTTGACCATTCCATATTGCACCTATCACTGAGTCATAGCATTTACACTGATGATTAATTGTAATTTTTTTTATGTTGCACCAGCTGTAACATCGGCTTAACAATATTTAAATGTCTGTAAATTCACATAAAATTTGACATGTTACAGCCACATTTAACAATTTGTGTATATATACCACATCTTCTTTATCCATTCATCTGTTAATGGACACTTTGGTTGCTTCCCCTTGGCTATTGTAAATAATGCAGCAATAAACAAAGGGGTTCATATATCTTTTCAAATCAGGGCTTTTGTCTTCTTTGGATAAATTCCTATAAATGGGATTACTGGGTCATTCAGTATTCTATTTTTAGTGTTTTGACCTAGAGGGTATTATGCTCAGTGAAAAAGCCAGGGAGAGAAAACAAATACCATGTGGTTTCACTTACTTGTGAAATCTAAAAACTAAAACTAAATGAACTGGTCGTCACCATGAAGAAGGGGTTGGGGTGGGTGGTGAAGAGGGACGGGGGATAAAAGGGCACAAGTATTCTCAATCAGAAGTTGGTCACGGGGACAGTAGTACAGCATGGAGAGTATAGCCAAGGATTCTGTAACATCTTCCTATGCTGACAGATAGTAACCGCACTAGTTAGGGTGAGGATTTAATAATGTGAGTAACTGGTGAACCACTGTGTTGTGTACTTGTAACTAATTTTAAGATTATATATCAAGTATACTTCAAAAAAAGAAGAATTAATTTGTGTTAAATGTATCTGATATCTCACCATATAATTTCATAGCGGTATTTAAGAGTAATTTATGGTGGTTACCATGTAAAAAATATCCTTCTCTTTCTCTTTCTAAAGATATTGAATTTGACATGCATTGTAGGTATTTATATTTATTCCCTAGATCTCTTGAGCTTATGGGATATGAAGAGTACAAGAAAATAAAATATTTTAAAAAGTGTTCCTATAGATGACATTTACAGTTTCTTAAACTGCTTCCTCTGAGTTTTCTATATAAAATTAATAATTTCTATGATTTACTTCACAACAAATAGGATTGAAGCATAACTATGAAAAGGAAAGTGTTTAGTTCAACTTCTGTTATAAATGTTATTCTTTAAGATTATATTAGGACTATTTGTTTAGAAATTAATTCTCCAATATAAAAACACCCAGAGTGGGGAGTGGGGGTGGGAGGAATGTCAGTCCCTCATCTGATTTTCTCCACAAAATTGATGCTAAGGGAAACAATGTCCATTTATATTTGGACTATAATTTCTTACGCTCAAATTTTGACTTCTTTTCATTTACACCTGAATGTTTTAATTTTAGCTCAGAGTATTCATTAATTTTTGCTCTTTCTATTTAAATTTAAGACTTTTAATTAGCTTGTTATCAAGTTTTTAACCTTTCTTTTACTTTTTTTTATTAGAAGACTTCTAACCTAATTTCACTATGGATAGTATCATTAATAATAAAACATATTTAATTTTGTCTTGGACTATGTATCCTCATGTATTCAACTCTCTTTGTTGTTTTATTTTTGCTCATCACATCCACATTTCTCAAGTAATACTCCTTCTACATGGGTAACTGTGTCTCTAGGAATTTTTGCTGAAGTATAACTTCATTGCCAACAGCCTCACCTAAAACTGTTGTTTGTACTATCAAGTTGAAAAATCCAAACCCACTTAAACATATCCAACGTTGTTTCCATCAAAGATGACTGCTAATAAAAATGCATTAATGGGAATTGTTACAAATTTAAAATATTTAACTCTTGGCCTTCTTGCTACTTCTGAACAAAAGATAGGAAGAGTGGAGAGGAGAAAGAAAAGGAGAGAAGGAAGAGGAAATAAGGAAGGATGTCATACATATTTTTGGCAATGCAGAACTCTTGTTTGGTCTGTCTCTACTTGTCATTTCCCATAAAGATCTTCTGACCCATTTTTCTTCTTCTCTGAAAAATTCTGAGAGTGGCCATTCATTTAGTGAATGTTCCAGAAGGTAAACTTCATCTTGCAAAAGAGACAGACTATTCCTGGAGAGAGGATAGTACCGATGTTTTAGGAATGGTTTAGAATCATTTGGACCCTGATTTGTTGAAATCTCTTCTGAAAGCTTTTAATGGGGAAAAATGTTTGAGAAGGATTAAAAAATAAGAAAGAAAAAATCTGGCATTCTCATTTACTGTTACACTGAAAGACAAAATAGCTCACTTTTATTTACATTAAAAACATTAGTTTTAAACATGAATTACCTTACATTTCTATCTTTTGCCAAACTCTTTTTTGCTCCCTTTGGATGAGATGTTTTTGTTCTGGAATTATTACATAGACTATAAACCTTTATTACTTCATTTCTCATCTGCCTTGGTTTTATTGATCACAGCTATAGAACAAAACACGACTTTGTAATCAGATGTAGAGTAGCACACATTGTTAAAACATTCAGCAGAGTTAATCCAAAAAGATAATTTGTTTTCCTTTGTTTAAACTGAAATGAAAAGGAGAATGTCAGCAAAATGACCTCCAGAGTTCCCAAAATGCAAATTGCCCACATGCCCCAATAAAATATCTTGCCTTCAGTTCTCAATTTATGCCAAGATTTAATGATCTCCAAAGTATTGATTTTATATTCAGTTTCCTGAAATAATAACTTCTTATGATAATAAATCTTCATACTCCAGACAAATCAGTCATGTGTAGTGAAATCAATCTTCTTTTTACACAGTAACTGGTTGGTCTGTACATTGAAGGCTTTTCTTTTCAACCCTCAACATCTGCCCTTTTTTAGTCAATTTACATACGCCACTCTAAGGTCAAAAGTAAAGCAAAATTACTTTTCTCAGTGGAATCTGGTTAGTATCTTCTTCCTTATAAGGTGAAACTATCTCACCGCTGTTACTATCTTCATCTAAAGTTTCTATTAGTTTTTTTATTATATGGACTACCATCCCTCTCACATTAAAGAGGAATGTGAAAACACAGCTTCCACCCTAAAAGACATAATCTATATATTTTAGTTGTCTTTCCTGGTTGATTCATGGGTTTCTGATTAGAAACTTGAGACATCAAATTCTAGAGCTGTGCAAGTTTCACAGGAATTATGCTGGATGTATTCTGGATATGCTAAGTTGGAAGTATGTGTGGGGAATCTTTTTAGATATGTCTGTTCATAAGATCACCCAGGGAAAATAAGGTGGGAAAGAGAACAGAAGAGACACAAATGAGGATAAAAGCTGAGAAATCCCAGCTTTAAAGGGGTACTCTGGAGAAAGGGACAGCTAAAATCGGAGGCAGAGAATGAATGTGTGAGAAGATAGAAGTAAATAAACAAAATGCCGGTAGTGAGTCTCGATGTGGAAGTCAGAAGAGGAAGGCGTTCAAGTAGGAAAGAGGGTTAACTATGAGAAATGTTGCAGACTATGGAAGAAACGTTAGAATCCAATGTATCCACAGAGTTGGCAGAACAGGAAGTTGTTCGTGACCTTGGAGGGAGCAGGTACATTACCAAGCAGAAATGAAATGAAAACATTCGTGAGAAAGTCAAGACTACCAACAGAGTAGGTTCCGCTTTTGAAAAGCTTGTCTGTGAAGGGAAGAAGAGTAGCTATAGCTAGAGCTGGGTGATAGCTCTTTTTATTTTATTTTATTACAATGAGAGAGATGAACTTTAGGACAGTTTTTCCAAAATATCTTTCCTTTTAAACAGAGTTAATCTCTCTATATCTTTCTTAGTGCTGTGAATGATTTTGAGGGCTCAAGTGATCTTTTTAATTTTAGATTTTCCGTAGCTGATATATTAGGAGGGAAGGATAATTAATTTCCCACGTTTTATCATGATTCAAAGTCCTCTTTCAGTCGCTATCTCAACCGATAAGGAGCTATTAATATGATATTTTGTCACATATCTTCTTCACTCAGCAATTTAAATCTTGGTCAGTCCAAAGATTATTCCTAGTGAGAGAATAAATAGATGCATTCTGCTTACAGAGAAGCTAGCAATATCAGTGTTGTGCCTCTGTAAGCCTGTAGCCTTCCAAGGCAGCTCCTCCCTCTTTCCCTTCCCACAGTGGAGCGTTCTCAGAAGCCCTGCCTTCTTCAAACAGTGCAAAAGTGCCTTTTAAAAAGCTTTTGCTCTCATTCAATGCAGCTTTGGTGGAGAGAAGTAGAAAATCATAATTTGATCAACTCACATCAGATTTTAAAATACAATCTGGTACATTTTATAAAGAAATTCTTCAGTAGCCCCCTATGAGGCCAATCAAATGTCTTATTAAAACATTAATGCTCTGCTTGCAGTCAAACTTATGCTGAATGAGATGCCATCTTGTCTTAGACATTAAGATTTCGGTATTCTTTACGAGGTGGCATCGTATTTAATGCTTTTCTTTCAGGGTTATCTATAAGGGATTAAACACAGTGAGTGAAACATTGAATTTTTGTTCTTGCTCACCTCGCAAAACTGCACAAAGGAGGTACTTTATCTTTACTAACATAAGCATGAAAACCTGATATTCAGGGCAGTCATAAAGCTATGTGGACTCTCATGCCCCCTCCTCACTCCCCAGTTTTCCAGTAGAAAAACTTTTTTTTTTTTATTTTAATGATTACAGATCTGGGAATTGTCAAATCTTACAGAGGCTGTCTGCATAGGAACAAAGAAGCAGTTATAAAGGAACAGATAAATAAAAAAAGGTCCAATCAATTTGCTGTGGGGCTGTGTAATGCCTGAATCGATATCACTGTTTGATTTCAGCTGCTGATCAAAACAGTACCATCACCCAAATCTGGAGCTCTACCTCACGGAGGGTTTGTTAATGGCCCATTATGGAACTTGAATTGCTTCTAGGGTATTTTTCTTCTGTGCCTGCTCTCATTCCATTTTCTGGTGGTGGGATCAACTTGCCTTTCCCCGAACACTCACACCCACCATCACTCTCATAATAGTTGGGGTATTTCTATGCAAAGCTGGATTTAATTCTATTCATGTAGCCAAGATTACTTTTTCTGTGGGGAGGTAGATAAGGAGATGTAGAGGTTTCTGTTCTACTTAATTTGCTCAAAACTGATTTTATGGTTTTGAACTCTAAATACAGAAAGTGGCAAAGATTCAGATTTCTGACAAATCCTTTGATTTGAGTATGAAGTGGATTCCCCCTTGCTGTTCAGTAGCATGTTTGAACACTGGCTGTGTATGCAGGGATTATGCCAGACACTCAGCAGAGTTTGAAAAATGAACATATGATCCCACATGGTATTTTATAACCTTGTTGGAGAACCCAGTTACACAAGTAGAAATCCCTGAGGTGCACTCACAGAAGTACACACTACTGTGCACAGAAAATGTCCTGCTCAGATTGGCCATGGTCAAGCTAGAAGAGCAACACGAAGTGTAACTGTGCCTGGCAGTATTTCCTTATGTGTTGGGTGATGAGTGTATGTGGCCATGGCATGGGAGACAACGAGCCTGTAGTTTTTTGATTCTCCATCACAGAGTCTGCACTCCCCATCTGGATTTCACTGGACACTGTGAGGGACTAGGGAGGTTTCCAGGATATGCTCATACTCCCGGGGAGAATGATATTGATGTCCTTTGCTCTATTTCCTCTTGGTTCAGTAGTAAAGCAACTTGAAAATAGCCGTGAATCAAAATTGAATTGTCATTTTTGCCAATCCTAGAAATTCAACCAACTCTTTGTGATATTACTTAAGAGTGACTGCCAAACACAGAGGCCTTAGGGTGGTAGAATGCCCAACCATCAACCATATATGATAAAATGGAATACCTACTCTTCACAAGTCATGCACAAGATGTGACAGAATTCATTAGGAAAGACTACTTTGTGGCAGAGGCTATGGAGGAAATGGGGACATCATGCTAATTTGGTCTGTATGTCTTTTCTCGCATCATAGTTTGTCTTATTTATAATTTGTGCTTCTCTAAAAATTCAGCTTATAGATGTACCATGATGATTTCTCTGGCCTCCCTCTATAAGGTGAGATTTCCATGGGGTTCCTTGTTCATGTCTTACTTGAGTAGGGCCTGCCTCTGGTAATCGTGTTCACAGTAAGTATTTTATTCTTCCACTTTAAACATGTAACAGGATGATGAATGAAGCATTTCTCTTGCTTTAAAACTGTTAGATAAGGTCAAAAACCCAGGAAGTACCTTATATTCTAAGTCAAGCCATTAATGTTCAGAACAAACAAAATGGTGAATCTTTGGCTGAATGTTGAGTCTTTCTATGAGGCTTGCTGGGTCCAGCTGGTAGATGACGAGCTCTCTCTTAGCCTCATCTCCCTCTTTGGGAATGGAAGGGAAAAACCGGTGCATGTCCTATTAAACTGGGAGTCTGGGAATCTGACTCAACCCTCCCCTTTTCCCTTGTTCCAATCATACAGATTGGCAAACAGACGGCCTTCAAATATCCCAGGCTGAAGGTAGCTGTTTTTTTTGCCTCTTGGGAAGGTTTGAGGCACGCTGTTGCAGTTTTTGGCAACTCCCTTAAGCACATTTTAGTCATCAGTTTTAGAATATAGTTGCCAATTTGGTGTAGGTAAGGCAAGCCCTATTCTCATATAACAAAGTCTATTGGTCTTACAGTTCCTCAAAGTCAGAAAGTACATTACTGCACAGAACAGTGATGCCATGCCGCCAGGTAGTTATGAATGGAGAGGAGGACATACTGTCCTTTCTGTTCAAAATATTCAACACAGGCCTGAACTGGTGATCAGATTTCTGAACAGTAACATGGCCTCATGGGAGTGGCCTGGCTTTCATAACAACATTGCTCATTAGAGTTATGAATGTATTGGAAAATATTACCCTATGTTATAGATTCATTACCCTGAGAATGAATTTAGGTAGTTATGTCCCAGTAACTTAATAAAAAAAATATATAAAAGATGGAGATAAAATCCCACAGAACCTAGTCTGCTGGTAAACCAATAGACTAATAGATTATACAAGTTAGTAAGGATAAACAATTACCTAAGTTATATGAACAAATATAAATATATCCTTAGATATACATATACACATACACTTACAATCCCTATTACAATATTTTTAGACATGAAAATAGAGTTTCATGGCCTGTGCTATTCCAGGTTCCTGTTAGGGAGCACACACTACATGCTTTCATCAATACAAGGCATAACCATCGGTCTCTTGAACCACGTGAGCCTAATCCATGAGTCAGATTCCCAGACTCCCAGTTTAATAGGACATGCACCGGTTTTTCCCTTCCATTCCCAAAGAGGGAGATGAGGCTAAGAGAGAGCTCGTCATCTACCAGCTGGACCCAGCAAGCCTCATAGAAAGACTCAACATTCAGCCAAAGAGTCACCATTTTGTTTGTTCTGAACATTAATGGCTTGACTTAGAATATGAGGTACTTCCTGGGTTTTTGGCTTTATCTAACAGTTTTAAAGCAAGAGAAATGCTTCATTCATCATCCTGTTACATGTTTAAAGTGGAAGAATAAAATACTTACTTTTTTATTCAAAGTATAGCCACATTTGAAAAATGATTGTTTGCTTCTTCATTCAGAGGCTCTGTTTTATATCTTGAAAATGGATCCTTTCCTGACACACTTAAATAGTCTAGATTTAGTGAGGCAAGGGCACAGTACAAGTATTTGGAATACAATGTTGTGAATATCTTGTTGTATATTCTGTGAATAGTGGTGAAGTACTGCTGCATTATAAGGATCCTTTATTGTAATAATGTTTTATTTTTCACAGAAGATATGAGATTAATGTGTCTGAACAAGACTGGCATGATTCAGCAATCAATCTAAAGACAGAGGCACATAGGTTAAGCAACTGTCTGAAGAATGGTAATATAGCCTATTGTCAGTATGTGGGTAACTGCAATGAAGTGTCTGTAAGAATGGGAAAATGAGGGATAAAAGATGGCTTTTTTTTTAAAGAATTATACTGCAAGATATCCAATGAATCAGCGTGTAGATGTGAAATCACCTAAAAGACAAAATTTTTCTTACCATGGGAACACCGGGGCTATAGTGTTATTGATTAGCATATCCAAAAGGGAAAAACATAGTTGTAATGAGTTTGCCAGCCATGGAAATATAAGAAATGGGTATTACAGAGCAAAATGGTGGCTCGTTCAAATGCTACCTAACACAAGGCACTTTTACCAATGGACAGTCTTACCTTGGTACATTTAAATATTTGGTAATTTAACTGGCTTTAAATATCTGAACAGATATGAAATAATCTTTTGATTATGCTTCGAGTTCCTGTCTGTGCCATCTACGGGAAAGCTCTGGATCTCAATCTGTCTAGTCCACATTACCATTATTTTTCATGGTAAATATATACCTTAATATTTTGATTTTATTCTTGTTAAAATTATGTTTTAGATGAGTGCATTCCAGCTATATATATTTGCCATCAGAGAAGTGTCCTTTTCCCTATAGGGTCAGAGTGGGATTAAGATACTCAAAGCAGAATGTCAGACCCTGCACCCAGACAATGCTCACCAAGCTTCTATGGAAATAGCTGAGCTCCCAGGCTTTGCTCTTCTTGGGGGTTCCTAATAATGCTCTGGAACCATTGCGAGGGTTTCAACTTGCTCTGTTAGCAAGTTGTTAGCAAAGCTCCAATATAGGATGATAGATACTATACTATATTCTGTACAGTGAAATTACTTAATTATCACATTGGGCTCATGCATTTACAATTTTGTATTTTGACTTTTAAATTTTGAACTACTTTACCTTATGTCATTATTATATTATATATATATATGTACATATAATATATATAATCTTTTTTCTGTACCCTCTAATTTCCTACATGTTGTGCTGGGAGTTTAGTAGTTGTTATGAACATATAAACATACTATATGTGCTACTTCGCAACTTACATTTATTCTCCTATTAATTATACAAAGGATACAAAAGAAACTTTCCAAAGCACTTTTGAAATACCTGTATACTATTTCATAGTATGCTGGTACCACTAATGTATTTGATTCCTTCTTGATAAATAGTCAGATGGCTTTCTGTTTTTGCCACTATAAATAAAGGTATAATAAATATCCTTAAATACAGATGCATTCATGGTGTTATTTTTATATTGGTAGGAAAGAGTTTCCCAAAGATGATGTTACTATGTTAAAAATTTTATTTTTTTAGCTTGAAAAGGTATTTTGGATTATTTTCTAAATGAGTGCAGTCACTTTCATACGTATAAAAATGTCCAGTTCCCAGCTTTTTCATCAACTCTCAATGCTAACTCTCTTTGTAAACTCTGCTTATAGCATGGACAAAAATGTTACTTTGTTGCCATCTTAAACTACCATTTGACTGAGTATGAGAAGGGTTGCACACCTATTTATATGTTTTTTGGATATTTGCATTCTTTTCTGTAAATTATCTGTTCATGTGCTTTTTTTCTCTATTAGAATATCCTTTTATTAATTTGTAAGAATCCTTTATATATTAACAAGATAGTTCCTTTTTGGTTTCATGTGTTGTAAAACTTTTCCCCAATTCTATGGTTTCTCTTCTGATTTAATTTATGGTGTCTATGGTGATAACCGTTTGATAGATTAATACATACATTTTATCGTACATTGTCAAATATGCTCATCTGTTCCATTTCAGCTCCCAGGTTTTCTATCTTACTGAAATGACTTCCTGACTCCCAACAGTTAACAGAATATTTTTTAAATTTCTTGTACTATTCTGTCCTTTTATTTATATGTTTAAATCTTTAGCCCACCCCTAAGTACATATTTTCCTTTTTCATAGTCATATAAAGAAATGGTTGATATTAAAATATTTGATGAAACATTGAATGTTCACCTCCATAACTCTTTCACTTTTTAGAAAAGAATATATATACACTAGCATATACAGTATATATTTTATTTATAAACAATGTATATTTTATTTATAAAATGTTTATTTGGTGTTTGTTGTTCACTGTTTTACATTGTTTTGTATAGACTCTACATGTTAAAGTAGATTTATTCAATTTTATAGCATAGGTATATAATTGGACCCAACTTCGGATTTGAGTAAGCCAGAAATGCAAATTATCAGAGGATATGAGGCCAAAAATACATATACTTGCAAGTTACTGTATATGACTTGAATATGTAAAAAATATCTTTGCATATGGTCAGTATTTTAAAGAACCAACTTATTAAATTACTTAAATGTGTTTTAAGCATTTACCCTGAAAGCTAATTGACTTCAAAGTTTTTTCAATAATAAATCAAACTTTGACTATATTCTTTTAAAAATAGTGACACAGGAGCAACTGATGTTTTTCTCTGATTTCAAATAGCCCATTAAAATTTGTTTTTATTAATGTTTTTATTATACTGATGTGATTAAAAACTGATATATATTACGAAAACTGAACTAATTTCTGAGAATTAAGATTTTAAAGTATTTTTAGTTTAAAATTTCTGTCTTCTGGAAATATGCAACTCTATAAATAAAATTTCATTAACCATTTCTTTATATGACTTTGCAAAATGGAAATATGTACTAAGCTCATGTTTCTTGATCTTCCACTAGATCATTAGCCAAATGTGTTATTTTACAAATCCAATTATTATGAATTTTAAAACATCTCTGGTTTTATTCTCTGTAACATTTCTGATTGTTCAATAGATATCCTTATTCACTACAATGTGTGTTCATATAAAAGATGATTTATGGATTTTGTGACATTTAAAAATAAAACTGGCAAAGTATTTGATGAGAAATGCCGTTTTTTAGAGAAAGGGTATGTGAAATTAATAAAGTTCTTTAAGACTTCAATTCAGTGTTATTTGCTATTGTGGTAAAAAGTGAGATTGGAATTATTGATATATCCTTACTAATTTCTTTTAATTTGTTTTGTCTCATATTTTATATTGGTTAGAATTTTATTTTTATATTGTATTTTCTCCATTTTATGTAGATGATCCTTGTCAGCTTTCTTGTAAAGTTAAGAAAATTATCTAAATGTAATCAGTGCTTTTGAACTTATACCAAATGATTTAAGGATCTTAGAATGCTTTATTTACTATGCCATATTAATGTTGTTATCTAATACCTTAACCATTTTTTAAAGACATTAATATCTACCTTTAAAAAACAAAATCAACATATTTTATGTGTGATTATTTTCCTCTTATGCTGTTCATGTTTCTAAATTGCTTTCTTTATAATTTTCTTTCTAGAATATGATTTTTGGAAATTATCACCATTTTGCTTTTATAAAATTGTTCTTTTTAAAAGCTACTTTTTCTGGATAAAAAATTCTAGATTCACAGTCTCTCTTTTTTTAACACTGAAGTAATCATTCAATGACTTTAGGATTTTACTCTTTATATTTAAGGAGTTACTTTTTAGTCTAGCCATTGTTCCTTTGTAGATAATTACAGTATTTCTTTGAATGTATTTGGACATTTTCTTTGTCTTTCATGTTTTCAGTTTCATTTTTGGTATGTCTAGGTATGGGGTTTCTTTAGGTTTCTTGATTTGAAGATTTATATCTTTCATCACTTTTTAAAAATTCTCCTTTACCATTACCCCTTAACATACTGTTACTCATTCTATTTCTAGACATGTAGGAAGTCCTTACCTGTCCTCATGTGTCTTAACCTCTCTTTCATATTTCTCTACTGTTTAACTCTCTGAGATTCAGTCTAAACAAGTTTCCCCTTCTATCTGAAAGTAGAGCATTCCTAAGAAGCCTTTTGTAAGCCAAAATGGTGTGAAGAAGCAATTACCATTAATTCATATGAAAAAGATCTTTGAACATTCCAAGACCCCAAAATTACCTCTCTTAGCCTTTTCTGATAACTTAGGGAAAATCTGCCAATGGATGCACAAAATAAATCAAGATAAAGCATAATGCTAACAGACACAGATCAAAATTATGATGGCTTAACACGGAGATATTAAGTGTAGTTCTGGTGATTTCTCACTGCTCCCGGTGCCTGCTGACACTATAAGGGCTCAGTACAAAATAAACCCTGAATGCTATTTTCACTTTTTGTCTTTTTTCATGAAAACAGAATTAATCTTTGGATTTGACTAGCAAAAACAGGTATTAATGTAGGTGTTTTGTAAAAGTGAAGTGGTATGATTTGAATTTTAGAAAAGTGGGGGATACCTATACTTAATTCAGCTCTCTTCTGATTTAGGAATTCTTTCTTCATCTATGGTTAAACTGCTGTTTGAACTGTCCATTTAATTATTACTTTTAATTACTAGTAGTTCACTATAGTTTTTTGTTAAACAAACTTGCTTATTTTATAGTCTCTCATTCATTATTCACGTGTTCAGGCCTGACACATCATGTGTATCCTTAACTTAAATTTATTAAATGATATATATAGGCAACTTAGGATTTTCCTAATATCTAATATTCATACAGATTTAATTCTGCTGTTTTTTGTTTCTTGTGGCTTCATGTATTGGTGACTTGTTCCATTTCTAATTTTGTGCTTGATGACTTCTGATTATGAATATATGTTCTTTTAGTCTTTATCAACATGAATTATTTGAAAGTACATTTCTCAACAAAAGATGTATTTTTGCAAGTACTAATAACTTGGGAACATTTAACTGAAACTATTCGCTGTTAGGTTTAGAAAAACAATGATAGTGGCAAAATTCTCTGGGGTTCCATTTTCCACAGAGGTCTCCTCCCAGAGCTGTGTCTTTGAACAAACACTAGGTCCTGAGTCCTTTTTCTTTGCCTGGTACAGTCTTCAAAAAGGGGGCTCAAAGTTGCCAGGATTTGGAATATGCTCTTGGAGTGAATGCTTGATGGAGTTCTCTGTCACCACTAGGTGCATACGTTCTGATTTACTTTTTTAGCCTTTAACATTTTCCTTGTTTTAAGCTCTGTGTGCATTTAGAAATATGTATTTTTTAATCTAGAAATTTTAGTTGTTTTGAAGTGGGCAGTTTAGTAACAACCTAAAGTGTTTCCAAAATTTACATGCATGTCTGAAAGTAATGTGCATTCTCTCTTGGATATACAATTTTTACACTATTAGCCCATTATGCTTTTTTTTCCACCTAATTTAGGTGGCATATATTGGGAGGATCATTGTTCTTTGTGTAAAATATGTCATGATTTCAACACCTAAGATAAAATATAGAATCTGTAATTGCTCTTTCCCTTTTTCTATCTTCAAATTAAGTGAGTGAAAATTTGGAAGGCCAAATTTTTTATACAGAGTGAATATACCAATTTTACTTTATAGAGCATGGAGTAAGATCCCATTTTATTCCATTCTTTGCATCATGATGGAAGAGACATTTTGCAATTCATCAGTTATATTAGAAGAACAAACAACCTCTGTCTTTTGAGATGAATAAACAAAATTAGTCTTAGAGTTTGCCATAAGCCATTTAGGAACAAATTGAGAATTTTTAGAACTAGTGGTTTTATGTTATTTTGAAACTTTCAAAATCTAAACATTTTAACTTTTGTAACTTCTTAATATAGGTCTATTTTTATTAAGGAAGGATAATGTTTAATTATCACCATGGGGAAATGTATGCTACATAATTTTCCTTCTTAAAGGAAATTTAAAACCAGTTTCAAAAAATAGAATTCAGATTCTATTTCCAGCAGTATGGCAATATGATGATGTAATCTCAACTATAAGTAGTCAAGAGACAATTAATATAGTTTTCATTTATAAAATGTATACTTAACCATAAATAATATGTTAGGGGTCACCTTTAATATTATACAAGGTGTCTCCATGAAGTGGTCTACTTACAAAATATCTTCTCAGTAATTGACTAAGATAATGTTTTAAACAGGGATCACAGAGGTGTCAAGGTTAAAACAAAAGTGAATAAAAAAAACAAGGAAACAAGAATTTACTGAGAAAAGTGACATATATTGTTAGGAGTGACTTATCCAAAAATTTCCATTAAATGTTCATGTTAGGGACAAAGCTATTTTTAGGACTTCTAAAACACTCTTAATATTTTCATCTAGGCTATTTTATTAATTTTTCAATCTTCTATAATTCACATATAATAGAAATGTAATCAATATTTTCAGTGTAATCTGAAAATGATCTAAAATGACTTTCCAGCTCACTTTGAAAGATGGAATCATCATCAGATTTCTTGCAAACAAAGATCAGGTTTCTATGGCAGGGTACTTTGCCCCTCTTGATCCTTCCAGTGGCACCAATCAGGGAATTATATGACAAAATCCATCACCTATTCATTAAAAAACTCAGAGTAAACTAGAAATAGAAAGTAACATCCACAATTTGATAAAGAATGCCTACAAAAAAACCTCCAGCTAACATCATGCTTAATAATGAGAACCCAAAGCCTTCCCACTGAGATATGGTGCAAGGCAAGGATGCTCCTCTCACTATTCCTTTTCAAAATAGTACTGGAAGCAGCTTTATTCATAATCACCAAAATTTGGAGGCACCCATGATGTTCTTCAGTAGATGAAAGAATAAACAAACTGAGGTATATCCAGATGATGGGATATTATTCAGCACTGAAAAAAAATGAACTATCAAGACATGAGAATATATGAAGTCACTTTAAATGCATATTACTAAGAGAAAGAAGTCAATCTGAAAAGACTACATACTGTATGTATATGACATTCTGGAAAGGCAAAATTATCGAGACAATAAAAAGATCAGTTGTTGCCATGGGGTAAGAAGTGGGGAGAGATGAACAGGCAGGGCACAGAGGATTTTTTTAGGGCAGTGAAAATACTGTGTATGATATTATAATGATGGGTGTATGTCTTCTTATACCCATATACTTTTTGAAAAACCCACAGAATGTACAATATCAAGAGTGAACCCAGAGGTAAACTATTGACTTTGAGTGATCTGTGAAATGTAAGTTCATCTTTGTTAAAAAAAATTCTGGTTAGTGATGTTGACAATGAAGGAGACTGTGGTTCAGTAGAGGCCAGGAATCTATTAAGAAATCTCTATACATTCCTCTTAACTTTGCTTTGAACCTAAAACGGCTATAAAAATACAGTCTCTAAAAAAATAAAGAATCCATCAAAGGAATTAATGAAAAAATGTGAAATGGTGAAAGAAATGATACAGCCAATATTATATCTGAGACAAATATCTAAAAACTCTATAATAGATTTTGGATATTGAAGAATGTAAACTGAGAAAAGCAAAAGGATTCATCGAAACAAATCACATTTAATTCATAATCTCATCTGGTTCATAAAGAATTCTTGATTTAATAACAAACAGCTCTGAGTTTTCTAAATATCTACTAGGACTCCAGAATGGACTTTCTTTCAAGGTACAGAAATGCCAGGATTTACCCTCGATACTGGAAAACTACTGAAAATCCAAGTTTAGATTACTGAAAAGCTAATATTTAAAAAAATTCAATAATTAGTCTCCTGGCCATAATTATTTGATGAGTGATAGTAATCAGGTTTAAGTCTTAGTCTGTGCCTGTCATTCTTTTGAAATAATGGCAAGGCGATTCTTCTGGCAAATTCCATATTCTCATAATGTTAAACCCCTATCTGTTTCTGGGCAATGAAGACATTAATTAACCATGAAAACCTGAGTTCAGATCTTCAGTGTCAGCCTTGGATTTCATCCATTGTTTAGGACCTTACAATAGGTGGCTCTCCAATAGGGATTCAGAGACTAATGGAAGGTTGGGGCGGGGTGGTTTCCGGGTATGTTTTCATTCTTTGGAAGGCTTAGAATAGGTGAACAAAATTGTTTCCTTCAGGTTTATTTGACTCAGACCTCTGAGTCCCATAAGCCAATAGCAGGATGTCAGACTGTCTCAGTGTCAGATTTCACTAACATTTATAGAGCATTTCTTTTGTAGGCATTATGTAAGGGTTCCACAACGATGTGTCAGGGTGAGAACATTAGCTTGCCACTTAAGCTTTCATAGCATAATAACAATTTGGTTTTCTTCTCATATTTAAGACATATGCCTTTCACTTAATATAGCAGCACAGAGTATCTACATAAGGGTCACTTTTAAGAATACAGTCATGAATTGAATGTAATCAAGCTCCTGTCAAAGAAAGGCATTTGACATTTGAAGAAACTTAATATTTGAGAGAGAGTCTAATGTGCATGTTAGCTGTACATTTCTCTATGTTAATACAGCACATTGAGTTGCTATATTAAATTAGATCATCAGGAAGAAACATGTAGACTAAGTTGTCACAAGTCCTACATGCAGAAATACTTTCCAAGTTGTTATGCCTTTAGCATTTATGACAATTCTATATTTTTTAAGTGTCCACTTGGATAACAATTCAGTTTTTAATAAAGCTGCAGTAAAATGTTTTTCTGCCAGTGAGGGCCCAAAAATATGATTTTCCACAGAAATTTAATAAAATGAAAACTTTAAACAAATTAGTTTTCATTTTCTAACCTTTTTAGCAGCACACTTAAAGCCAAATTCAGAGATAAAATTAAAATAATCAGCAAATCTTTTATATCTGGTAATATGTATTTCCTCTATTTCCTTTAGGTAGTTTTCTGTTTTATCTTCTTTTGTCTCATTTTATATTGCTTTTCACCTTTATATCATCAATTAATTTAGGGCTCTGTAGGATATAAGAAGTTACCACATTTTTCTCATTGTGCATGGTCATATTTGTAGGAACAGAAGATTTGACTTTGAGAATAAATTAGAAATTCTAAGACATGCTCATAATAACTATAACTCATATGCCAATATTCATTTTAAATTTGATGTGGCCAATCTTCAATCCTGAATGATGTCATTGATATTAATTTTGTTATTACTTGAAAAATCCTGCCAAGAGATAAATTTATCTGAAAGATCTTGGCTTTCATAAAATATTTTCACATGGCATGGATGGTGGTGTAATAAGCTAGTAAGGAGGGACCAGGGCCTGAAACTATGTGAAGGCAGACACAGGACAAGCAGTCAGGTCTCTAGAGGTCAGCTAAGTCTAGGAGTTGGCCATCATGTTCCATGGTACATTAGTCAATGATGTCCAGGTCCTCGAGATGTTCCAAAGTCAGTAAATGTGTACTAATGAGGATGCTTGAAGTCCATGGCAGCTGTTTCTCTCTATTCTGTTTTGTGTGGGGATCCTGGGATTATTTATATTTATTGTACATAAAAGGAACATAGAGTCAGAGTAGAATCTAACCTCTCAGTGAAACAGGGCCACGCTAACTTACCTCATTTTGTTTTAAGTCTTAAATAGATTTGTCCCTTTTCTCAATATGCTTATGTATTGAAAAGATGAAGAAAAATCCTAGCAAAAATTTCCACTCTTTCAAATAAATTCAGATCTTTCTCTTCCAACTATGTCTCCTTCTTCTTTATACCTTTCTCTCTCTCCTGCCTTTTTTCTATACTACCTTCTTTCTCTCATATTCTTCTTTCCTTCTCTCTCTCTTCCTTACATTTATATACTATTAATATAAAAACCACCTTTAGTGGTTTTTTTTAAATTAGATACTTTAATACAGTATATGCTAAATTTAAAATTTCTATAAAAAATGCAGTTGATTCTGAGAGACTATATGGTGTGTCCTTTGGACTGTGACGATCTGGAAATTTAAGGAAATTGTTCTGATGGTCAGTTCTCTTTCAAAATCAAAGTGTCAACTGAGTTCACAGAGCAGTCCCAGCAAACCAGGAAAACAAAATACAATATCATTCCAACATTTGTTTAGAATTTAAGAACTCAGTGGATTTGAGATACTTAGGTGATAACTGTGTGCTCCTGTAAGTTAAAAAAACAAAACAAAACAAAACAGAAAACCCCAAACTTAGCAAAGTCAAAGAATAAAGTTTTTAACATTAATGGTTCTATATATATTCACTTTGTCAACATAATTTAGTTTAAAACCTGAATTAGGTAAAACAATTTGTATAAATGAAACACAATGATAAAATCTTTTCTTATAGCCCTTTATTGTATGCTTATTTTCTGTAAAATTGGCTGAAATTTGACTTACAAATCAGTAAAAGAACATGTAATGCTGTTAAAAAGCTTTTACTTACTATCCATAGTGCTGAAATCCACAATGTTTTCATTGAAATCAGTTTGAACTTAATGGCCAGCGTTCATCTGATTGTCCTATACCTTAATCATGATTTACATTCCTCCTTTTTTTGAATTCATCTACATTTTTCACATAATTTATTTTAGACCCATAGAGGTAATCTGCACTCAGCTCTGTACCTGCAAATCATATCCTTGCTGTTCAAGACTCTAAAAATACTATTCTGCTCTGTTGTAATGATCCTGCCCATAATATATGTGCAGAATGGATATGCTTCCCTTTATTCATTTTTTGCTAAATTCCTAAGGTATCTCCCATTATTGGACCTCACATGCCTTCTCTTGTGCTCACAGAAAACAAGACCATGGTACTGGCTTGTGCTTTTCTAGTCTGTCTGGGACAGGTATGGAAAGGGGAGGCCAAACAAAACCCTTCAAAAATAGCAGCTTTGCCGGACGTAGGCCGGGAATTTTTCCACCTTGATCAGGAATACCAGGGTTCCTTAGGAACCACCTTTTCCAGCCACCTCTGGCAAGCTATCAGTCTCACCCATTTCTACCCATCTAATTACAGGCAGTCATTTTCTTGGGAAGGAAGAGGTAGCCTTTGAGAATCATCTTTTTATAAATTGCTCTGTTTGATACTTCAGTTCTTTAAACATTTTGATTCCTGATAAGCTATGGAAAGTAAAGGACAAACCTCTTAGCATGCGATTTTTCCTTTTTTAAAAGGTAGGTTCTCATGCTGTGAGTGCAGTGAATTACTGATAATAAGAAATTAAAACAAAAAGAATTAGAATTTTGTCTTTGATGATAATCAGAGACCATGTTAATATTGCATGTGTGTATTTACATACATAAGAAAATTAAGCTTTTAGTGCTGCAGTACAGAAAATGGCTTAAATTCCTAAATATGTAAGAGAATATTCTTGAAATAAGCTTAATATAAAAATGATAAAACTCTAACAAATAAAACTTTTAACATTGGCATTTTTAGCTTCAAATTTAATTTTCAATGTTGAAAGGTATTTGACAAACTTATTTTATTATCTTTCTGGAGTTTATTTATATAAAAAATAAACACGAAATAATGCTGTCACTAACAAACACATCCACACTCTGAACCCTGTATTTTTCTTCTTTAAAACAAATCTCAATAACTGGGTAAAGTAAGCCTTTGTTTCATGTTAAATTGGAAGGCATGATCTTTCATTTTGTACCTAGTCTTGATTATTTGAATTATCTTTCTTAAAGAATACCCAGTCATTATAGGCTTTTTCTTGTAATTAAGCTAAGTTAACTTTTCTAATATCCTTTGTATCTGTCAAATGACAAAATGAGTGCACAAACATCTTTTAAGTGCTCGATCTGTGCCCACCAATTTCGCCGCTTTGGTTTCCCAGATTTCTCATTAGCAACAAATCTATTATTCCAGATTTCTTTCCAGTGGGTCGTAGTGGCTTTTAATAGTCTGACTTGTGCCTACTTGGGTCCTGATTTGCCCCTGGTCCAAATAATCCGAATTTCTTGTCTTTTTATTTTCCCAAGTCCCCCAGTGGTTTATGCTGGGGACTTAATTCGAGGCTTTGTGAGCGTCTTACAGGCTGTCCTCTTGCTCTCTTAGACTGAGAGATGCACATTACATTTCCCCTGTTGAGATAACCCCCCTAATTCAACCAGATTTACTGTTTCTGGCTGCCAGAACCCCCTGAAGGCGCTACCTTGTACTTGAGGTCGGACACCAGCCTACAGGCTGCGGCCCACTCAGTCTCTCCGGGAAATGCCTGGAGTCTCTCCCACCTCAAGTTTCCACCCGGAAAGATTAGGACAAACTCCAGGCGCTCAGAGCCGCAAAAAAAAAAAAAAAAAAAAAAGGCGCGGAGCCACATCCGGGACCTTGCCCGAGATCCCGAGCGCCGGGAGCGCGAGGCTCCCTGGGGCGCCGATGGGTCGTGTCAGGAGCCTTCGCTGCCCCACGGCCCTTCTCGGGGCCCAAACTGCCAGTGACAGAACTAAAACAAGTTAGTAACACGTTTGATGTCCTCTCTTAAAGGGAGAACAATCCATGGATCGGGGAGGACAAGCAGGGCGGCACGGTTTCCAGGGGATTTGGGAAATCCCAAATTTTATAGAGGTTGCTGTGGGCATCGCGGAAACGGGCCGTGGCTGGGGAAGGGGTCGGGAATTTCCTCCTGAGGCCCGCGGGTCCTGCTTCCCCGAGGAAGGGAAGCGACGCTGGGGCGGAGAAGCGCGATTGGTGCGTGTTAAGTTTCCGGGACAGGTGTTTCCCCAAAGTGCAGGAGGACTCAAGTTGCGATTTGTAACTTGGGCCAGGCCTCAATTTTGTGGGTCTTGATACACGTTTAAATTGATTGTATCTAATATCTGAAAGGTTATTTAGGTGCTTTGATCACTATGGTCCTGGAGAAAAAATCCTTTTCTTAGGCTAGTGAATGTGTGCCTCGAATTAAACTGAATAAAGACAGATTAACAGGAGAAAAAAAAAACATTCATATGCACGAGGGAGCTAATAAGAGGAGCAGCTAGCTTGCTAAATGTTTATAGGTAAAAGCTTAGATACCTAACCTAGTAGGATATTTAATAATTTCTAGTAGGAGAAAGGAGAGAGAGAGAAAAAAATGAGAAGAATGAAGTTTCTTTAGGAAAGGCTACTGAGTTCTTAGGAGAACACATGGGAGATAAAAAAGTTTGTGATGATGTTTGTTTATGTAGGTGAAACTGGTCTTTCCTCCCGAGGGGAGATTTATGGTAGATTTACTCTTGGTATTTCTCCTGAGAGTAATTTATGGCAGCCTCATTTTCTGGAAATCGTTGCTTTTTGTCAGATAAGGGAAGCTCTGAGAAGGCTTCTTTCTGCATCTGCTGAATCTCAAAAACGTTGTCAGCTTAAAACAATTGTCATTCTAACTCTTGGGTTCTGAGTTGGTCCCCACACTAGGAAGTCTAATTCCATTTTAGATATCCTTGCAAAAAACCGTGCATTACACTGACGATTATAAAATAAAATTTCAAAACATTATTAAAACAAACAAACTATAATAGCCTGTAACCATATGGCAGAGATGAGCTTTTGCTTAAGCAGCCCCAATTGCTCTCTTGTGACATAATTTACCATGCAGCTTCCGTTTCCAATGGATTTGAAATTGTCCATTGCCTTTGAATTCCATCCCATGTACAGTGAAGTGGAGAGAGCATCTTGAAGTGATATTTAATAAATTGAACAGATAGGGGCACAATTAATACATGGCCTCCTGGGAGTTTGCACAGTATCATAAAGAAATAGCTTCTGGTACTCAGCTTGTAACCTACCACTGTGTAGCTGTAGGAAAATTCCATATGAAGAGCAAACACTATGGGAACAATTTTAGTTAACTGCTACCACATCTATACTTTTGTCTCGGCTCATCCAATTCTGTTATTTCTGTGGTTCTGGGCATCCATCCAGAGAGGTTCATCTCTTTCTCTGAAAATTAAGGATGCTCAATTTACTCATTTTCAGTACAAATATACTGAATGGATAAATTTTCAATTTTCTATTAAAAATATCAGAAGATAATAGCAACCATTCCATCAAGTCAAAGCAGAATTAAAGGACACGTAGATTAGTCACAGTTTCCTAGGAGCCAACACTTATTTTGCCATGAAAACAGACTTTACCCAAACCCCTGCTCTGAAGTTACAGAGCAATTTTACTTGAGCTCACAGTTTTCTGAGGAAAATAACCTTGCAAACACATACAAATGTTTAAATTATAGTTCTAAAAAATACATTATTTCATTTTTTAGAGGATTCAAATCCATTTGAAAGACAAAGATACAGCTTACTGTGCAGAAGTAAAATTGACAACTGTAAAAATTCAACCAACATTAGAAATTGATAAGACATTTCAGTTCTTCCTCTGTGGTTGAGTTTAAAATAACATAAATCTATGTAAGAAGACACTTTCCTTCAAGGATCTTCCTTGATGCAATTATTTATTTCCTTTAATGGTAACTTTTATTTCTTTTTCTCTGTATTTAACACATACATGTTGCCTTGAGTTATTATTTTGTTTTAAATTATGTGAAAACACTTTATGTTTTACAAGATGACGATCATATATTTTATGTCCCTAATGTCTAGTGAAGCACTTCAAGCTATTCCATGTATAAATATTTTTGTCATGATCATTCTGAAGATGAGGTTGTAAACACTTATTTGGGGAATCTGGGAGTATCAGTGCAGATTAGATAAGCTATACTCGCTTGAATCACTATTTTCTCAAATAACATAAATTTATCAAAAAATAACTTGTGTTCTGAAAGTATATTTGGTGGAATGAATAATGATATTTTAAAATTGAAGGCCTTATTCATGAAAGACTATTTAATCCTTCTATATCAAATATATATTTTAAGGCCTGGTGAGTAGAAGACTTAACTGCCTAGCCCAGTCACAATGGGTCTTTACAAAGGATAGTTATAAGCAGTCCTTTCGTGCTTGTGGTATTTCTCTAGCTGCTACTACTTCATCTCTTGCTCATCTGGTTCCTTAAGGTGTGAAGCTGACTCAGGGATATTTGAAATAAAGGAGACAAAGCAGGGATGAGCCCAATATGGCGTGACTTCAAGTTCCATCAACATCTCGGTGGTAAGGAAAATGCAATCAAGGGTATTCAAATAAATGAAAAGTGATTTGAATGCTATTAAACAACCAAAAACATTTTATTATACTATAGAATTTTATAAAGTATGTTTTCATGGATAACTATTGCTTGATATAAAGAAACATGCAAATTGCTTAGTGCCATTTTCATTTTTATTTTCTAATGTGTTTCCATTGTTCAGCCTGTTCCTTACATTTCTAAAAGGCTTTCCTTGGTTGAAAATATTTGGGCCCATGTAAAAATTGACCTTTTATTAAATTGCCACAAAATGTGTGGAAAGGAGAGTGTAGATAGAGTCGTCATCACAGCAGTTGTTCAGTTTGTTGATTACTGAAAACATTTCCTCTGTAAAATGATGTCAGGGAGTTGTGCAGTTCCTTTGGAAGCAAATTCTGGCTACTACTTCTTAAATTACGAGCATGCCAATGGCTGATTGGAGTTGTTTATCCAGGAGATGTCCTTTTAATCCATCATAATCTTCTCTTTCCTTAAAAGTATCTTTGGCCCATCCTCCATACTAGAATTCTGTTTTTCTATTCCTTTTCTGTAAATTATTGTTTTAAAATTTGGAGGTATGTTTTTCTGACTCCAATTTATTCATTGTCCTACCTTCACTGAACATTTCCTCCTTTAAGTACAGTCTTCATAGGTTGTTCAGAACTTCTTGGTAATAGCAGTACATTTGAGCAAGGTTGTCCAGCTTTCTTTGTAGTGCAGGTAGTGGTATCTGCAGTGACTGGCTTGGCTGGCATGTGATCCAGGAATCATTAAGAGCCACTTTCAAGTCTTATTAGAGCACCACTTCAGGTTTGGGTTAGTATGATCTTCTCAGGCTCTGCTCCTGAGTGTCTGACAGCCTGGTCCAATAGAGAGCAATCCCAGCCTTACGCTAAGTCATAAGCTAGAACACGCTCAAGTTATTATTTAGTTCATTCACCTTTCAGATGATAAATAATTTACCCAAAGCAGCCCAGGAAGTGGCAGTTAGTCTTACCTCTACCTGGCATTAGTTTCTGCATGTTTAAAATGGAAAAATGAGCACTAAGAATTATGGTGTGTGTAAACAAAAAGATGTGTGAAGAGTATAGTAAATATTAATGATGGATGTTTAATATCTTTTAGATATTGTTACTGTTAAAAATTACCATGGGGATAATATTAGTGTTGGTTGGTCTTTTGTTCAAACAGAATCTCTATTTAATTTTTTATCATCTTTCTAATGCTATTTGTGTGCTTCCAAAATGAGTACAAAGGATAATAAATATAAAATTGATATCTGGGGTTTTAAAATTTTATTTGACAAACATTAATATTATTGACATGTAAGCTAAATATTAACATATAAGTTCAATATTACTTAACTTATAAGGTAAGCTATTCTAAATAATTTAAAAATATTAACTCACTGAATAATCCTAACAGTGTAAGAGTTAAGTATTATTATTGCACCACTGACAAATAGACAGTGAAAATCTTATACAAGGTCATGGAGCTGGACACCAGGGATGAGGTTTTGAAACCATTCGGTTGGCCTTTGGAGTCTATGCCATTAACAAAAACATGCTGCCTCCAGATCAATTAATCACATTTATGTACAAGTTCACAATTTGCAAAATATTTTCATAAAATTCCTTAGCTGGTTCTTGGCAGCAACCCTGCATTGTATGCTGGTCAGTATAATTGTTGTTATCATGAGGAAGACTGATTCTCTGGCAATACCATCCCACAAAGTAATGGGTGGAGCGGGAACCCCATCTAATGTCTTTGGATTGCATGCTCTCTTCAGGACAGTAATGAAATCTTCCTCAAATATATTAAGAACTAAAATTATTGGATGTTTAGTCAGAGGAAATAATATATTATAGAAAGTTATAGTGAAGATGTAAAATACAATGTTAAAATGTTGCTTTTGTTATAATAATTTAATCCATTTAATTGAGTGGTCACTTTATTGTCATTAGTTTAGTGTATACATGAATATGTCTAGACTTCAAATGAGCAGTGCACATTTCTAAGGAATAGGAATATCATTTTTATTAGAAGATTCTTGAGTTTATGAAACAGTTATTTAAAATTTGTTTGAAAGAGAAATTATAAATTTATTTAAAAATGGTGTTGTAGGAATCTCCAGAAATATTACCCAGAGAAGTGTGTTTAATCTTTCAGGAATAGAATAATTTTCTTAACTTGCACCATCAACACTGTGGACTTAGTTCTGAGAGCTAGTGGAATGAAGCCAAGAGGCAGAACCATGGTGATGTAGATATTCTGCTGCTCCACTTCAGGTGTGGCAGTCTGATCACTTACATTCTTCCTTAAAAGGATGAGTAAAGAAAATTGGAAAGAGGAAATATGAAGTTCACTTCATCTGTCCTTTAAGAATGCTGCATAGTGTCTTTTGAATCACAGCCATTTTTAATAGAAGCCTTGGCTTTGCTACTGTCTAGATGACTTAGCAAGAGGGCAGAGCCTTTTTGACTTCTTGCTACGGATATGTTTTTCTTACTCAAATGAAACAATAACAGGTGTAATAATAACCACCCCAATATTCTACAGGAATGTATTAAGGGTAATGTGAGATAATAGACCTGAGTGCACCCTGGGTTAACAGCCAAACAAATATGACACATTATGAATTCAAGTTTTATACTTACCTCTAATGACTCTAATGGTCTGACAAAAGTACTGATGGTACAGAATAGGAAAAACATAACAAAAATCAGTTTTTTTCAAATGCATTCAGAATGCATATACATGGAGAAAAATATACCCCTACAAATGCTTAATCTGCCCTTGACTTTCAGCTCAGCCCCATTTGAGTGTTCTGGGAACTTAAATATTTGGATGGAATTAGGATGCCAAGTTAGTAATCTATTAACACACAGTCCGGAATTGACAGAGTACAATTTATAGTGAGGAGTTTCCATGGATTAAATAGATCACCATGAAATGTTTAAACCAATGGAATAATTGAAAATTCAAATAAACAATCTAACCTTAGTTTTATATTAAGGGATGATATATAGTAATGATTTGGACAGTCACTTGCTCAGTAGTTTTATTGATTAAACTTTGTAAGAATCTTTTAGTTAGAAATAAAATTGTTATTCAGGATCCCCTCAATAAATTTTTATTTGGTTAAAGTTATAATGGTAAAAAAAAAAAAAGGAATAATCATAGGTGAGCCAAAGAAACCCCCTCATGCTTAAATGGGCTACCTTGTTGTTGCAATTTTCAACATTTTATTAATTTTATATTATTTTTGTCAACAAAGCATTGTATAAAATTAAGTATAATGATAAGATTGCAGTGGAGTTGATAAATTATGACTGGTAATTCAGGCAGAGATTTATTTGGCAGTGTGTGTCTTGATTAGCTAATAGCTGTACCTGCTGAGTACACCAGGACATATTTTATCTAATGAATCTTATATATAATAAAACTGTCCATTTAAAAAGATGTCACTACTTGCAAAATTACACTGCCTTCTGGAAAATCATACTCCTATTATTCTTTGAGTATGACTTCTTTTTTCAACAATAAGTAATGATATCATGCACAACCCTAGCAGTATGTTAAAATACAAAACAAGATTCTTAAGTAACCAAAGGACTAGGAATTGTTCTTTTAAAAATAGTTATTCCTCAGTTACTATATGCAAACCTATCCAAGCTCTATGATGTACCTACATACTTGTGAGTATAGATTAATGCCATTTACACATTTAAGACTAGTTACCCACTAGTTCTGTAACAGCTTTCTATTTTGTACAAAAAGGGGAACTTTGCTCATGTGTAGATGGACAAAGTAAAACCAAGATAAGGTGCTATCTCACAGAATGGGATCTTAGTTATAAAACTATGAAAGATGAATTCAAATCGTTTGTTTGCCTTTAAAGGTTTGTTAAACTTTATATACAGGTTACAAAATATGATCTTCTATAACCATACACTGCCTTATACCAGATATGGCTCATAGTGTGGTAAGGTCACTGGTAAATTTGGGACATACTTGAAAAAATTAGCCTGGCACAGTTACAGTTCCACATTTCTGCCAACACATTTGATTGAGAAAAACATCATATTACTTCTTCACCTTATTCTTGGTCTCTTTGTCTGCTTTCTTTCATGATATCTATATCCTGGTAGGACTTATATCAAGTCATTTGTTTGTTATTTGGAGTGTCAAAACTTTTGGCTTGCTTCAGTATGGAATCTTGTTTTGTTTCTCTATGCCACACCTATATTATCTAAACAGCATGAATATTGCTTTATTTCTAGATATAAATATTTTATAATCTTAAGGCAGTATATAAGAAATCAAAGAAATTTAGTAGAAATATAGTATTTTATTATTTACCAATTGTTCATAGAATATACTGTTAAAAACTTTTTAAATTTACCATGAATATTGCTCTATTTCTAGTTTAAATATTTTATAATCTTAAGGCAGTTTCTCTATGCCACACCTATATTATCTAAACAGCATGAATATTGCTCTATGTCTAGATATAAATATTTTATAATCTTAAGGCAGTAGATAAGAAATCAAACAGATTTAGTGGAAATCTAGTATATTATTTCATTATTTACCGATTGCTCATAGGATATACTTTTAAAAACTTATTTTTTAAATTTACCATGCAAAAAGGATTTTAATGCTTATATATAGTAAGTGCCATATTACATTTGTTTTTAAAAAATCACAACTAGTTTGTATGTTAAATACAAAATCTAATTGTGATTTTTTTAAAGATCTCATCATCTAGTGGAAAATGATAAATATTTCTAATTAGTCATTAAATATTAGCCATTAAATAAATATTAGCCAAAGATAATTAGCCATTAAAATGGCTGTTTATTAGAAATATAAAACTAGATATATTTTACTTCTAGAGTACCCAGACTCTAAAGTTAAATCACCATAATAACTGATATACACAACTAAATAGATTTTTTTCCCCAAAATTGCTTTGTATTGAATTTACAGATATTTTTGTATGGTGCCACTTATCTAGATGTTTGAAAACTTTGTAACCTTTGTATACATTTAAAACTATGGGAGATAACCATGCCTTTTTTTTTTTAATTCTCTGAACTCTCTTCAAGAAAGGGGATGGAAAAAACAATAAGATGGATATGAAAAAGCTTTCACTGGCTGAAAAATCTTATTTTTACTTCAATAAGAAACACAAGCAAGAGGTAGCAAATATATGTCATGCTTAATCCCAAATGATGACATCTCCTAATCTTTAGCTTGTTCTGCAGTGTTAGCAACCTAATAGAAATAATCTGGGGTGGTAGCCGGGGTGGGCATTGGACTGGCTCCCAGCAAAGTAGGAAATTCCTCTGTGAGACCTTTTGAATTGCGTGTATAACAATATTTCCCAAAAAAGCTCCCGAGTATGCTGAAAGGAATAATGTGTTTTCCAAAAGTATACAAAGGAATTACTAATACTTGTGGAGAATCTTATCTCCCCATACCTTTGCCTATGAGAATAAGATGTTTGGAACATTTAAAAGGGCATTTTAAAAATTATTTAAATACCTTCTTTATTATGTATGTTTCCTCATTTAGATTTTAAAGTAAGTATTCTCAGAATTCATGTATTATAACTAAAGGAACTCCTTTGGTATACCCCTACTGTAGGTATTTTTCCCTCTGTCTTACCTATTTCCAAACAGCCTTTTGCCAAATAGATTTCTCGTTGGTCAGGAAATGCCAGAAAGTAGAGAAAATTCCCCTGTGTAGAAATTTCACATGTAGTAAGAAGCATGGATATAGGATGATTGGAAGAAACTAAAGTTACCAGTGTGAGAAGGAATTAGGATTAAAGCTGAGGGATGTAGAGACTACCATAGATACAGAAATAGGAATTAAGATATACATGGCCCTAATACACCCTTATTTATCTCTAAGACATCAGTGCATTCACATTACATGTAAATGTATACACAGTTGTGTATGTGTGTATATACATTATATATATGTTTGCATATATGTATGGACGATTTTAAGTTACAGAATTTTTCTGAACACATTTTATCACTTAGAAGTGCTTATTTCTGAGTAATCTTTCATGCCCTTTAAAAATTATGCATTCTTGATTTAGCACTTTTCCAAGATGGCGGCATGAGAGGTGAGACAGAGAGCTCCACCCAAAATCACAAACAGTACAAAAATATAGTTAATACATAGAACTAAACTTCAGACAGCAACAAGAAAGAAGGCTGAACCAGACTGCATACCGACCTCAAGAACAGAGCAGACCTCAAGAAACAGGGTAACGTACAAAAGCCTTAATCTGGCCGGACCCAAGCCCTTCCCCCACCCCAGCTCACCGGCGAGAGGAAGAGAAGTGGGAGGGGATGAAAGCCTGGGACTGATGGACCCATAGCCTTGGACATCTGCTTTGTGAGCAGAATCCTATAGTGTGTGGTGCTCTGGACATTGGGGAGCTCAGACAGGTGGAGTGCTTGAGAAAACTGACATTCCGGCCATTTGTGGAGGAGGGGATCCATACCCGGCCGCTCTGTGTCAGAGGAAAGTCAGGGAGTCTGAGAGGCTACCTAACAGCTAGACGGCTGCTAAAGGGGCGGGGTTTGCCGGGGCTTGCTGTGCAGGAGAAGGGAGAGCTGGACGAGGTAGTCGGGGCGCGCTCTGCCCAGCTGGTTGGGAACTTTGAGGAGTTTCAGGTGCCCCATCCCCCTGACTGCCTACTAGCTCCGAGGTCCCCCCACTGTGACACACAGCCTGCCTGAGCCTTCCTACCGGCCTACATGCACCTACTCAAAAACCCACAGTCACTGCGCATGTGCTGGGTCAGCCAGAGGGAGGCCCCACGTTCAACAGCTGAGACACGAAGCACAGAAGTTTATCTGTGTTTGCATGGCTCACTGCCTTAAGCAGTGGAGACAGGAACTTCAGACGGGAAGGAGGAACAGACCTTTCCTCCCCCCAGGCACCAGCTCTGCTCTCTTATGACCCCCAAACTCACTCTAGGGGCTAAGCAGCTCCAGAGACTGGAGTTTCTACACACTAGTGGGCACCACACAGAAAAAAGAAACGTCAAAAGAATATGGTTCAGACACAAATCTCACAAACCTCAGAAAGAGGGCCAAATGAAACTGAACTCAACAATCTTCCTGAAAGAGAGTTCAAAATAAAAATTATAAACATGCTTACTGAGGTACAGAAAAATATTGAAGACATCAGGAACAAAATTAGGATGGGGATTGAATCATTAAGATATACCATATCTGAAATGAAACATACAATGGAGGGATTTAAAAGCAGATTAGATGTAGTAAAGAGACAGTTAATGGAATAGAAATTAGAGAAGAGAAATACAAAGAAGCTGAGCACAGAAAGAAAAAAGGATCTCTAAGAATGAAAGAATATTGAGAGAACTGTGGGACCAATCCAAACGGAACAATATTCGCATCATAGGGATACCAGAAGAAGAAGAGAGGGAGAAAGGGATAGAAAATGTCATTGAGGAGGTAATTGCTGAAAACTTCCCCAATCTGGGGAAGGAGATAGTCTCTCAAGCCATGGAGGTGCACAGATCTCCCAACACAAGGGACCCAAGGAAGACAACATCAAGACATATAGTAATTAAAATGGCAAAGATCAAGCATAAAGACAGACTTTTAAAAGCAGCTAGAGAGAGAACAAAGATCACATACAAAGGAAAACCCATCAGACTATCATCAGACTTCTCAACAGAAACCTTACAGGCCAGAAGGGAGTGGCATGATATATTTAATGCAATGAAGCAGAAGGGCCTTGAACCAAGAATACTTTACCTGGCAAGGTTATCATTTAAATTTGAAGGAGGGGTTAAACAATTTACAGATAAGCAAAAGCTGAGAGAATTTACCTCCCACAAACCACCACTACAGGGCATTTTGGAGAAACTCCTATAGATGGAAGTATTCCTAAGGCTGAACAGATGTCATCAAAGGGAAGACAAAGAGTACAGAATATGATTCACAACATATAAAGAATGAAGGAGGAAGAAAAAGGCAAACAAACAAACAAAAAGAACCATTAGGTTGTGTTTGTAATGGTATAGGAAGTAAGTTAAATTAGACAGCTAGATAGTAAGGGAATTGCCCTTGAAGCTTTGGTAACCACAAATCTAAACCCTGCAATGACAATAACTACATACCCATCAATAATCACCCTAAACATAAATGGTCTCAATGCACCAATCAAAAGATACAGAGTTACTGAATGGATAAAAAAACAAGATCCATCTATATGCTGACTACAAGAGACTCACTTCAAACCCAAAGACATACACAGACTGAAAGTAAATGGATGGAAAAAGATATTTCATGTAACTAATAGTGAGAAAAAAGCAAGAGATGCAGTACTTGTATCAGACAAAATAGACTTCAAAACAAAGAAAGTCACAAGAGACAAAGGAGAACATTACATAATGATATAAGGGTCAATCCAACAAGAGGATATAACTATTATAAATATCTATGCACCCAACACAGGATAACATACATATGTGAAACAAATACTAACAGAATTAAAGGGGGAAATAGAATGCAATACTTTCATTTAGGAGACTACAACACACCACTCATTCAAAAGGACCGATTAACCAGACAGACAATAGAGAGACAGAGGCAATGAACAACATATTAGAATAGACGGACCTAACGGACATCTACAGAACACTCCATCGAAAAGCAACAGGATAGTCCTTCTTCTCACATGGTCAGGGAACATTTTCAAGAATAGATCATAAACTTGGCCATAAAAAAAACCTCAGTACATTCAAAAAGATTGAAATGTACCAACCAGCTTCTCAGATCACAAAGGTATGAAACTAGAAATAAATTATGCAAAGAAAATGAAAGAGCCCACAAACACATGGGGCTTAATAAAATGATCCTAAAAAATCAATGTATCAATGACAAATAAAAACAGAGATCAAGCAATATATGGAGACAAATGTCAATAATTCAGCACCGCAAAATATGTGGGAAGCAGGGAAGGCCATGCTAAAAGGGAAATATAGTGCAATAAAAGCCTACTGCAGGAAAGAAGAACAATCTCAAATGAACTGTCTAAACTCACAATTAATGAGACTAGAAAGTGAAGAACAAATGAGGCCCAAAGTCATTAGAAGGAGTGACATAATAAAGATTAAAGCATAAATAAATAAAATTGAGAAGAATAAAACAATAGAAAGAATCATTGAAAGCAGGAGGTGGTTTTTGAAAAAATAAACAAAATAGATAAAACCCTAGCCACACTTATTAAGGAGAAAATAGAGTCTACACACATAAACAGATTCAGAAATGAAAAAGGAAAAATCACTACAGATACCACAGAAATACAAAGAATTATGAGAGAATAGTATGAAAAATTATATGCTAACAAACTGGATAACCTGGAAGAAATGGACAATTTTCTAGAAAAATACACCCTTCCAAAGCTGACCCAGGAAGAAACAGAAAATCTTAATAGACCAATTAACAGCAAAGAAATTGAATTGGTAATCAAAAAACTACCTAAGAACAAATAACCTGTACCAGATGGTTTCACTGCTGAATTTTATCAAATATTTAGTGAAGACCTTATACCCATCCTCCTTAAACTTTTCCAAAAGTAGAAGAAGAGGGAATACTCACAAACCCATTCTATGAGGCCAACGTCACTCTAATACCAAAACCAGGCAAAGACACCACAAAAAAAGAAAATTACAGACCAATATCCCTGATGAACATAATTGCAAAAATACTCAACAAAATATTAGCAAACCGAATTCAAAAATACATCAAAAAGTTCATCCATCATGATCAAGTGGGATTCATTCCAGGGATGCAAGGATGGTACAACATTAGAAAATCCATCAACATCATCCACCACATCAACAAAAAGGAGAACAAAAATCACAGGATCATCTCCATATATGCTGAAAAAGCATTTGACATAATTCAACATCTATTCATGATAAAAACTTTCAACAAAATGACTATAGAGGCAAGTACCTCAAGATAATAAAGGCCATATGTGAGAAACACACAGCCAACATTATACTTAACAGCGAGAAGCTGAAAGCTTTTCCTTTAAGATTGGGAACAAGAGAAGGATGCCCGCTCTCCCCACTGTTATTCAACATAGTACTGGAGGTCCTAGCTACAGCAATCAGACAACACAAAGAAATAAAAGGCATCCAGATCAGCAAGGAAGAACTCAAACTGTTCTTGTTTGCAGATGATATGATACTGTACATAAAAACTCTAAAGAATCCACTGCAAAACTATTAGATCTAATATCTGAATTCAGCAAAGTTGCAGGGTACAAAATTAATATACAGAAATCTGTTACATTCCTATACACTAACAATGAACTAACAGAAAAATAATCAGGAAAACAATTACATTCACAATCGGATCAAAAAGAATAAAATACCAAGAAATAAACCTAACCGAGGAAGTGAAAGACCTATACCCTGAAAACTGCAAGACACTCTTAAGAGAAATTAAAGAGGACACTAATAAATGGAAATTCATCCCATGCTCTGGGCTAGGAAGATTGCATATTGTCAAAATGGCCATCCTGACTAAAGCAATCTACAGATTCAATGCAATCCCTATCAAAATACCAACAGCATTCTTCAATGAACTAGAGCAAATAGTTCTAAAATTCATATGGAACCACAAAAGACCCCAAATAGCCAAAACATTCCTGAGAAGGAAGAATAAAGTAGGGGGGATTATGCTCCCTGACTTCAAGCTCTAGTAGAAAGCTACTATAATCAAGACAATTTAGTACTGGCACAAAAACAGACCCATAGACCAGTGGAACAGAATAGAAAGCCCAGATATATACCCAAGCATATATGGTCAATTAATATACGATAAAGGAGCCATGGATATACAATGGGGAAATGACAGCCTCTTCAACACCTGGTGTTTGGAAAACTGGACAGCTACATGTAAGAGAATGAAACTGGATTACTGCCTAACCCCATACATAAAAGTAAACTCAAAATGGATCAAAGACCAGAATGTAAGTCATGAAACCATAAAACTCTTAGAAAAAAAATATAGGCAAAAATCTCTTTGACATAAACATGAGCACCTTCTTCATGAACATGTCTCCTCAGGCAAGGGAAACAAAAGCAAAAATGAACGAATGGAACTCTATCAAACTAAAAAGCTTCTGTACAGCAAGGGATACCATCAGTAGAACAAAAAGATATCCTACAGTATGTGAGAATATATTCATAAATGGCATGTCTGTTAAGGGGTTGACATCCAAATTATATAAAGAGCTCATGCACCTCAACAAACAAAAAGCAAATAAGCCAATTAAAAAATGGGCAGAGGAGCTAAACAGACACTTCTCCAAAGAAGAAATTCAGATGGCCAATAGGCACATGAAAAGATGCTCGACATCACTAGTCATCAGAGACATTCAAATTAAAACCACAATGAGATATCACCTCATACCAGTAAGGATGGCCGCCATCCAAAGACAAACAACAACAAATGTTGGCAAGGATGTGGAGAAAGGGGAACCCTCCTATACTGCTGGTGGGAATGTAAACTGTTGCCACCATTGTGGAAAGCAGTATGTAGGTCCCTCAGAAAACTCAAACTAGAAATATCATTTGACCCAGGAATTCCACTCCTTGGAATTCACTCTAAGAATGCAACAGCCCAGTTTGAAGAAGATATATGCACCCCTTTGTTTATCGCAGCACTATTTACAACAAGAAATAGAAACAACCTAAGTGTCCATCAGTAGATGAATGGATAAAAAAGATGTGCTATATATACACAATGGAATGTTATTCAGCCATAAGAAGAAAGCAAATTCTACCATTTGCAACAACATGGATTGGTCTAGAGGGTATTACGCTCAGTGAAATAAGTCAGGCAGAGAAGACAAGTACCAAATGATTTCAGTCATATGTGGAGTACAAGTACAAAGAAAAAAACTGAAGAAAGAAAACAGCAGGAGACTCACAGAATACAAGAATGGACTAACAGTTACCAAAGAGAAGGGGACTGGGAAGGGAGGGATAAGGGGGAAAAAGGGCTATTACAATTAGCACACATAAAGTAGTGGGTGTGGGGATGGGATGGGGGATACAGGGGAGGCAGTATAACACAGAGAAGACAAGTAGTGTTTCTATGACATCCTTCTACACTGATGGACAGTGACTGCAATGGGGGTATGTGGTGGGGACTTGATAATGGAGGGAGTCTTGTAACCATAATGTTGCTCATGTAATTGTATATTAATAATAGCAAAATAAAAAAAAGTTATGCATTCTTATAAATGTAACAGTGATCAACCATATATTTTTCTACTTATTACACTCACTATTAAAAAGTCTGTAAAAGACGATGGTTATTATGTGAGGTGATGGGTATGTTAATTAGCTTGGTTGTGGCTATTATTTCACAATGTATATGTATATCAAATCATCAACTGGTATACCTTAAGTAAAGACAATTTTTGTAAATTATACTTCTACAAATCATTGAAAAATATGAATTTCCTGAGTATGCTGTAAGCTGGAACATTTTTGTTTATTCTTTTACACACTTGATTCTTTTTCTCCTTTCACATTTATTAAAATCAACTCTCTTAGGGATTGCTCTGAGAGAAGATAACTTTTATTTTATTCTAATGACCAGAGAGGTATATTGATTTTTCTTTTAGGCAACTTCATTTGGTTGGAAAAACCTATTGCTAAAGGAATCTTTTTTGCCTTTCCTGCCTGCTGCCATTTTCCTATATTGATATCTGACTGATATTTTTCTGAGACATGTGTTTATGTACAAATATTTTTTAATGAGCGTTAGTAGTCCTTTATTAAATATATCACAAAGAATATTTACCACAATGGTTGCATACATAGATTTGACTCAAGTTTCACAACAAAATCAAATAAGTTGCAGCCCAGTGGTGGAGGAAAATCTGTCTGCAAGACAGACTTGTTACATACTTTTTTGACAGAGACATCTTAGCATATTCGTCCCAGGAAACATTAAGCTATTCAGGCGTATATGATGGAAGTTGGATATGATGTAAAGTTAAATTAATATTGTTATATTTTACTGAAGCATTTCAAAACCTTTACACACAGAGATGAATTGTGAATCTTCACCAGCATAGTTTTCCCAATTTTATGTAATTCAAGATTCTCTTTTCAAAGAACAAATGGTTTTTAGTATACGATTTAAGAAATGTGGGTTTGGGTATTTAGAATTACGTAAGGTACATAAACATTTAGTTTTCTACACATTGTCTGCATATATTTACTAATTACATTTTGTTAGTTATGCAAATATGTATTTTAAATTTTGTTAATATCAAAATCCTAATTTTAAAGGATACACTAAATGATTAGAATGAGATTTTTCTGTTTTTAATTAAATGAAAATGAGTTAGAAAGATATTTGCCAATAAATATACCTTCCCACGTTATTTTTGTTTCTATTCACTCTACTGCATCAGACATACTTATGGTAGCTTATGTACTATTAGAATTTATCATAGTATTTTTATTAAGTAGAGCAAACAAAATGGCTAATCTAAATCAAACAAGAATGATTAAATAGGTGGGTAGCTACACAATTTATTCTCTCACTATGGGGTGTTAGTCTTTTTCCTTTTTGGAATCCACTTAAGATTTGGAAGCAGATCTGATGTAAGGAACCATTGTTGGTAGTTCTCCAAAGAGATAGAAGAATGTATTTCATTTCCTGTTGAGATCACATTCAACTCAAAATTTCAGTTTTCATTAATTCTGGGAGCTTTTGGGTTCTGGAGAAGAAGTAGTGTTTCAAATTGCAGACAAAGTCTGTATATATGCCATCATTTTTGACATTTTATGTTGGCCTTCTCAGGTGAATGGTGACTTTGAGAATTTTGCTGTGTTGTTCTATTGCTGACAGACTGGTGTGTGAGTTAGAAACAGTATTTGATAAGTGAGTAACCATGACAACTTGGAAACATCATTACTGTATTCCATGTAATTTGTTTTTATTTGAAATGTACAATTACTTACAATGTTTTTATTGAAATGAAATGAAACATTAGAATGTATCTGTATTCTAAGTATATGTAATTCCAAACATACAATATACAGTAATATTTAATCATTATTATGCTGAAGTAAAATGGATTTTATTTTCTTCCAAAGGGACATTTTATGAATTGTGTTCATCTGGGAAATTTTCCATTTTGGAGCCTTGTGTCATTTTTGGTATATCTTATATGCATAAGAAACCTAAAAACCTCCAAACCATAACTTTGCTTTCAAGGTGCTCATTAAGTGGAGCAACAGCAAGGTAGGTGTGTCTGAAGTGCATAATCTTCAGAGAGGGACTTTGAAAGGAAATATTTTCCTTTTGTATCTCTAGCTTATTATTTAACTTATTACTCAAAACACTGTTTTATCCTTTTCATTATTTTTTGTACTTAAATATTTATAAACCAGAATAAAAAGACAAAATAGATGTGAACATCTTACCTTGGGTCAATGCAGCTACTCTTCACCTTGGGTATGGACATGAAGAAATAGAAATAACTTAAATGATAGTTTATTATAATCATGGTTATCTTAAAATAATTTACCAGTGAAGAATTCTTTTATCATTTCATATGGAGATAAAATGATACCTCATATTAATTTTTATTATTATTTTTGAAGCTTTATTCAAATTTCCATATGGGATATAAGATACACTAAGTTTCTGAACCTGATTAGTTCTCTGGAAATAGGTAAAAGAGATAGATTGAAAAATGGAGTTAAACATAGTTTTTATACATGTATAAAAAACTTCACATATTAGTACTTTATGGTCCTATGTGTATGCCTATTTCAAGGTATATTCTCATTGTAACAAACTACTTTTTTGATTAGATAATTTTATTTCATTTTTATTTTGCTATTATTAATATACAGTTATGTGAGCAACATTATGGTTACTAGACTCCCCCTATTATCAAGTCCCCACCACATACCCCATTGCAGTCACTGACCATCAGCATAGTAGGATGTTATAGAATCACTATTTGTCTTCTCTGTGTTATACTGCCTTCCTCGTATCCCCCCACCCCACTCCAACCCCCGCTACATTATGTGTGCTAACTGTAATAGCCCTTTTTCCCCCTTATCAATCCCTTCCCACCCATCTTCCCCAGTCCATTTCCCTTTGGTAACTGTTAGTCCATTCTTGGATACTGTGAGTCTGCTGCTGTTTTGTTCCTTCCGTTTTTTCTTTGTACTTCTATTCCACAGATGAGTGAAATCATTTGATATTTGTCTTTCTCTGCCTGGCTTATTTCACTGAGCGTAATGCCCTCTAGCTCCATTCATGTTGTTGCAAATGGAAGGATTTGTTTTCATCTTATGGCTAAATAATATTCCATTGTGTATATATAGCACATCTTTTTTATCCATTCATCTACTGATGGACACTTAGGTTGCTTCCATTTCTTGGCTATTGCAAATAATGCTGCAATAAATATATGGATGCATATGTCTTTTTCAACCTGGGGTGCTCCATTTTTAGGGTAAATTCATAGGAGTGGAAATATTGGGTCAAATGGTATTTCTATTTTGAGTTTTTTGGGGAACCTACTTACTGCTTTCCACAATGGTTGTACTAATTTACAATGCCACCAGCAGTGTAGGAGGGTTCCCCTTTCTCCACATCCTCACCGATATTTGTTGTTATTTGTCTTTTGGATGTTGGCCATCCTAACTGGTGTGAGGTGATATCTCATTGTAGTTTTAATTGGCATCTCTATGATGATTAGGAATGTGGAGCATCTTTTCATGTGCCTGTTGACCATCTGAATTTCTTCTTTGGAGAAGTGTCTGCTTAGCTTCTCTGCCCATTTTTTAATTGGCTTATTTACTTTTTGTTTGTTGAGGTGCGTGAGCTCTTTATATAATTTGGATGTCAACCCCTTATTGGATATGTCATTATGAATATATTCTCCCATACTGTAGAGTATCTTTTTGTTCTACTGATGGTGTCCTTTGCTGTACAGAAGCTTTTTAGTTTGATATAGTCCCACTTTTTCATTTTTGCTTTTGTTTCCCTTGCCTGGGAAGATATGTTCATGAAGAAGTTGCTCATGTTTATGTCCAAGAGGTTTTTGCCTATATTTTTTTTTCTAAGAGTTTTATGGTTTCATGACTTACATTCTGGTCTTTGATCCATTTTGAGTTTACTTTTGTGTATGGGGTTAGACAGTAATCCAGTTTCATTCTCTTACATGTAGCTGTCCAGTTTTGACAACACCAGCTGTTGAAGAGGCTGTCATTACCCTACTGTATATCCATGGCTCCTTTATCATATATTAATTGACCATATATGCTTGGGTATATATCTGGGCTCTCTATTCTGTTCCAATGGTCTATGGGTCTGTTCTTGTGCCAGTACCAAATTGTCTTGATTACTATAGCTTTGTAATAGAGCTTGAAGTCAGGGAGCAAAATTCCCCCTGCTTTATTCTCCCTTCTCAGGATTGTTTTGGCTATTTGCAGTCTTTTGTGGTTCCATATGAATTTTAGAACTATTTGCTCTAGTTCATTGAAGAATTCTGTTGTTATTTTGATAGGGATCGCATTGATCTGTAGATTGCTTTAGGCAGGATATCTATTTTGACTATTACTTCTTCCTAGCGAAGAGCATGGGATGAATTTTCATTTTTTAGTGTTCTCTTTAATTTTTCTTAAGAGTGTCTTGTAGTTTTCAGGTATATGACATTCACTTCCTTGGTTAGGTTTATTCCTATGTATTTTATTCATTTGTATGTGATTGTGAATGGAATTATTTTCCTGATTTCTCTTGCTACTCGTTCATTGTTAATATATAGGAATGGAACAGATTTCTGTGTATTAATTTTGTATTCCACAACTTGCTGAATTCAGATATTAGACCTAGTAGTTTTGGAGTGGATTCTTTAAAGTTTTTATGTACAATATCATGTCATGTGAAAACAGGGACTGTTTGATTTCTTCCTTGCCAATCTGGATGCTTTTTATTTCTCTGTGTTGTCTGATTTCCGTGGCTAGGACTTCCAGAATTATGTTGAATAAAAGTGGGGAGAGTGTGCATCCTTGTCTTGTTTCTGATCTTAAAGGAAAAGCTTTCAGCTTCTTGCTGTTAAGTATAATGTTGGCTGTGGGTTTGTCATATATGGCCTTTATTATGTTGAGCTACTTGTCCTCCATACCCATTTTGTTAAGAGTTTTTATCATGAATGGATGTTGAATTTTGTCGAATGCTTTTTCAGTGTCTATGGAGATGATCATGTGGTTGTTGTCCTTTTTGTTGATGTAGTGGATGATGTGGATGGATTTTTGAATGTTGTACCATCCTTGCATCGCTGGGGTGAATCCCACATGATCATGATGGATGATCTTTTTTATGTATTTTTGAGTTCGGTTTGCTAATATTTTGTTGAGTATTTTTGAATCTATGTTCATCAAGGATATTGGTGTGTAATTTTCTTTTTTTGTGGTGTCTTTGCCTGGTTTTGGTATTAGAGTGATGTTGGCCTCATAGAATGGGTTTGGGAGTATTCCCTCTTCTTCTACTTTTGGAAAAGTTTATGGAGGATGGGTATTAGGTCTTCACTAAATGTTTGATAAAATTCAGCAGTGAAACCATCTGGTACAGGAATTTTGTTCTTAGGTATTTTTTTGATTACCAATTCAATTTCTTTCCTGGTAATTTGTCTACTCAGATTTTGTATTTCTTCCTGGGTCAGGCTTGGAAGGTTGTATTTTTCTAAAAAATTTCTATTTCTTCCAGGTTATCCAGTTTGTTAGCATATAATTTTTCATACTATTCTCTCATAATTCTTTGTATTTCTGTGGTGTCTCATAGTGATTTTTCCTTTCTCATTTCTGATTCTGTTTATGTGTGTAGACTCTCTTTTCTTCTTGATAAGTCTGGCTAGGGTTTTATCTATTTTGATTATTTTCTCAAGGAACAAGCTCCTGCTTTCATTGATTCTTTCTTTTGTTTTATTCTTCTCAATTTTATTTATTTATGCTTTAATTTTTATTATGTTCTTCCTTCTACTGACTTTGGGCTTCATTTGTTCTTCCTTTTCTAGTTTCATTAATTGTGAGTTTAGACTGCTCATATGGGATTGTTCTTCTTCCCTGAGGTAGGCCTGTGTTGTAATATATTTCCCTCTTAGCCCAGTCTATGCTGCATCCCACAGATTTTGTAGTGTTAAATTATTATTGTGATTAGTCTCCATATATTGCTTGATCTCTGTTTTTATTTGGTCATTGACCCATTGATTATTTAGGCAGATGTTTTTAAGCCTCCATGTGTTTGTGGGGTTTTTTGTTTTCTTTGTGTAATTCATTTCTAGTTTCATACCTTTGTGATCTGAGAAGCTGGTTGGTACAATTTCAATCTTTTTGAATTTACTGAGGTTATTTTTGTGGCCTAATATATGATCAATTCTTGAAAATGTTCTATGTGCCCTTGAAAAGAATGTGTATCCTGTTGCTTTTGGATGGAGTGTTCTGTAGATATCCATTAGGTCTATCTGTTCTAATATGTTGTTCATTATCTCTGTCTCTACTTATTTTCTGTCTGGTTGATCCGTCCTTTAGGGGTGAGTGGTGTGTTGAAGTCTCCTAAAATGAATGCATTACATTCTATTTCCCCCTTTAATTCTGTTAGTACTTGTTTCACATATGTACGTTATCCTGTGTTGGTTGCGTAGATATTTATAATAGGTATATCCTCTTGTTGGATTGACCCTTTTATCATTATGTAATGTCCTTCTTTGTCTCTTGTGACTTTCTTTGTTTTGAAGTCTATTTTGTCTGATACAAGTACTGCAACTCCTGCTTTTTTCTCACTATTATTTGCATGAAATATCTTTTTCCATCCCTTTACTTTCAGTCTGTATATGTCTTTGGGTTTGAAGTGAGTCTCTTGTAGGCAGCATATAGATGGGTCTTGTTTTTTTATCCATTCATTAAGTCTATGTCTTTTGATTGGTACATTCAGATAATTTACATTTAGAGTGATTATCGATAGGTATGTACCTATTGCCATTGCAGGCTTTAGATTTGTGGTTACCAACGGTTCAAGGGTAATTCCCTTACTATCTAACTGTCTAATTTAATTTACTTTGTATGCTATTACAAACACAACCTAAAGGGTCTTTTCTTTTCTTCCATATTCTTCCTCCTCCATTCTTTGTATGTTATGAATCATGTTCTGTACCCTTTTTTCTTCCCTTGGGTGACATCTTTTTAGCCTTAGGAATACTTCCATCTATAGGAGTGCCTCCAAAATGCACTGTGGCAGTGGTTTGTGGGAGGTAAATTCTCTCAGCTTTTGCTTATCTGTAAATTGTTTAATCCCTCCTTCAAATTTAAATGATAACCTTCCCGGGTAAAGTATTCTTGGTTTAAGGCTCTTCTGCTTCATTGCATTAAATATATCATGCCACTCCCTTCTGGCCTTTAAGGTTTCTGAGAAGTCTGATGATAGCCTGATGGGTTTTCCTTTGTATGTGGTCTTTTTCTCTCTCTGGCTGCTTTTAAAAGTCTGTCTTTATCCTTCATCTTTGCCATTTTAATTATTATATGTCTTGATGTTTTCTTCCCTTGGGAGGTCTGTGCACCTCTACGGCTTGAGAGAGTATCTACTTCCCCAGATTGGGAAGTTTTCAGCAATTACCTCCTCAGTGACACTTTCTATCCCTTTTTCTGTCTCTTCTTCTTCTGGTACCCCTATAATGCAAATATTTTTGCATTTGGATTGGTCCCACAGTTCTCTCAATATTCTTTCATTCTTAGAAATCCTTTTTTCTTTCTGTGCCTCCACTTCTTTGTATTTCTCTTCTCTAATTTCTATTCCATTTACTGTCTCTTCTACTACATCTAATCTGCTTTTAAATCCCTCCATTATATATTTCATTTCAGATATGGTACTTCTTAATGATTGAATCTCCATCCTAATTTTGTTCCTGATGTCTTCAATATTTTTCTGTACCTCAGTAAGCATGTTTATAATTTTTATTTTAAACTCTCTTTCAGGAAGATTGTTGAGTTCAGTTTCATTTGTCCCTCTTTCTGAGGTTTGTGAGATTTTGGTCTGAATCATGTTCTTTTGTTGTTTCATATTTCTGTGTGGTGCCCACTAGTGTGCAGAAACTCCAGTCTCTGGCCTGCTCAGCCCCTAGGGTGAGGTTGTGGGTCATAAGGGAGCAGAGCTGGTGCCTGTGGGGAGGAAAATCTGTTTCTTTCTTCCCATCTGCAGTGCCTTTCTCCAGTGTCAGAGCCAGTGGGCCAAGCACACATGTGTAAGCCTCTGTGCTTTGTGTCTATAGCTGTTGTAGGGGGGGCCTCCGTCTGGCTTGCTTAATGCCTGCTTAGTGACTGCCGGTTTGCGAGCATGTGCCTGCAGGCCAGTGGTAAGGTTTGGCACGCCGTGTGTCACATTGGGGGACTTGGAGCTGAGTAGGCAGTCAGGGGGATGGAGCACCTGAAGCTCCTCAGAGTTCCAAACCAGCTGGGCCAAGTGCGCCCAAGCAACCTTGTACAGCTCTCCCTTCTCCCACACAGCCAGCTCCGTGACACCCCGCCCCTTCAGCAGCCCTTTCGCTGCTAGGAAGCCTCTCAGACTGCCTGCCTTTCCTCTGACACAGAGCGGCCAGGTATGGATCCCCTCCTCCACAAACGGCCAGAATGTCAATTTCTCAAGCAGTCCGTCTGTCCGAGCTCCCCAACGTCCAGAGCACCACACACTATAGGATTCTGCTCCCAAAGCAGATCTCCAGGGCTAGGTGTTTAGCAGTCACAGTATTCCACCCCCCTCCCCTGCTCCGTTTCTCTTCCTCCTGCCCTTGAGCTGGGGTGACAGAAGGGCTTGGGTTCCGCCAGATTAAGGCTTTCGTACATTACCCTGTTTCATGAGGTCTGCTCTGTTCTTGAGGTCTGTTTGCAGTCTGGTTCAGCCTTCTTTCTTCTTGCTGTTTTGAAGTTAGTTGTATTAATTAACTATATTTTTGTACAATTTGTGGTTTGGGGAGGAGTTCTCCATCTCACCTCTCACACTGCCATCTTGCAAGTCTCCTGATTAGATTTTTTTGTTATGACAATTAAAGTTAAATTTCCCATTAGCAATGCTTTCTTTTAATATCTATCATAAAGTATATATCAATAGACACACAATATAGACCAAATCTCTAGATTTAGCTAGTAAGAAAAATTTTTTATTAATCTCAGTCAGAATTTTGAAAGAACTATTAAAGTTTTATGTGCACAGAAAAAGACAGCAATAAAATTATAAACTAATAAAAATAAGTTTTGAGGAAATGCCACAAATACTGATTCAAACAAGTCATTTAGCAAGTTTTTCCCTGATGATATGCTTATGTATAAAATGGTATGTGAAGAATGTACAATGGATAAGTAGTTAGATGACTAGACCCCAGTGTATGTTGATGAAAATTATTGTAACTTGGAGAGATTCCATCTTAACCATGGGAGATTTACCCTTATCAATGTTTATCATTGATTAAATGAGTATACAGAAGATATTTTATTGGTTTTTGATGGTGATATAAGCTTGGAAAGATGAAATGGCACCCTGATTTAATGATTGCTATAGCCTAAAAAGTAATTATAGTAACATAACATTTTATATTTAGGTGAGACAGCTGATTATTAAAGCATGGGGTGGGAATATAGTTGACTTGATAGAAGTTCATGTATTTTTAAGTGGAGAGATTAACTGAGTATAAGCACCATTATGGCTAATAGAGCTAAATGGTTATTAAAAGTGATTCAGTTGTTGGCTGTTGATAGAAAGAAGCTTACCAAAATAGGAAGTTTCACTGTCTATCTACATTGATCAAAGAACACATGGAAGATTGTTGATTTCTAGGTGATAGAATTGAGGGATGTTTTTAAGCACTAGAAGGGCACATCAGAATTGCTAAGGGAAGGTGACTGATCAGACTGCGTCAGTGGTTAAAACCATGCCTTATAATAAAAATCATCATATTTCCCCAACTCAAAATTTAACGTTATCCAGTACGATAAAGAATTTCCCAAACATTATTTATGTGAAAATTTTTAAAAGCCTAACTAAAACATATTTATTTCCAAATTTACTGAAATATATTACATAAAACTAAGCCTTGCAGTTGTTTAGTATGGATAACCAACTATAGGGAATTTCGTTTCTTCAACTTTTGAAAGAAAAAACAAGCAAAATTTAAATAATACAGATTCTTAGTAAAAGAAAGCCATTGCAACATTAACACATGGAATTACTCATTTGCTACATACATAGTGAGATGCCCATCAAGGAAAATATTAAACATTTTTTAAAGGAATTATCTAAATGGGATTTATTTTGGGGAGTTGATGGTTGGATTCAATTAAATTCTTGGCTTCAGAATCTATCAACTCATGACTCTGGGATAGGTGGGTACACATAATAAGCCTTCTTTAATTTGGGCTTTGCTAATTGAAAATTAGAGTAATTGACATAAGGAGTAGGCTGGAAGGTAAAGTGAAATGATTGAATGTGTTAATAATATAAACAAGTTGAGATACTTAATCAACTTGATATAAGTGATTTTCAAACCTCTCCTTAATAATTTTGGAAAAATTGATCCATGTCACTAGAGCCCCTATTTCATGCCAAGCATTGTCCCATGTGTTATGAAAAAAATGACATATAGTATGTGACCCATGTCATCAGAATCTTATAGAATAATTAGGAAGACATATATGACTTGAAAGAAAATATTTGGGGATGTAAAACTAATGCAGTCTGAAATTAAACAACCAGTTATTGGTCTCACGTAAATGTAATGAGAATTCTAGGAATTCAGAATATTAGAAACTTTGCATTCTTGACTTATATTTATATTTGCTAGCAGTTTGGGTTAGGTTCTCTGAACCTTTATAAACATCTGTAACTTGTGTATTTATGTGTTCACTTGTTTATCATGTTCCCTAATAGGGTGTGGGGCTCATTGGACATATTGTACAATGGCCACTACCTAAATATTTGAATAAATGAACCTTTTCTCACTTCATTTTCAAAATAAGGACCATATGTCTTTCTAAACTTACTGAGTATTTTGAGTACTGATTAGGTAACTTAGATAGAAATAATTTAAATACAGTTGCCATGATATATAAATACATTGTATACTTGTTCCTATTCTTATCAGCTCATCAAAGAGAAATGAAAAATTCTATTAACAATCTCCTTTGACCTAACTTCAGACACGGTGTATAGCGGCAAGTACCACACTTGTCTGGTTTGACCTAATAAAAAAAATACCGATTTCACATGGTTCAAATTAATATGTAACTTTCCCTAGTTTACATTTTCCTGTCCAAAAGCCATTAAATAATGGTATTTTATTAGTAAGCTGTTTTTACCCCCAAAATTGTTGTTACTTGCTCCAGTTGTATACATCATGAATATTAGTGTCAATATGATTTGGTATATTCTGGTAACAGGTATCGGGTTAGGTGGAATTAACCATCTTCTTCCAGAAATGTTAGTAAATTGTGGTTCTTTTCTATCCAATAGCTTATAACCACCCCAGTGCAGAAGAAGGGATGGGAGATATAACTCTGATGTGGTTAAGCAGTTTTTTACTTCATTAAGAACAAAATTACTAACAACTACAAGTTAGTTACTGGAGACCTCTAGTTCATAGGTGAAGCGGAACTTTTTAATAAGTAACTGCAAGCCACAAAAAGCCCCTTGGGAAATAGTAGACCCTGTATCTTGGAGGTGCCTGGGACATTATTTTTACACAAATGGTTTATGTTTCAGTGATCCGCTAGCATGTATAAAACTAGTACCATGTTTGCAGGCAGAATAAAAGTAAGGTTTTATGGTAACTGAGTTGTTTATGAGTCATAATTTAAGGTTATTTAATTGTTATAAATTCTCTGAGAGTGGCAGAAATACCACTTTTTTCTTTAAAGTGTATATATCTGTAAAGACTCTTTGACTCCATAATAAGGGCATAGTCTAATTTATCCCCTTAGTTACTGTATCTGTGGCATGTACTATTCACAGGGAAATGGTTTCTCCCCTAAGGACCTAAGTTAGGCAAAAGATAGTTTCTAAAGCTAAACAGAAGAACCACATGCACCTCATCGATGGTCTTCAGTTGATTTCACAGAAATGCATGTGTGTCACACAGAGTTCTGTGGTTTAACCTTCATTCTTATAGATCCTGGTTAGTTGACCTCAGTATTGATGATAGATGTGAAGTGACTCCAGATCTAGGACACACATGTACTCAAGTGAGTAGGTCTTCCCAGAATAACTTTCAAACATTTTAGAAGCCAAAGACTTTAAATTTTATGTAGTGGCAATGTAAATGTTCATTGGTAGAAGTGAAAAAACTCTAAACAGCTTTTTGATTGTAGATAACCTAATATGTCTTTGTAGAAGTTAAGAGCTTTCCAGAGCATGGTTTAAGAACTATTGGTTTAGTAGACATCTAGTGTCTTTCTGGATCTTTGCTTCTCTATAGTCTTTGTAGGCATTTATGAAAAGTATTCTGTTTTTAAGAGTATTCAAAGAGTAACATAAAACATTCAAATGATCTCAAATGTTATTTAAATATGCACATATATTATGATCTTTATATAGTTTCCACAGTTCTTTTTATAAAATAGGAGACATCTTAAAACTAGTGTAAGAGGTTGTAGCTAATACAGTATATGAAACGGCATAATACTCAATATATAATTAACACTTTCTTTGTTTTATTTTTAATATCTCAAACATACTGGATTTCATTGATGTCAGTGAATGACACAATATCACCATCAGTCTTTGGAAAGCCTTTCTTTGGGCTTTAAATTTTTTATTTTAATATTTCAACCAAACCCTAATACTGTCTCTACTACATAGGTATAGCCTCTATTATATTTATAAATGGGCTTCCAAGGTACTTTTCTTATATTTACTAAGATGTATGTACATCTTTTTCAATATGGCTGTATATCTAAGTATAGGCAATATGTATGTGTAAATATATATTATTTTCTGTATGTTTAGCTTATATAAATGACTTCTCACTTCAAATTTCATTCTTTGTTTTTTTCCTTGTTTTTTTCCACTCAGTTGAGTCCCTGTTGATACTGCTATCTGGTCTGTAGCTTCTGACTTCTTTACTTATATATACTTAGTCATTTCCCTAGACGGATTCCTGGGTTGGTTCCAATTATTTGATGCCATGATTAGCATTGTGATTAATCATATACTACTTAATATTATGTGTGTCTGTGTGTGTATCTGTTTCTCTGGTATATTTTGAGAAATTTCTAGGTGATAGATTATGCACATACTCAGGTTCATCAAATACTGGAGAGTGTGCTCCAGACTGGCTGTTCTTGTTTCACCTCCAGACAACAGTGGCTGTGGGTCCCTAGTCCCACCTAGGATTGATGTTATTAATTATTTATTATTTTATGTTATTTGACTTTATTATTGAACTTTATTATCATTTTCCAATAATGAGTCTCATGTCATTTTGAAATTTTCAAATATTCATTAGTCTATTAACAAGGTGGAGCATCTCTTTACCATCAACTGTTATAATCTTGATCAGTTTTTCCTTTGAGAAAATTTCTTCTATAACTTTGACAATTTTCCTGTTGGGATTCCAGATTTTTCTTGATGATTAAAGAAGTGCCTGGTGTCTTCTAGATAGTAAACTCTTACCTGTTAACTATCTATGATGTCATTACTTGATAAAAAGAAATACTTAATTTTGAAGAAATAAAATCTGTCAACTTTTCTCCTTAAAATTTTTGACTTGTGGTAGGACTGGGACTAGTATTAAGAAATATTTCCCAATTTGTGGGGTCATAAGGATATTGTCCCATATAGTCTTTTATTTTATGGTTTAATTTTTACATTTAGGCAAGACTTAAATTTTCAATAATAAAGATGTGTTACACTAATAATGATAAACTTATTTTAAAAAGAAATAGAAGCAAGGTTAAAATGAAAAGAATGGTTATCTAAGGGAGAAACAATGTTCAATGAAAAATCATAAAGGAATGAAATTACTGAAGAGACGCTAAGGCAGTTTGAAGACAAAAGAATTATTGACAGACTATATAAAATATAAAAACAGATATACTTAGAAGAATAACCAAATTCATATCTAATTATACAATATAGAATGTTATCTAATTAAATATAGTGTTTTATATGAATTAATCTTATACAGGAGAGAATCTCTTTCACTAAAACCACAACAAATTGTGCCACTGTCTAAATAACTCATCAGGAATTTTATTCTGATATAAATATACTATTTTACGGAAGAGTTTAAAAACATTTCGGTAGAAATTATGTTTTAATGAGTTAAGAATATAAATGAAATTCTGAATCATAGAATGGGGACATGTGTATATTATTTAATAATGAGATGTTGCTCTTTGAGCTATATCTAATCTTTTGTTGTAAAAGATTAAGGTAGTTAGGAATAACATTTCACTTATACCAAAACATTATGCTTTACTTTCTGTACTTGGAAGCAATGTTGTTTTCAGGGAAGACCACAAGGGATAGACAAATAAAGTGTATTTTCCCAAAGAAAAAAGGTCAGGGGAAAGAATTTGCAGGAAAAGCCGAGGGCAGCAGTTAAAGTGGCATTTTTTTTTCTGTACATACATCTTAATCCATTTTAGGATAAACCCATTTTATAAAACACTCTGAGGTGAATAATTAAGATTAGAAATTGAGGAAGAATTAGATTAATTTTACTTAAAAGTTAATACATTATTTCCTTTAGTTGACTTTTTCAATTATTCCAGCTCCCAAATAACCACCAAATACCCCACCTAATAATGTTGAACAAAAGAGGTCCAGAATTTTCTGGTATAAAATATTTCTGATCACAAGAAAGAATGTGACTAGAATTTGTATTTTAATCCTCTTAATGTAACTATTTCCCATAGTTTCTCTCCCCTGCATTTGTTCCTATTGGTCTATCTAAATCTTGTCATTTTCATTTAAGTCCAGCAATATGTCTCCTTTCTTTTTAACATTTCTAAGTAATTTCATGGACTGCTGGAATAATCATAGATGATACTTGTCTACTATATATTGTACCCCAACTGCCCTGCACACCATTATTAGAGGCTCCAACTAATCCCATGCTAGCTTTCCTTCCAAATCTTGACTCCCTCAGTATAATTTTCCTATTTTGTAGAATTGATTGAAGTTTTCCTAATTTTTATCCATCCTAATGGTAATGCCATTTACTGAGCAAAATAGTTTAAATAAGATACCTCTGTCAGTATTTATATTGATTTAGATATTAAATGGTTAATCATCATATTGTTAGATTTTACCAACTAATGAGTGATATTTTCCCTCCTCCAAATAGACTGGCTGTTTTAATTTATTTCTGCTGTTAGATGTACACAAGGATCATTTTACCATGATTTGTTTCATGCCTATTTTCACTTCTTTTAGATAGACTACTTTGCTGTCTTGCATAGTTGGTTTACATTAATGTGACATTTCTGCACATGCAAAAAGGGAGAAGTATATATACTATCTCCAGTTTGTACAATCTGTTTTATCATTTGCATGTATGTCTGGTACATTGCTTGGCACAGCGTTGTGCATATTTTCCCAAATAACTGGAGTCCTTCGCACATTGTATATGTGCAGTCACCTTTGAATGAAAATTTTGGCTTAGTAATTTTTTCAATCTCAAACCAGGTAAACTCTTAGTAAAAACTAAAAATGCTCTGCTGAAACCCTTTTATACCTCTGAATTTTATTTTTTTAGTGTGTTTATTGTCTTATCACCACAGGAAAATATTCAGGTCCAAATTGACCAATGTCCTTGTATGTGGTGACATGTTTTTGAGGTGCACCCATGGATTATGGATAGGTTCTTATTTGTTCATTCAACTCATCATAACATGGCTGCTACCAGTGAGTCATCACGGGAGAATTTTATTGGGCAATTATTCCTTAAGTATGCTTATCTAATTTAGAGTTCATTAAGGATGATGACAGAAGAGTCTCCCAGCTAGAAGTTGTAACTCGATGCAAGATTTTATAGTCCATATATATAACTGGACTAACATTCATATTGGGAATGTGCCAAGTTTAGGAGTAACAGGAATTTAAACTCTTCTTTTGAGTAAGCATTCTTGTGCAATATAAGTTACATATTATTTTAAAAAATTTTTGTATAATAAATTTGACTATCAAATCTCAATAACTGTTAGGTTAAAACAGCCCATAAGAAACAAAAAAACATATTTGATAGACAACTCAAGAAAGTACAAATTAATAAAAAATGTTTTTATTTTCAACATTCCTATAATGTGTCAATATGGGAAGTGCCTTTTAAGCGAGTCTAAATTTTGGCTTTGGTTACTTTTGGAAATATATAGACAGTAGTCAGTGATATTCATGAATATTAATGAATTCAGTTCCATTTTATCTTTATTTGACTTCACTGATAAAATACCTCCCATATTTTCTATTGTAATCTATAAATGAGAAGCAACATGAGTTTCACTGATGTTTAAAGTGAGATCAAAGCCGATATTCAGCCTAAAATGACAGGCCTTCCATGATTTTGGCATGGATAATTGGAGTACAATGAGGGCTGCCAGTCAGCCAGGACTCAGCAGTGTAGTTGAGTTGGTTGTTTATGAGCCAAGTCCTTTGTTTTGTTAGTGTGTTGATTTAGACTGGCTGTTTCTTTTCCATATAGTTACTGAATATCACTGTTAGGTACAAGCTTCCTGCTCAGTGTTATTGCCTATGGCCTTCCCTTCAGCATCACTCACTTGCCAGATGAAAGAAAGAATGGTAGGAACTAAAGCCATTGGAGATAATATCAAATCATTAGTTAGAAAAAGTAAATAACCTCATATTTAGATTTTACTTTCTGTTCATGATTTATTTCCCCTAAGATGTGCTCAGTGTTTGTAATTATCAGTGTTCTTTATTTTAATTTTTTAAAAAACTACTACCTAGGATCAATAGATATTACTCACACTATTAAATTTTTTATGGAAAATGTTTTGAAAATTACTTTGAGAGCTTGGAAGAATTTATGGTATTCATAAAATATCCAACTTCCAGAGAGTTACAGAGAAAAATCTGGTTCATTGAAGGGTCTCCTTTCAGATAATGAGGAAGATACTCTATGTCATACATTTGTGCCAGTAGACACCCTGTGCACTGGCAGGATGCCAGGGTCACTTTATCTCTTTGCTTTTATTAAGTGTTTAAACATCTTCCTTTTGTCCTCCTCATCCTTTTTCTCTTCCTCTTCCTCCCTTTTCCTTCCTCCCTCCCTCTCTTCCATTTCTCTTTCTTTCCTCCCTCCCTTCCTTTCTGAAATATAGGCTGGTATAACTGTAGCTTAACCCTCCTGCCTTCCTCCTTCCTATTCACCCTCCCTGGTGGAAAAAACCTGATTGTGTGGCTTAATCCAGTAGGCCCTTTGGCTCAGATACTGACCCTAGCATAGCTGTTTACCACAGGGAGCCTAATAGTACAAAGCTGCTTTTCTCTGCAGGGGTAAGTACGAATGACAGGCTTTGCCTGTCCTGTCCAATGTGCCTCCCTTTTTTGTTGAGGAAATGACTATTTGCAAAGATCAGCATCTTTGTAGAGCCATCTTTATGTCATATTCTGTGCTCCTTTGTTATAGCAATTTACAAATCTCTTTTAACCAGACTATAAAGTCTTTAAGGGCAGGAAACCCTTTATACATTTTATATATCTTCAAAGTATAGTTGTTGTCGTGTAAATATTTAATAGAAGGATGGAAACAGGAAGAGAGGGAGGGAAGTGGAAGGTAAGGGAGGGAGAAAGGAAGGACTGCAGGCAGGAAGTGCTTAAGCTTTAAGTTGATATAGCAGTTAGGAGAATTACAAAACATTTTAACACATAATTTCTCCTAAAATATATGTTCATTGCAACCAGTTAGCATTACATAAGGATTTTTGGTAACCTGTGATTAAGGCAGCTGTTGCAAGACAGAGTTGCAGCAAAGTAAAGTATCATGGCAGTATGGTCTATGCAGACACACATGCATTATGTTTTGTAGTCTCCAGGGGCTTCATTATGATCTATACTTTTTGACTAGTTAATGGTTAGAAATAGAAATAACACTGAATTCTAATTAGACCTGTATGGTGATCAGCTGAGGGCACAATTTGGAAACTGCCTCACTAGGAAACCTATAGCCTCCCCTTCAGCATCACTGAGGGAGGGCTAAATATTACAAGTCAATCCTAGGGGAGACTCTGTATAACAGGTTGTCTTTAAGTGTTGTTTCTTAAACCCTGCTTCTCCTGTTTGCCTGTTATTAATCAAGAACTTCCTAGGAAACACTATTTATTGTATCATTAATAGTACTTTATGTATGTAGTTATCTGTAATGTTCACTGACTACTTAAGTTGTGATAGGTATTATTAATTAAAATATTTACATGATTATCTCATTTATTTCTTTGAACAGTGCTATCAAACTAGTACTAGTATTCCTTTGTTGCAGGTGATAAAAGCAAGGTCTAGGGAAGTTAAGAAGGTTTTCCATGATCAGTCAACATGAAATGTGGAGTCAATATTTGCACAAATAATTGCCTGATATCACAGTTGGTCCCATTAACCATTATGTTACAACTTCCACATATTTTGGGAACCATGTACTCTTTTTTTTCTCCACACATATCCCTAACTTGAGGTGACAGGAGTCAAGAGGTTGCATTCTCTTTCTTGAAAGTCCACATTCCAGTGTTAAGAGAAGGGGAACCTATAACATGACCAAAATAATAACAGATGAACCATAGTTCAGCTCACCTACCCATACACTTACTTTCCATTTTGGGAATGAATAAAAACAGTGGATTTTTGTTTACTTGCCATTGACTTGTTAGCACAGATGGTCTAAAAACCTAAGTGGGTGCTGGATTGGGAGAATGGTTTGTCTTCCTGTCTACCTTTATCCTGGATTTAAAGAAAAGAAAAAAAAACCTAAGCATGTTAACAAGGTGATTCTCAGCCCTGTATACACATTATAAATATCAAAGGAGTTATAGTAAATACAAATGCCTAGTTTTCACACCAGATAGATCAATTATAATCTGCAGTGGTGCCACTCATGCTTAGATATTTTAAGAAGCTGACATGGGAATACCAGTGTGCATCCTGGGTTGAGGCCCACTGCCGTCTGCCACTTTAAGTTGACTATTTGAGACTTACTATCATACGTTTGAAAAGCTCACAACAAAGTGCCTGGCACAAAGTAATCTTACAGTGGGGGGTTAATAATGATTAATATTGTTAGGCTATACCCTTTGTTCTTGGTACATCTTTCTGGCATAAAGATGCAACACCTCTTGAGTCTTCCCCTTAAAACTTGGTTTTCAACATAACATTTTCCAGTAGCCTTTATAGACAGGCAGATAGATAGATATATAGACAGATAGATAGACAGATAGATAGCTAAATAGATAGGATTTGGATAAATTAGTTTTTGAGAAAAATTTTACTCTGAAGTTTTTCATCTCTCTGAATTTCCACAAAACTGGAAGCATCATGTATGAACTTCCAACACACACACATAGCACATGCAAATATGTTGCCAATTGTATGTTAGGAAATGTTCTGTTACTTTAATTATGTAACTCATTCAATCTCACACTATTCAGTTTTAACCTCAGTTAAGTAATTTACCCAAGATTACAGGGTAGAGGTAGAATTTGGACCCAGCAAGTATCATTTTGGGGTATCATTCCTGTCATTAACTATCATCAAATGACATAATTGTCTAGGCATAAATGTTATCAATAAAATAAATGAGTTACTAAATTATTATATAAAATTAATAATTAATATTAATGATTATAGTGATATTTAAATTCTGTGTTGCAACTGTTTTATTAAAATCTGCATTATTAATTATTACTGCTATTCCCAATACAATTTGATTTAAGGTGTGTAATATGCCCCTTTTCGTACTACCCTGATCCCCCAAGTTTCAGCATTATGTATAAAAGATAAAGATTTATTTGGATTTAATATTTATTTACTATTTGGTTTTCAGTCTTCCAGTTTTACAAACGATGTTTTTATAAACCTTTCCAACATCTGTAGCCTTTGAATTATCAAGAACCTCTGGAGAGTAGTGAAATGTTTGTGTTTGTGATTTTAAAAGAGAGAGAGGATATAATTTGTTTTCAGTAAAAAGATGACAAACTGTGTTTATCTGAGGTAGTTTCCAAAAAGCAACAAAACTGTCTCTTTTGCCTTATTTGAGAAACTTGTTTCAGCTCTTCTGGGAATTTAAATGGTTCCCCAGTTAGATCAATAACTTCTCCCTTGGGGAATATAAAAATTGTACCACCATTACAAGAGGCCCAGCAAATATTGGAAACCAAGAGGGCAAGCTCCTGTTAATTTTGACCTGAAGGAAAGGCTCGTGGGAGCAAATTTGGAGAACAGTCTGTCTGAAGTCACTGCCAGGGGGAAGCTGGAAGGTTTTTTTCAAAGCATTGAAAAAGTCCGTTCTTCACTTTAAATGTACACAGTGATGTTCAGTAATCTTTGCCAGATGGAAATGGATTTTCTAATGATGAATGCATATACTTTTGAAGTGTACTCTTCAGAAGACAACAGAGCGGTTATGAGACAGGCATTAATTTCATTAATTGTAGTTGCTTAACTTAATTTCTCAAAGCAGTTTTATATTTGAAAACTAATATTGAATTAAAAAAGAATAAAGTCCAAGTACTGTAGGACAGTGGTACATCTAATATTTGTTGAATGTTTTGTACTTGAATTTTATTTTAGTATCTTAAGACTCAGATGCATAAGTTAAGCTTCAAACATATCTATGCTTATTAAGTTAAATATTTCCCATATTTTTGGTAAGAGTGTTTTTGTCTTAAAGGAAACCTCAAGGCAATCAACAGCCCCTTTTGATACAGTTATCAGTTCTTCCCTGGGCATAACTGTGTTGCAAAGAGCATAGACATAAGAATTGGGAAACTGTCACATGCTAGAGTATTAAAGCTGAATAAAAAAGCCTGAATAAAGCCAAAGTTACTAAGTAATATTGGCACTTAGACTTATAAAAACACTAAAATCTTGTGGAGAGATGAATATTAGAGATGTTTTCTCTAATAAGCAAAGTTGGGACATTAAATTATTTAACATTTTGTTTAAAATGCCATGTGACAATGGCAGGTAAGTCATATTTTTACAGCTAAAGAAGGTTGGGGCACTTATCAGCATAGTTAATAGTATCTCTGGCCTGAGACTCAGTATTGTAGCCCTAATAAATGATGGCAATAGTTATAAAGCTTTATGAAAAATTCCTAAAATTATGGAGATCGGATGAAAGCTAGTAGCTAATTATTTGCAATCTCGCATAAATACAATTAAAACATAATTCCATTTCTTCTAAAAGAGAACATATATTTGTCATTTTTTAGACTATTAATTTCTATTGCTGCTTTAAAAAACTGCCATATTTTGTAGTTTAAAACAACATATATTTTATCATCTTACTACTTTATCAGAAGTTTGACAGGGCTCTCTTTGGGTTAAATCCAGTCTGTTGGCAGGGCTCTTTCCTTTCTTGAAGCATCAGGAAAAAATCAATTTCCTTGCTTTTTCCAGCTTCTAGAAGCCACCCACATTTCCTTGGCTTTTGTCCCACTCCTTCCATCTTCAGAATAGCAGTGTACCTTCTCTTTCTCTGATCGTGGACAGGAATGGTTGTCCACTTTTATGGACTCATGTGATTTGATTGGGTCCATCTGGATAATCCAGGAAAACCTCCTCATCTCAAGGTCTTCAACTTGATCACATATGCAAAGTCCCCTTTGTAAGGTACATATTCAACAGGGTTAGGATGTGGACCCTGCCATTATTCTGCCAAACAAATGGACTAGGTCATGAATGACTCCATTGTGGCTAGTCATCGGTTTACCAGATTTTGTTTATGGTGTGGTTACTTCTTCCTCTAGTCACTGTCCAATCATATCCTGATTTTAGAATCACAGAATATTATATTTGAAAGGGAAACATGGAGATCATCTAGTTAAAACTTCCTATTTTAAGAGTAAGATAAATAAAATTCACCAGCAAACATAAATGGTCATTAATTGTTTATTTAAGACTATATTTTAGAGCAGTTTTAGGTTTGCAGCAAAACTGAGTGGAAGGTACACAGATTTTCCATATACCCTATGCCCCCAACACTTACATAGCTTTGCCCATTATCAGCATCTCCTACCAGAATGCTACTTTTCCTCTAATAGATGAGCCTGCATTGACACATGATTACTCAAAGTCTTAACTTTAGGGTTCACTCTCAGTATTGTATATTCTGTGGGTTTGGACAAATATATAATTACATATATCCACAATTACAATGTCATACAGATAGTTTCACTGCCCTAAAAATCCTCTGTGCTTCACCTATTCATCTCTCCTCATCCCCAACTCCTGCTGCTACTGGTATTTCTATTCTCTCCATAGTTTTGCCTTTTCCAGAATGTCATATACTTGGAATCAAACAGTGTGGAGCCTTTTCAAATTGGCTTCTTTCACTTAGTGTTATGCATTTGTTTTTCTCTATGTTTTTTCATGGCTTCATAGCTCATTTCATTTTAGCACTGAGTAATAATCCATTGTATGGACGTTTAACAGTTTATTTATTCACCTACTGTCTTAATTCCGTTCAGGCTGCTAAAACAATACCACAGATTAGGGGGCCCATAAACAACAGAAATTTATTTGTCATAATTCTGGAGGTTGAGAAGTCTAAGACCAAGTTACAGGCAAATTCAGTGTCTGGTGAGGATCTGTTTCTTGGTTCATAGATAGCTGTCTTTTTCCTGTGTCCTGACATGGCAGGAGATCCAAGGGCCCCTCTGGGGTCTCTTATGTAGGGCATTAATCTCATGCATGAGGGCTCTGACCTCAAGACCTAATCACCTCCCAAAGGCCCTACCTCCTAATACTGGCACATTTTGGATTAGATTTCAACATTCGAATTGTGAGAGAACACAAACTTTCAGTCTTTAGTACCTACTAAAGGACATCTTGGCTGCTTCTAAGTTTTTGCAGTTATAAATAAGCTACTAAAAACATCTGCATGCAGGTTTTTGTGTGGACATAGTTTTCAGCTCCTTTAGGTAAATACCAAGGAATGTGATTGCTGAATCATATGATAAGAGTATGTTTAGTTTTGTAAGAAACTTCCAGAGTGGCTTTAATATTTTCCCAGCAGCAATGAATGCGAGTTCCTACCAATTCTTGCTACTGTTCAGCCTTGTCAGCATTTGGTGCTGTCAAAACATTCATTATTTAATGGTGATGACCACATGTCCTCATTTGCTATTAAATTGTTTTAAAAAGTATATCATATTTCAAAAAAATTTATTGTAAGTTCAAGGCAATTTTGTGTGGAAACAAGCTTTATTTTTTTCTTTTATAATATAGTTAATGTTCCTTAATAAGTGTTTAAAATCTAATGACATGTGTGTATCAATAATATTTTGAATGATAAACCAGTAAGAAAACATACATTTAACTTGGATTTTAGGGGAAACGAGAATAGATTTTTGTCTTTTTCCAGAGAAGAGTAATATTATAAATTTTTCGTGGTTGCCTGGATTTTCGGACTGCCTCTTAGTATCACAGAGTCCCGTTTTACAGTCAGATCTCAGAGAAATCTGTTACTTAGAAAATAGGCAGCTCCTAGTTCAGTGCAATGTGTTCACTTGTATTTACATCCGTGTGTCATGCTTTTGAATGAGAGAAATGTCAAAGGGGAAAATGCGGCAGATGTGATCTATGCCACACACAGGTGATGCATCCTCATGACACATGTTTCATTACTTGAAAGACCCAAAGACTGGAAATGTGGCCTAAGAAAGGAGGGAAGTAGACAGTGATGTAATCTTTTGATAGTTTTGAAATTGTCTGGGAGCCATAATTTAAAGCTTTCATCTAAGTTTGGGTATAAGTTAAATTTGAGATAAATTCTGATTGGAAATATTATATTTATTTGAAATTCATATATCAGTACTATCTATTAACATATATCTTGAGAGCATTTTCACAGATTTTCCTTGGTTGATACGCACTTCAGGAATATGTCATCTGGAGGGAAATGTTATTCTCATCATTTTATAGATCAGAATTTGAACCTGAGTGAAGTTACTTGCCCATTGTCCACCCCATAACCACTTTCCCACTTTGTTTAACAGATTAGTTGATGCACATGTAGTAATATCAACATAATAAATTAATTTGAAAGAAATAACATGATTTGATAACATGTTTTAGACTTTCCTGATTGTTTTTTTCCTTATACGAAATTAATAGTAAAATATTAAACATTTTTTAAAAAGTCAGGTTGCAGCAAAGTAATTTTTAGAGGATTTTCATCTGTCTACATTTTTTTTTACAGTGCTTCCTAGATAAAGAGGGAAAGAGCTTGGAGAAAGAAAGCTGAAGGGGTGGAATTCAAAAATAGCTTCTTGTTACAAATACCACAAATTCATGTTATGATGATATATTGTACTGTTAGCATTATTTTTTTTCTTTTGAGTAAGAGAGGATATGAAGTAAATGGATTAAATTGAAGCCAAAGAATCTACAATAGATTCTAAGAGTATCATGTGTATTGGGAGCATTTTAAGGAAAAGTGTTGGCAGTGGGGCAGAGATTGGGGAAACCCAGAAAGTCATGCTGATTTGAGGATACTTTGAACATAGGTGCATAGGCAAGTAGATTTTGCCTTGATTCCTATTAGCTGACTATTTGAAATGTGCACTAAGCTTTATTACAGGGGAAAGGTCATGTATCAATGTGCCATATTATTTAAAATAGTATTTTAAGCCATATCCATCACAACATGTTAAAAAAATCTATATGGGCAAATGATTCTTACTTTCCTACTGCTTGAGGCATCACATTAAGCTTGTATAGTCTTGAGAAAAACAAATGTAAGGATGTAGACAGTGAGTTTCAGGAGATCAGAAGTATCAAGCCTTATAAAGTGGAATAGAATTGATATTTTAATATTCTTTTGCTTCATACAAATAATGAGGCAATTTAATATGCACTAAATAATTACCATGAGAGGAATCAGTCTTTTATTTGCCTCTTAATGATTTATATGGACTTTTCTAAAATTTTCTATATCTTTCAGGATCACAATAAGGAATTTTGTTGTTGGTTTGCTTGTTTTTTTGTTCAGAAAGCGATCATGAATACTTTCTTTCTATATTCATTCTTCCACTGTGTTCCTTCATTGTTTTAATTTGATCAAACAACCATTTAAAACCATAGTCACTGAAGTGTTAATAGGGTTAATAAAAGATGGTGAGGTTCTGATATGGGTATAATATGAGAGCTAGATATTGTGATGAAATCATGTTTGACAAAAGAATACCGTTCAGATATGCACTTGTATTAGTCAGCTTAGTCATTCATCTCACCCACAAGACAGTGCCTTGCAGTTTAATCAATTAATATCTTGTCATTTAAGGGTGAAGGTCACTATTATGTGTATTGGTCAGTTACTTAAAAAAAAATGATCCCCAGTGCATATTCTTTTTATATTCCTTTTAAGGGCCTGAATGCTTTTCTAGTGAATTTATATGAGCTTTAATTATTAAGATTATTAACTCTTTCCTGTCATGTCAAACTATTTTTCCATTTGTTGTTGATCATTTAATATTGTTTATATACATGTAGAACATTTTTTATTTTGTAATATCTTCCACTTAAATTTAGATACTTGTCTTCCTAATTAAAAATTATAACCATTCTCCAAATGTCTTATGGTTTTTAAAAATATCAAGATTTTTAAATAATTAATTAAATTAATTATGTATTCATTTTATGTTGCATTCAGCAGGTGGCAAAGAGCTAAACTATTTTTAAAAAGTAGAATAATAATTAATTCATTATAACAACTATCTCTTGTGTTCTCTCAGTTTTTCATATATTAATTTAAATAACTAAAGTGGCCTCTGTGCAAATTTGTCTATTTTGGAGGCCATTATTAATACTAATTTTTTTATTTTGCCTCTAAGTAAGACTATTTAATAGGGCTAAATTTCCGTTATCTTCAGTAGCTTCTCAGTCTGCACTCCTGCCTCTGACTTGCCTCTTTCAGTCTATTTCAAACCAGAAGTCAGTGATCTTATTAAACACCAGTGTATCATTGTTGCTCCTCTGCTCAAAAACTTCCAGGGCCTTTCCAGCTCATATAGAGTAGAAGCCATGTCTTATCAATGGCCTGAATGGTCTCTGAAATTGATCCTCCTGGGATGTCTCTGATTTTATGTTTTATTTCACTCCTTCTCAATCAGTGTGACCCTCTGCTGCTCCTTAAACATGCCCGGCATGTTGTTTCTTGGGGTCTTGATTTATGCTTTCCTCTGAAGTGATCTTCCTCCTTCTCCCAACCTGATATCATTTCAGGATGATTTTGTTCCCTACCTTCTTAAGGTCTTTACTCCAACTTCTTCTCATGAGGCCGTCTCTGACCACCTCAACCTAAGGTATGACCACCCTCTAACACTTTCTTATCTGCTTCCCTGCTTTGTTTTATTTCCTCTCATTATTCATTTTTATCTAATGCACCACATTATTTGATCATATGTATTTTTTGTCACTTCAACTGGTATATAAATTATATGAGGGTCGAGATTTTTGTCAGTTTTTTCTCTGCCATATCTCAGCATGTATAACAATTCCAGCTACATAGAAAGCCCTCAATAGTTATTTATGGAAATAATACAAAAATACTGATAGTTGTGAAAAAAATAAAAACAGTCTTCAGCAAACAGTAGTCAGTATTAAGCAGATGGCTTTAAAAGCTATGGATATTCATGGAGTAGAATATTATGTGGTCAAAAATTGTGTCATGACAGAAAGTAACATGCTATTACATTAGGAAAGAAGGCTAAGTGTAACATTAGTTATATGCTGTAAGACCACCTGTGCTTGAAGAAGACAGACTGGATGGAAACGTGCTAAAATTCTAACATAGAATTCTGATGTAACAGGGTTGTCTGGGTAAATTTTATTTGGCTTCACTGTATGTTTTTGTTATTTCTAAGATTTTTACAATGAATTGCATTACTTTTTAATCAGAAGAAAAAAAACTTTCAAGAGATACTGCAAATATTTTTAAAAGACCGATTAAAGTAAAAACCTGATGTTGGCTTAGTATGTTTAACCACATACTAGTTCAGTCTTATTATTACTTAATTACTGCGCCTCTTTTGTGTGCCAGGCACTGTGAGGAAAATCAGGGTAAAAAAGGCCTTCTACTTTCAAGGCCTAAGTTGTACATCCCATCAACCACACTCATAGTGCAGGTTGTGGTAGAGGTTTAAACAAGTATCAGGGCTGGAGAGACAGTGATCCTATCCAGTTGAGTTACTGAGGATGAGATCTTATTTTGAACATTCTTCAATCAAAAGGGGTCCGACCCAACTAATTACACATTTTTCATGCATTTGATGTCAATAATCATATGCATTTGATGTCAATAATCACAGTAAAGAGCCCTGAATTTACGAGTAAAAGTATTAGCGCATAGGTATAACAGATAGATAATGTAATACTCTATCCACAACTATACAGGCATTCATTAATCCCACACCAAGTTCCCTTGGTAAATCAAGCCCTGTGCTGGGTGCTGAGGATACAGTGCTGGGAAAGACACAGTCCCTTTCTTCCAGGGGGTGACTAAACTGATTTGGTAACATATAGGCATGTGGCATATTAAATAGAGTGGTAAGTGGTATAAAGTAGAGATAAATAGGGGAGTTTTGGTTATGGAAGTTCATTGGGGCAGCACTTAACCCAGCCTGGGATGGGATTTTCAGTGAAGGTGTCAGGGAAGGTTTTCTAGAGAAAGTGGTACTTGAATGGAGAAGTAAAATACAATTAGGAATTTACTGAGATGGGAATAAGTCATGGTAATGGGTAAACTTTATTGAAAGAAGAAAGATCAGGCACAAGGCACCAGGTGATTGAGAGGGTGTGTGCCTGGGACATAAGGAACCTTAGAATCATTGAAACCAAGAGGACTGGAGGATTAAGAAGAGAGACTAGCAGGGAGAGATAACGCTGGTACTTTCTTTTAATACTGGATGTATTGTGATGTTGACAATTTGTAACATGATATATATTATAGAAATATTTACTCAAATGGATGAATTCTTATGCAGCATATTAAGTATCTGCTTATCTTTTTTAGAGTAAGTGAATTCTACATGTGTATGCTTTGGTATTACATACACTTAGAGAATCACCATGATTTTTTTTCTACAAGCAGGGGGCTTTTAAAAATCATGTTTTCTAATTTTGATTTGTTTATTTTATAGCAAACTTTAATGTAATATATGCAAAATGTCTTGTCTAAAATAGACACCCAATACACATTATTCTTTACCATCACCCACTAAGAAGGAAAGTGCATAGGGATGAAGATCCTATTTATTTATAACTTATTATGTAAAGAAATAAAGTCAGTTCATGTACCTTATACTAATACTGAAATAATTATTTGTAAATGTGTTAATACAGATTATGTGACAGTGGCTCTTAATGTCTTTATAAACCTTACAGTGGATCAGCTCAATGAGGTACTTCAAAAACATGACAGGTTTGGAAAGCGTTTTGGCATTAAGGGAAGAATGTTCATTGCATATATCTAGTGCAGTACATCCTAAATAAGACATTTATATTTAGAATTAATCAGACTCATAGAGAAACATAGAAATTGTTTGTTCAACCTGATGCTTCAAATTATCTCTTTCCATAGTCTTTGAAACCAATCTGTCAAATAATCATCAAGAGTAATTAGTTTATGCTAAACTCCCCATATGAAATTTAAGGATGACAAAATAAATGGTTGGCACCATTACAGTTCAATTTGTTATTACTTGATTGCTGTACTAAGTATATAATAAGAAGCTAATGCTTCCGTTACCATACCTATCCCAAGCTGCTTTAAAATACTTCTCTAAACATAAAGAGAGCCTGTAATGCTATTGTCAAGGCCTGTGACATTTGAAGGTAGGACAAAAACAAAAAAGGAAAGGACTACTATTAGAAAAAACAGAAACCAAAACTAGGATGCAAGTACAGGTAGCTACGAGGACTATGTATGAGCTCCGGCCAGGTCAAGCCACAGTTCTGCTTTGTAGGAGCTGGAGTCTAGAAACTGGGTCCAGGTAAGATAGTAGGAAACCCAGGGCTACTAACGCCAATGTCCAAACAGCTGTTAATAACTGACTCTAAAAGAGTAAAGAGAGGAAAATATGAAGTAGGAGAATACTGCTGGATCTTGGACAAGTGAATTCTATTCTGGGCATATATAAGGTAACGATTAGATTAGTAATTCTCAACTCTTTCCTTTCCTCTCCCAGCCTGTCTTGCATTCATCAGGAAAACCCAGTTTTTAAGAGTAAATTTACATATTTAATGAATGATATTTAATATGGTTGGTACATAAGCCCAGAGAAACCCAGAATTCTGCCTTTGGCAGCCTCTTACCCCATTGGCTGCTGAAGAACCATTAACAGACCTGGTTCCAAGGAACGCAGATGAGAAACACAGGAGGAGGTTCCTCTGTTCTCACCTTGTGCTCTGGGACTTATAGATATACCTGCACTGATATGAAGGCATCTCATAGACTCCCTACTCCAGGTCAGGAGATTAAATCGTTTGAAAGATAATGTATAAAACAAGAAGGAGTTTACTTCTGAATTAGGAAACCAGCAACAAGAACAAGAGATGATATAAGCATTAATCCTTTTGCAATTTCTTGCCAAAAGTGATATACATCATTTAAAAGAAATCTTTATATCATGATTCCATTCATTTAAAATTACATATAACTTAAGCATATATTAAAAGAGATGCAATTAATAAGAAATACCAAAATGACAAAAACCCCGTAATTATCGTGCATTTGCTCTGTATCATATATTTTGTTATATTCTGGGAAAATAATTTATAAATGAGGACCAGGCTCCATGTGATGCTGATGGTGCCATGGTGAAGGCAGATAGGAAAGGAGAAAAAGGCAAAGCAGAGTGAAACTGGAAATATGAAACATGAGAGGGACTGATGAAGGTGTTGGAAGGAGCTGTACTCTTGTCAGGAACCAAGCAGGTCTAACTCTACAGTGAGGCTTAGGGAAAGGAATACAGATAGTGAGCAATACTCAGAATAACCGGGGTGTCAGAATTGCCCTCCTAAGCAGTTGGTTAATTGATCCAAGAACTTAGCCAGTATGTGCGCAACAGACTAATCTATTTTATTCTAATAATATCTCTTCTACACAGAAGTGATTCATTTGTGGGGATTGTGTCTACTGACTGAGCACCAACAGTGTTCATTCTATTACATAAAATAGAATGTACATTCTATTACATGGAAAAGAATTGAATATTAGCCAGATATACAACTGTCAGCATGAGTAAATTGGATAGACATGTATTGAAGGTAAAATAGAAAAAGAACAAAATATCCAACACAAGATATTTTATTATATATTAAACACAGAAAATGTGGAGCCTGTGGTAGACACTGTGATGTGCTGCCAAAATGTTTCCTCAAGGAAGGACTTCTGCTCCAGCTTCTGGGCATGCTGTGAGCAGAAGTCTCAAGCTATCTGTCCCTTCAGGGACTGCGTCAGCTGCAGAAAGCCACACTGGCCAAGCTCCCATAGCCAGTGACACACTTGAGATTGGGTCATAGAGTCCTGGCCACTTGGCCTGTGCGACACCTCTTGAGGGGCTATTACAATCTCCAGGGCTCCTCCTGACATCAGCCTCAGCTCATGTGCCTGCATATCATTTGGAATTCTCCTTCTGCTCAAACCTGTTTCCTTCCACTCTTCCATGAGATATATTCCTTAGTAAATATCCCATCTGTTAAATTCTGCCTCAGAGTCTGTTTCCCAGAGAATTCAACCAGTGACAGAGTATGTGGAGGAGGAAAGAGAGAACGGATTTGGAGATAGAACAAAGGGAAGACCAAATGACATCTATTTAAAATCAATACAAATAAAAGAGGCTGTATGCACTAGCTGATACTATGCCACTAAATAATGATTATGATTAATCCACTTAAAGGCTCATAAAATAATATGTGCATAATATCACCATGAAAAATCTTATTTTCAGTTTCTTTATATAAAGTAAGTTGAAGGTATTCTTATTTCCATTAGATATAATGAAACTGAGGTTCACAGAGATTAAGTGATATACCAAAGTCACACAGTAAATAACAGAACTTGAACTAAGACTCTGATGCCATTATTGTGTGCTTTTACCTAAATTGTCTGTGAGGCAGTCCCATAAACTGACAAGTAGGGAAGGAATACCATAGAAGTGCAATTTATTGGAATCTATAGCAATACATACATAAGCTTAAGTCAGAATCTACCTAGTGGTCAGCAGAGAGGGACACCCCATGTACATAGTATCCTGGGCCCTTTGGGAGCAGCTAAGGAAACTGGAAAGAGAGTTTTCATGGGAGTACAACCAATGAAACAACTAGGAACTATTTAGATAGTAATATATAGTAAATATAGATTTATCTATATTTATCTCCATATTGTCATATCAGTATGTGATATTTCAGAAACTCTTAGGACAGAGTAATAGGTTGTAATCAAAAAGGTCTCCCAAGAGCATGTCTTATTTTTAGAATATGAAAGAGCTTAGCCAGTTATGTATATTTCAACATTGATCTCCATTATTCCTTGTTTTCCAGTTCTGTGATTAGTTTTTATAAAAAAACATTCACTTATAGCCTTCAAATTCTTTCACTTTTTCATATAGGGATAGAATTAAAGAATCCAACCTATTGCCTTTGTGGAAATACACAAAATAGCTATAAGAACTCAGTGGACCCTCTCTAATGCTACTTTCTTCATATTAGCTGTCCAAACTGATTCTTGAAGCTATTTTCCCTTTCACTGCAGTAAGAATCACACTCCTCTTCTTGTTACTGCTCTTCTCTCCTGAAGCTGGGCTGATTTGTGTTTTTCATTGCCTTTGCTATTCTTTGTTTAGTGCTTGCTCTTTGACACCACTGGAATCATTCTCATTATAGACTTTGTTTGCTGGGTTCCTCTTAGAGTTCTCGACATAAGCTGTCCTGGAAGTTGTTCCATATGCATACATTTCTTAAGCCAACAGTATCCTTAACACTACTGCATCATTTTAGAAGATATTAACATTCAACCTAAATGTTGTATATAGGTCACCTGATCTCCTTCCCAGCCCATCAACATCAGAGAAATGCAGGCCAAGGGCAAACTCTGTCAGAACCATATGCTACTGATTTTTCCCCTATAGGTAATAAAACATATGTACTTTCTCTTTTTTTCCAAATAATTCCTTTTTTAAATCACAGTTAATTATATTTTTAACTTGAATAATGTATCTGTAGAACATGGGAAAATTATAGGCACATTTCTAAAATACGGCAGGTTTATAAAATAGGAAGCTTCTGAATAGTCAAAAAGATTTTGAATATTCAGCACTGATTTATGTGTTCTCATGTTAGTAATAAAAAAAAAGGAAAAAGGAAAAAAAAAGAAAAATAGAAAACTGTCCTGCTTTGGCTTTCAAGGGAAAACCTGTGTCTGACTCCTAAGAGCTCTAAAGTTTTTACTTTTCAGATATTTTCAAGTGAAGAGGGAACTGCAGCTGTAGCTCTTTTACTTCAGACATGGAACACCCAAGTCCTTCACTTGGGCAGAATAACCGCCCTTGTCCTTGCTCTCTTAGATTTTGATAAAATAATATCCAGAATTACACATTTATATTGGAAAAAAGTATGCCTAAGTGTAAGAGTAACAGAAAGAGACATAGATTCATCAGAATCATTGCAAATTATCAGAATTATCAGTTTTTCTTTATAATTTATTCCATAAGAAATCTGTTTATTTTAGAAGAAATTGAATGTCTCAGAAACTTCAGTTATGAACCTAATTTGGCTTTATCTTAAAAACTTACATGGATTAGTTAATTAGAGAATCTGTATATCAGTGCAAAAGGGAGAGTTCCACAGATCAGCATGGTAGAGAAACAATTTTTATATCTTTAAAATCTTAACTCTGTTATATTAAAGAATGTTTTTGTGCAGGTAATGAATGCCAGAAATTTACTCAAAACATGTAATGTATGATCGAATACAGATCAAATGTCTACGTGGAAATAAAGTCTATGCAATTATCAGGACTTAGAAGCAATTTGATTTTTAATAAGTACTTAGATAATGCTAGCACATTAAATAACACATTATAGACACTAAAATATAACTATTATATCATTTTGAAAGTGTATTTCTTTGTAGTAGTATTGGACATGGGGTGACCAAGTCTTTAGCCTGCTCAAGTAGAAACATAGACATAGACTTTTCAGAGGACATGGTAAGTCCCCTGCCCATCTCTGGTCTCCGAGAAACATCAGCAGAACCTTTCCATTGCTCTCTGCTTGGTTATAACTCCATTGTAGGGGAGGGTTTTCTGTCTGGGAAGTGCCCTGAGGAACAGAAGTTAATGTATGTTATTTCCTAGCTTTTCTTATTTCCCTTTGTTATGTACAATTTCTCTTCCCTAATTCTTGATATTTCCTTTGCCTCTGTCTTAATTCTGTTTCAGCCAGCTATTTCAGAGCAGATAAAAGCTATTCCATATTTGTGTCAATAACTTTACTGCCACATTGTATAAGTCATTCAAAAAATGTTTTTAAATGCCCAGAACATTTAAATGTTTTTAAAGCTTTGCTGGAATACACTTTTTGAGATTTATTTCATATACCATAAACTTCACCCATTTATATATACAGTTCAGTTCCCTTGGATATATATTTTAAGATTGAAGCTACTGGTTCATAATGCAACTCTGTATTTAGCATTTTGAGGAACTACCAGGAGCTGCCAGCCACACTGTTTCCCAGTGGTTTCACCATTTTACATTCCCACAAGCAATGTATGAAGGTTCCAGTTTCTCCCCATTCTCAGCATCGCTTATTATTTCTCTTTTGTATTTTAGCCATACTTTAAGCATGAATTAATATCTCTTTGATTTGCACTTCCCTAGTGACTAACGATGTTTTTATGTGTTTATTGACTGCATATCTTCTTTGGAGAACTATACAAATCTTTTGTACAGTTTTGAATTGGATTAGTTGTATTTTTGTTGAGTGGCAAGTTTTTTAATAATCTCTATAGATGATGTCCTTTGTCATATATATGATTTGTAAGTATTTTAGTCTGTGGGTTGTCTTCCCACTTTATTGGTGGTGTCCTTTGGCACACAAATTTTTTTTTCATGAAGTCAATTTATTTTTTATTTTATAGCTTCTATTTTATATATCATAACCAGAAATCATTGCCTAGCCCAAGATTATGAAAATTTACTCCTATGGTTTCTTCTGGGAGCTATACAATATAGTTTTAGCTCTTACAATTAAACATAAGATCCATTAGAATTATTTTTTTGTGCGTGGCATGAGGTAGGACTTCAAATCAATTCTTTTACATGTGGTTATCCAATTGTTCCAGCAGCGTTTGCTGAATGACTATCCTTTTCCTTTTGAATTATCCTGGCATCCTTGCCCAGATCAATTCAGCATAAATATAAGGATTTATTTATTAACTCTCAATTCTATTCCATTGAAATATATGTCTGTCTGTTCTTAGGCTAGTACCATAAATAATATCTTCATTACTGTAGTTTTTTCCTGGGTTTTTAAGTTGGGAAATGTGAGTCCTCCAACACTATTCTTATTCAAGAAGGTTTTGGCTATTTTGGTCCCTTGTATTTTCACATGCATTTTAGCTCAGCTTGTAAATTTCTGCTAAAAAAAACTCCTAGATATTGAACATAATTGTGGTGACTCTGTAGATCAATGTGGCAAGTATTGGCATCTTAATAATGTTAAATCTTATGATCCATGATCATGCTGTGTTTGTTGTAATTCTATTTATTTAGATAATCTAAGTTTTTTCAATAATGTTTTTAGTTTTTAGTGTACTGAAAGACTTGTTCTTTCAGAAGGTTTGCACTTCTTTTGTAAATTTATTACATTATTTTTGTTCTTATTAAAGAGTCTGCATATTTCATATTCAAATTGCTCATTGTTAGCATATAGAAAGTTTTTTAGTTTTTCAAAGAACCACCTTTGGTTTTGCTGATTCTCTCTATTGTTTTTCTATTCTTGATTTCATTTATTTCTAATCTAACCTTCATTATTTCCTTTCATCTGCTTGCTTGGATTAAGTTTGCTATTCTTTTTCTAGTTTCTTAAGGTATAAGGTTAGGTCCAGGTTTAGGTTATTGATTTGAGCTTTTTCTTCTTCCTAAATGTAGGCATTTCCAGCTATAAATCTCCCTTTATGCACAGATTTATCTGTATCCCATAAGTTTTGGAATGTTTTGTTGTGTTCACTGATCTCAAAGTATTCTCTTTTCCAGTGAATTCTTCTTTAACCCTCTGGTTATTGAGGAGGTTTTAATTTCTACATAATTGTATATTTCACAGATATCTAAAGATTTGGACAAAGTATTGAGTGTGCTCTGAGAGGTAGTGCTTTTAACAGAGTTGCAAAGGTGGTATGATCTCTTCACTGTCTGCAATGCTGATAGGTTTTGACCATCACACCACTGAGACGGGAGAAGGCAATAGTCCCAAGTTTAAAATGTCACAGATCTGCTGTCCTGCATAGGTTCAGTAATTTCTTGTGAATAGTGATTTTTCATTTGTTCTGTGGCTTTTGTTAATCATCAGAGTTTTGCCCATATATCCATTGTTTCAGAGAGTAAATGAGTTCATCAAGTTCCTCACTGACATACTGAATAACTCTTTTAATCTTCACATAGAGTTTTGAGTCTGGGATGTTATCCCCATTTATAACCAAGTGAATCATGTTCCAGAGGTGAAATGATCTATTCAAGATGATATGGCTTGTTTATAGCATAGAATTTAACCCAAGCCTTTTTCTCCTTATCCCAGTACTATATTCTTCCACCATATGTATCATAGCTCATTTACTTTATCACCAGTTAATTAAATCTTAGATGCCTTGACCTAGAGGGAATCTCATAGGCAAGGTTATAGCCTCTTATTTTATAGATGAAGTCCAAAGTAGTAAAGTGTCTTGCTCATGATTTTATTGTTGGCCACTGTAACATATGCTCTTTGTACATTACATCTACTGACCCCAATTGAATCGTAGTTAATTAAGAAGTTTCTTATGGGCATAAGGGGACAATTATTACCCTCAAATCAGTTATTTGTTCTGATTTGAATCTCAGCACAACCACACAAATTTCATTTATCTAAAGTGTTGGTGTTCTATTTAGCTACATCATAGATGTATTCGTTTTCTATTGTTGTGTAGCAAATTATCACAAATTTAGCAACTTAAAGCAATACCCATTTTTTAGCTCACAATTCTGTAGTCAGAAAAAGGGGCATGGCATAATGGGTTATTTTCCCGAAATCTGGCATGGCTAAAATCAAAGTGTTGGAAGCATGCATTCTCTTCAATAGCATGGAGTACTCTTCCAGCTCACTCAGGTTGTTGGCAGAATTTAGTTCCTTGGCATTTTAGGAATGAAGCCCCTATTCTCTTGCTGGCTTTCAGTTGCAGACTGCTCTCAGCTCCCTGAAGCTGCTCCTTGTCCTTGTCCCAAAGCCATCAGTGAAGAATCTCCTTCCCATTGAATCCCTCTTATACTTTAAATCTTTCCAGGAAGAACTGAGTCCCTTTTACCAGTGGGATCACCTGCTTAGGTCAGGCTCACCCAAGATAATATCCTTTTCTAAAATCAATTCACTTAGGACCTTCATGACATATGCAAAATCTCTTCATAACAGCATACAGGTTACTGCCTAACTAGGTAACTCTGAGAAAATGAGCATACCCAAAAAAACAAAAAGCTTAGGAGCCATCTTAGATTTCTGTCACAAAAGAAATGCCTTCTTTTCTTGTAGAACAGTATGAATCTGCTTTCAGAGAACGATACCTAGGCCCATATCCATTCACTGAAGATAGTGTATCACCTGATTCACAACTTGGAATTTACTCTGTCTAGCTGTTTCTGAATTTAAGAAAGGAAGCTTAAAGTTTAGTCTGGGTTTGTTATTAGTGGACAGAAGAGTATCTGCATAGGACAATAGAATTGATAAGGGCCCATAGGTCTAAAATATAAAATATGAATCATATAGAGTGTATATAGTACTGTGTGTTTTATATTTTCTCCACTTCAGTCAAATCTAGTCAAATTTAAGCTAATTTATGTTGGTTTGTTAAATACTAGTTGATAAGTAAATCAAAACTTTTTTCTGCCACCTAATAGTTTATATTTTATAATACATTTATTCATGAAATTACAATTAAAAATAATCTACAAAGATGTGCTTGCAGAAGCAGCCAGGTAATAATTATAACCCAAGTAACATTTACCATTAAAAGCTGTGGACAATTGACTTTCAAGCAGTCCAAGGTATACCATTATGTTTAATTAAACAGTGCAGCACAAAAGTCAGGTTGGCTGTAAAAAGACCATTTTCTCTTCAAAAATGTTGAAATTCATGAATTATTTTGAGGGAGAACTAAGAAGTCATGTTACAGAGGACATTTTTTTTTTGTCATTTGAGGAAAATGAAGTTAGAAGTTCCCAAATTGCTGAATAGCAGTTTCAGTTGAAGAGTATCTTTCTGACATACTTACACTTTAATCTTTCTTCAGAAGTTCCAAAAGTCAATCACAATTTTCCTTTGATTTCAGCATTTACTATAATTATTTCTGCTCTCTAATGTTGCTTAATCTTATGACTATAGCAAAATCAAGGACAGATATTTGCATTTCATATTTTTCTTTCCATAAATTATAAATTCCTGCTGCTTCCGAGAAGTAGACTAACAATGATAGTTAGCAAATAATATTACAGACAACACCCTTCTGAAATTTACTTTGCAACTTCAAAGGTGGCTTTTCTTAATTAGATAAGCATCTGGCCGGCCAAGGATTTTAAGAGTAAAATGGTGTTATTCCTCAAATTGTATCTAAATACTGGTTGACCAAGATCAGCTACAGGAGTTGGGGTTCCTTGTGGAATTCCAGTGAAAATAAACCTCTTCTCATCTTTATCCTTGCAGGTATTCTACTCAACCTTGGTTGCTTGCAGAAATTCTCTTCTGTTAATGAGTTAGGTCTGTGAACTTACCTAAGTTTGTTATCTCTGAAAATACATAATCCTATAAAGTCTCCTTGATTTTTAATCTGTGTATTCCAATTTGAGCAATTTTTTCAGGACTCCAGCAACCCCATTTTCAGGACTCCAATTTCCTAGGAGAGTGATAATCACTTCTAGGGTAGTTTTTGATGACTCCTGAAGTCTGTAGAACTCTAGAGTCTCAGAAGTTGTCAAAAAGCAATGTACAACTCAATAGCATTGAGGACATATATTATAGACTATAGAAGCATGTGATATCACTCTATTAAGATAATTGGATAAAGCAACATTGAATATGATCATCTATGCCCTTTTCTCTTTTATAGCACTTAAAGAATAGCTATGGTCTCATAGGATTTCAGGTCTTGTATCTCAGCCTCTCAGCCAAAGATAGTCCTCCGCTATCTTCCAGGCATTCTGTTTGACAATGTCCCCCAGTGGGAAACATCTTACCTTAAATAAAATCTATTCTGTTAGTAGACAACTAATGTAATTAAAACAGATTCTATTAAATTTAACCAAAATTTGACTCCTTCTAATTTATCGCATAGATCTACATGGCTTTCTGAAATCACACATAATTAAATCTGTCAAATAGTTGCAAAATACTAGCATATTAAACATTCTCCCTTTACTCCCAAAATCAATGAAAAATTTATCCAGATTTCTTTTAATAGCAGTAAACTCAAATAAATTGATATTTATTGGGAATCTAGTGGGATACCTAAGAAAATAAATAAAATAGTATAGCCATATTCAAGGAACTTACAGTTAATTCAGTAAAATATTCTACAGTTATCCATAGTCTGTTATTAAAAAAAAGAAATACAAAAGGGCAAGAAAGTTTAGCTGATGACTGAAGCCTGACATGGTTTATGGTGCCCTTACTTTACATTGAGATCTAGCGCATATACAGACATCGTATGGTTTACAGAGCTGCCTACAAATTTCTCAACGGCATTCTGTTCAAAACGAATTAGGAGATTTCCTTCCCCAGGGCCAACTTTTCAGCTTTCATAAAAGATAGTAATTCTGTTACCATTGTGAATTTTGAATTAAATAGCATATTTCCTCTGAAGAGTTCAACCACTCTAGATATTTATAGTAACCACCTTTGTAATAAAAATACCCACATATACAGACAGAAGCACATAATGATTATGATTACTTTGGAGAACAATAGAAGAGCATCATAATTCTTATATTTCAAGTAGCAAGGTTGACAGATTGTGAGGTTTATTATAAAAGGATATCATATTCATGTAAGAGTATTCATTGCTGTTTTTGTACATTCACATTTAAAATTTTTATGCTAATTGTGTCTTTCATATCAATATCTCCTTTGCAAAGGCTTAATTAATATATGTAAAACAATATTTGGATTGGAATTCACTTTACTCTCCCCAGAAAAACCAGTTATTACTCAGTTTATTCATTCTATTGATTAATTCATTCAGTGCTAAGCACTGTACTAATAATATGAAAAATGAAGGTTTACTGTTTCATAAGGGAATGGGTAGGTAAATAACCATATTAAAAGCATTTTGGTCAGTACTATAACAGAAATATATTAAAGCTGTGTATACCATGTCTCAAAGGAATGATTGATAAGTTAGGGAACATATCCCAGAGCAAGAAACACAGAAGATGCAAGGTGAGAGCAGAGTTTGCCAGGGAGGAGGGATTCCAGGTCATATGTTGGCATTAACTGTGAACATCTTTTTCATTGCTGTGTTCCCAGTGCCTGGCACCATTTTTCACGCAGAGTAGATTTCGGTAAAAACGTTCAGTGAATATGTGCTTTCCAGGCAGTGAAAATGGCAAATGCAAAGGCATGAAAATGTGAAACAGTTTCATGGAATCTTGAAGGTGAAATTAGCCAAGTATGTCTAAAATACGAAGATAATGCTAAAGAGGTAGACAGGGGCTCAAATATAGGGAGTTTTATGTATTATATAGGCTTTTCTTACAAAGATTTTTATCAAATGTTACTTCCTCAGCCATTTCAACTTATTTTTTTTAACATGTAATTCATTCGAAAATTTTAGAAATTATTTTTCTTTTTGAAGAGAAAAAGAAAGAGGAAGGAGGGAGACAGAGAGGAAGGGAGTATATAAAATAAATTATATTTGTAATAGGGATTGGCCTAGAAATTGAGAAACAGGTTTGAAACCAAGAAATGGTTTGTGGAATTTTAGTTATCTCCAGAATTTCAGTTACTTTTACCAAAACATACATACACATGTATCCTAGGTAAAAAAACAAATCACCACCAACAGAACAACAATGAAAAAACTCAGTGTGCTTACCAAGAAACTCTAACTTTGGTTCGGTATCCAACTGTGTCTCCCACTTCCTCCCACTCTGGGCAGATCACCACCCCCTAAATCTGTCATATATAGAAATTCTGGAGCTAATGTTCTCTGAAAAATTAGGGCCAGTAAACAAATATATATTGTGTATGTTCCTCTTCTTTCTTTCATTCATAGTACCAAAATAATAACCTTGCTTGTTTTCAATTTTGAGTGTTGATGACAAAATACTCCAAGTAAAACTTTAACTTTTAACCCATAGTAATAATTTAGTTCACCTGTCCCTAGGAGAAAAATATTTTAAAAACAACATCAGCAAATTTCACAGTAGACTTAAAAAACTATCACTACTTAGACTGGGAAAGAAGTACCAAAATTTTGCTCCCAAATGAGAGACATATAAGTAACACAGTAGACCCTTTCTTTAATCATAGACAACTTTGTATTGCTTTTTGCCTCAAACAAAAGGAATTTAATATTAGAATGTTACCTGTGGAGATTCTTTTTTCTATGCTCTTAGGCTTAAACAGGAAAGCAAATACAGACTTATTAATATTCTTCTATAGAAGATCAAAATGAACAGCTTATTCATCTGTAACCAGATTTTCTCCACAATCTTAGAGATTCTAGTTAGGTTCTTACAGAGGCAAATTAATGATGAGGGTTCCCTGAAGGGCCATTTGGTGATACTGTAAGCACCTAAATCCACAAGTACTTTATAAATTAATTGTTGATTATTTGCTTTACCAAATAATTCTTTTCTTTACAAGAAATTCACCAGAGGATTTCTTTAGTTAGTTAGCTCCTAAGCACATGCAAAATATGAAAGACTAAGGCTCCAAGCCTTACATCTCTTTTTAGAAGATTATCCTGTTTCTGTTTTTAACTTTTTGGATTAAGTATTATCTTTGCAGAGCTCTTAGCCTGATCCATTACATAATTCAAGAGAACATAGATCCTCTGAACATCATACTAACATCTGGGTTAGGTCATGGAGCACACAAAGATGAGTGATGTCTACCTTCAGTTAAAGGACAGACAGATGCATCACTACCACCTCCTTTCAGGTGGCTTCAGTGAACCCCTTACTGCCAGAATAACGCTGGTATTGAGTTACTCATTGAGGCTTATTGTGCTCCTTTTCTACAGGCAGAGGAAGATGCAATTAACTCATAGAGATGAAATCTTTGGTTTTAATGGCAGACACTGTAAAGAGCTGGGGTAGGGAGCTTTCTAAATACATGGGAAAAGTCAGGATCATTATGAATCACAGGGTATGTTCGGACAGAGCAGGGTTTAACTGGACAAAGGAGCAGAAGAGACCTCGACTAGGGGTGGGACGATGGGATGAGGAAGGTGAAGGAATGGTAATGTAGCTTGGGGTTGGATGATAAAGGACCTTGGATATAATGCTAAGGAGACTGTATTTTGCTTTATAGGCAACAGGAACCATGAAACATTTTCAGTAACTGAATGTTGTGGTGATATCATGTTTTTTTCCAACTAAAACTGGCAAGAGAATTTGGAGGGCTATGAGGACAGAAAGAAGCAAAGCCAGAGAGACCAGACAGTTTCTCATAAGTCTATCTGAAAGGGAATACAGACTTGAACTGTGGTATCAACGTTGAAAGGGGAAGAGAGAGAGCAGACTGAAACGTTGTATAGAGAGGAGAATTGCAGAATTTGCCGACCAACAACATAGGGATTGTGGATGGGAGGGAAGAGATGCTGGTATCTTCTAGTCCTGACCATAAGATGACAGTGCCATAAACCAGGAAACAGGCTAGAGCAGGAAGGGAATTTAATTTTTTGTGTATTTATCAAAAATTTCTGTTTCTGACCATTTGTTAAACTAGTCCCTGTATTTATCATTATTCATATTGTGATACATCTAAAGAGAGTGGTAGAGATGTTTTAAGAATTGTTATTTCAAAACAGTTTAAATATAAAAATGTGTTTTGGCTATTTTTTAAAATTTAGGATAATCCATTATCTACAAACAGTTTCAGTTACTTATTTGTCATTGTCTTGACTACATATCTGAGATTTCTTTTCCCACTCGGAAATAAATACCGTATTACACAAAGACAACCACCTGGTTCTATTAATTTAATTGGGTTTTACTGTTGGAGAACTCTTTTTTTCTGACCAGGGTAGAATTCTCTTCTTGTACATGTTGTCTGCTTTCATTATTTCTCTGAGTCTAATGAAGAAAAAGAAAATGCAAACAAGCAGTCTAATTCTTCTCATTAATTGACTTGTTTATCAGCACAAATAATCTGAACACTAGATTCTAGTGGAATAGGCCATTAGTCTGTTCTAAAGTTATTTTTAGGATGAAGATTCTATAGTATATGTTCATAGATATATGAGTAAATCTTCAATTACATTTGCCTAAATTCCTCACAGATTATCAAAGACATAAAAATCTAGTTCTTAAATAAAAAAGTTGATAATCCTGTTCAGGGATTTTATCTTACGGTTTCAAGTTTTTGAAGAAATTACAAATTGTGAGGCTGAGTGATATAATTTTTATGCAAATGGAAATGCCACAAAATAGGAGAAACAGTGAAGATGTGAATGCTTAGAAGTTGTAATGGAAGCTGAGGATATTTTGTCCGCATTAGAATGCCTGGTGAGCATTGTTGAGGATCTAGTGATGTTTTGTCCTTACCTTCTAGGTGATCTAGTTCAAGAATATTTTGAAATAATAGTTTAGTACCTTTGTTCTATAGGGATATATATTAACCTGGGAATAGATGAGATCAAAGAGAAGGTCAAATTCTCTCTCAAATTTGTCAAAGCCTTCCATAAATAGTTTACAATCTCTTGAATATATTTGGAAGTATTTTGTACTGAACAGAGTGTCAACCATTTCTTTCACCCATGAAGTAGTACATTTTAGTATAGAAAAAGAGAAATGCTGGCTCCTTTCCAGTGTAAGGCCCTTCTTGCCCCCTGATTATATTAGTGTAGTTCCAGCATTTACAACTAGGTCTCCACAGCATATGGGTAATTAATTGCTAAGCTATGTCAGAGAGGTGGGTAGCATCTCTATTCTTGAGATGTCTCCCATGCTTTCAGTAGCAACAGCCTTTATAATCAAAGAAAACAATAACAACATCTGAGCTTAGGATTCTCTTAATAGAGAAAATACTCTTTCTTCATAGAGTATTGATTTTCCTGTTCTGAGACTTTTTTTTTAATTGAGATATAATTTTCATTTAACATTATGTAAATTTAAGGTGTACCACATGTTAATTTGATACACTGACGTATGCAATATAATCACCACCATAGTGTTAGTTAACACCTCTGTCACATCATATAATTATAATTTCTTTTTTGTGGGGAGAACATTTAAGATCTAGTCATAGCTACTTTGAAGTTTATAATACAGTACTGTTGACTAAAGCAGTAAAATTGTTAATTGATAGAAGTACCAGTGCAAATTTTATTTTCTTTCTAGGTAACTCAGTCACATATTTGGAATTAAAGTAATTGGAAGCTTAATATTTATGTTTTAGGGGTTTATATAAATGCTTTACCCATGAGACTCACATCCCCAATGCAAAGCATCAGCAAGGATATCCACATGAGCAGCTGCATAGGGGAGAAGTATAAAGACTGTTATAAGGCCAAGCTGCACCTCCTGCTCCCCACCATTCCTAGCTGTGTAGCCCAAGGCACGTACCATTTCTAATCTCTAAAATGTATGCGATAAAGAGCCCGCTGATGAATTCATCTTGTAGTTTTTCAATACTCTCAGTGATCAATGTGATTTTCAAAAATCAATTAATTTTCTTTGTCTTTACTTCCCTTTAACTGGTAGAGATACAAGTTAAAAGTCAACTGTGAAACATGTCTGCTCTGTAGCAAATCGAATGAGCTGCTTCTTGAGAAAGCAGAAGCTGTACACACTTTGAAAGTTAAAGCATTATTTCCTCAGTGTGGCTTCTTAGGTTGATGGCTGTTGTCCCCTGCGGTTGTACTCACTCTGGAGGAGAGAATAATGCCAAGAGGGGAAATCAGGTTTCTCTGCGTTCATACATTTCCTGCTCTTATCAATACACAAAGGACAAGAAAGGGCACTTTATTTTTTATTATAATCACTACACTACTTTTTCCAATTGAAATATTTCTGCAGTAGTCATTTTGTATTGAGACCAAACAGGAAAGCATATTTGAGGAGGTTGTTAAGAACTAATACTAGCTGAGAGGGTTCTTCCTTAGGAATATACTTTCTAGGAGAGATTGCCACTATAAATGTAAAATTCTAAAGGTAGAATTTCACAGTTCTGAGAAAGACTACTAGAAAAGGTCCTTTCAGTAAGAAAGTGTTGTTAGGGTCCCTCTTACTTTCATTAGTTGGGTGGGTAAACGGTAATCTGCATTCCCTGCCCAGGGGATGCCATGCTCAGTGGATGTCACTGGTAATTTTTAATTTGCTTTGCTGCAGGTCAGTTGTGTGCAGCTCTGTGATTTATGCCTTTTATTACCCCATTATTAGTGGAGTTACAGCCTATTCTATTTTCTACCTTATGCTTTTATACTCAGCACTTTTAGCTAAAATGTAACAAATTAGGTCAACCTTGTCATCCACCCCTATTTTCCCATTGTTAAAGAGCAAATATGAAGAGAAAGGTCATAGAGTGAATCTTAACTCTGAAAGCTAAATACTAAAGAAGGAAAGGGCAAAATTTTTTAAATGGTAATATAGATAGCCTAAACAAAGCTTTGTGTGTTAAATCTCAAAATATTATAATGTGAATATGAGATTTTAAATTCAAATCAAGGTAAAAAGTCGGAAGTTCCAGAAGCATTCACTTTTCAACTCAATTCTCCTCCTCTTTTCTTCTTCCCCTTCACCTCCCCTCCCCTCTCCTTTTAAATAAACCCAAGGTCAAAGGTCTGTGGAGTAAACTCTGCAGTTACCACGTCTTGACACTAGATGGTGGTGGTGCATCAGAAGGTTGAAGTATTGCTAGCCCCTATTTGCCCTTGGATCACAAATGTAAAGACCTGTAGAACTACTAGCGATATTTATAATGTTTTTAAAGGAGGTGGATCATCAAACTGTAAATGAGACTTTTGATAGAAATTTTTGAAATTTATGATCAATGGGAGTAATTTCTCCTTAACTTTTATACACAAATCACACCTTAAGGTACCCTCTATTTCTAATTTCCATTTTTCAGAGAGTGAACATATGCCAGTTGAGAGTACAGACTTCTAGATTTCTATCAGTTCTTATCTCTTATTCTTGTCTTGTCAGCACATAACTGGCTTTTAAAAAATGTGGAAGCATTCCAAAGGTTCACCTCATTTCCACAGAAATAATAAATCAATTATTTAACAAACATTTAGCAAATGTCTACAATGTGCCAGGCACTGCTCAGTGTAGTAGGAATACAGTAGTAAATTTAAAAATAAAAGTCCCTCTCTTTGTGGAAATTAGATTACAGTATCAGTTCCCTCTCCTTTGCACTCATATTTCACTGACTTATGTAGTATCTCATTAATTTGTAGAATAATGACAACAGGTATACAATGTGCACACATTGATTTGGGAATTTACCCAGGACACATGGGGTCAGCCAGATCTGAACTGTTGGGAGCAGAAGCGTTAGAGCATATTAATGATGAAAGTTCATCATAGTGAAGCTATATGATGTACAGAGGGAGAGCTTCTGTCTGTTAATTTTGTCAGTGGATCAGGGCTGGAAAGTGTAGTCTCTATACCCTAGTGTGTCCCTGAGACTCCTTCAAGGTCTTCAGGGTTAAATTCATCTTTATAATAGTAATAAGATATTATTTGCCTTTTTACTGTATTAACACTTTCATCAAGTGTGCAAACATAAAGGAAGATAAAACTGTTGGCTTCTCAACATAAATCAAGGGAATGTCACTAAATTGTACTGGTGGTCATTATATTTTCTACCACTATATACACTCTCACTTAAAAATCTTGGACTTAGAAGTTACACTGATTAATTTTTATTAAAGCCTTTTAATTGTCTGTGTGATGAAATGGAATGTACATATATAAAATTGTGCTACGTACCAAAGTATGACAGCTGTCTTTAAAAAAAGGACTTACAGGATTCTCTGGCCTCTTAGTAAGATTGCTGCTATTTTTGTGGAATACAATTTTTCTTAAAAGAGCATGAACAGAGAATTTATTCAGACTTGGATATTGGGCCATTTTTTTCAAAAATGAAGAAAGTAAGTCTGTCAATTCAAGGAAAACTGACAGTATTTGTTAGCAGAGATAAACTTCGACCTTTCATATGAAAATTATTAATTTGGAAAACTTGCATCTACCATTATGTACTTGACAGCTGCTTCATACTTTGACTGAGATGGGTAGAGATTTAGCAAACTGATATTTTAATATTGTGTGATAAAATTTGTCAGCATTTAGATTGTTGACATAATCTAGTGAACCAATATTTTCCTGATGATCAATCTATTATATTACAAAATCAGACATGGGTAAAAAATTAATTCATAATGCAATATAAACCAAAGGTTTTCATGTGGCAGAGTGGGAAAAATTTATTGCTAGGTTTCAGATCTCACAAATAACTTTTAAAGAAAATACCACTTGCAGAGTTTTGCTGTAGTATCAGAGAAGAATATCCAAAATTGAATTAAAATATCCAAAGTTTAAAATTAAGTATCCAAAGTTGAAAAGGCCAAAATAGTCTTCCTTTTGCAGCTACATCTAACTCACATCTGTATGGGTCAGATTTTCCTTATACATCAACAAAAACAGCACACTGGGACAGATTGAAAGCAGAGGCAGATAAATTACTATAGCTGTGTTCTATTAAGTGTTCTGTAAATATGTAAAACAATGCCACTCATCTTTTTGTTTTGAAAAATATTTTCCATAAAATGTGTTTTTTCAAACATGTAATGAGTTTATTATTATTTAAGCAAATAAGTAAATTAATATTAAATAATTTTATAGTTTAATTCTAATTTGGTAGGCATCAATAGATTAACATGCGTAAATAAGAGCACTCTGGGGTCTTCAATAATTCTAAGAATGTAAAGGGTTCCTAAGACCAAAAAGTTTGAGAACCACTGGGATATGTTATAAGTTAATAAGTTAATCTCCTATTAAGGGCTATAATAAATATAAAACACCTATTGCAGACAACAGTGTTCTGAAACTATTTTCTGTATCTGAATCACACAATGATTTTGTTCAAAATACGTATTTTGGGGCTTTACCCCTCCTAAGATTTCAGGACTATTAATGTTGGGCAGGGCACAGAAATCTACTATTTTAAGAACACACTTTATGTAATTCTGTGCTTATCAAAGCTTAAGTTCCTGTGAAATATTATTATGAAATAATGGATGTTTTAATACTAGTCTTATAAAAATAATTTTATTAATTCAAAAGCAACATATATCTATTATATAACATTTGGAAAACACAAATTAACCAAAAGAATAATAATAAAAAACACACATAAATTCCTTTTCTATATTCCCATTACCTAGAAATAACTATTAACACCTGACTGTAGTTTCAGTCTTGGATATGTGTATATGTGTGTGTTTTTGTGCATTTTCAAAAATAACAAGGTGTTGCTTGACTTAATCATTTGACAACATTTAGTGAACATCTTTTCCTGACCTTAACTGTATAAGCCTGTAGTTCCCAGGCCTGGTTATTATAGCATTACCTGAGGTGAGGTAGTTTAGAAATACTGCTGCCTGGGCCTCATGCCCATAGATTCTGATTTCATTTTCAAATTATTTTCTTTTGGAACAATCAGCAGAAAGTGTGCAGTCAAAGGTTTTACAGTCTTTATTTTTGAGATATCTTTAATATTTTGACAAATTGTTCTTCATAAAAACTCTATTTATTTACAGTCTCATCAGTAGAGAATGAGGCTGCGCAGCTTCTCATCAACAGTGGATATTACCATCTTTTTAAAAACTTTACCAAGTTGATTGTGGAAAATGTTGCCCATGTATATTATTTTGCAATTGTTTGAGTACTAGATAGGGCTGAATATCTTTTTTACTTATTTTCCATCTGTATTTCTTTTTCTTTGAATGGACTTTTCAACTCGACCTGAACCTTTGGAGGTTGATATTAAACAGTATTAGTATGAACTTACTAAAATCTCCCCCTAGAGGCACTGCCAGATAGAGAATTCATAGCAGTATGCACTATTGATGTGCCAGTACGGTGAGTGTTCTGTTTGTTTTCGCTGAATAATAATTTAGCAGTCTTATGTCATTTTGTCACTAAATTTAAACACTTTTTAGAGGTATGTTAAGAACTGAACTTATATCTTGAACCTAAACCACCTTTCTTAACTCTGCCTTCAACTTAAATATTTAACAATGTTTTATTTTGATTAACTCGAAAAGTACTAGTCATAGATTTGAACACTTCAAGTAAAAATATTGGATAAGTTTTGTGCTTCAAATAAGAATTGAATTGTCAGTAACTATATTATATCATTGTTTGTTACCGCTGGAAAATGTCTTGCAAAATTCATGTATACACTTAATGAGACGTTGGGTCTGTTCTTTCTGTGACCTAATCTTAAATCACCACTGTGTGAGTCATGAGAAATGAAAGCCTTAGAATTCTATCAACTGAATATGCTGACAAAGCTATCAGGAGGCTGCTTTTGGAATTTGACATTAGTATTATGTTACTGGGCATGTTCTGTTTTCAAGCTCATAAAAAACAAAAGGGGAATATTTCTGGGAAAATTTCCTAAGGTTTGTTCCTCTGTGGGCCTTTGCAAATACAACCATGGTCAACCATATGTTTCCTTTCAGTATTTTTGATAACTTTTCAGAATTGGGTTCAGTTAATCAGTATTGATAAAAGCTACTTGGTAGCTGACAGGGGTACCTTGAGATGAGAAACTAAGAGTTGACCTCCCAGTCAAGGCTTGTTTTAGGTTGAATCCATGCCTACAATCTATAATCCAACCTGGAAGCTGGTGAGAGTAAAATGGAGTACTCTTTTTATATGGGAATATGAAGCATAAGCTGGAATTGGGCTTGGGGTAATGACAGCACAAATACAGAGATTTAGTACCCAAACTGGGGAAATTAAGAATGGAAACTATTAGGAAGTTTTATCAAAGGTGGATCCTGGAGTAAGAGTGGGTTAGACAAATAAAGTAAAGGTAGGGATTTCCTGACGCCACAGTGCTCAGACCTCAGTGCGCATGCTGCAGTATCTGTGTGAACAGTGGAGGCAGGCCTTTGATAGCTGGGGTGGGGGAGGCTGGAGAGGGTCACTCTCTGGAGGGCTTATGCACCAGGTAGGGGTGTGCTGTCACTTGACCAACAACTCTCTCCCTACATTCTTTAAAAAAAAAAATGAGATAAAGGCAAACAAAATTCCTGGTGATGTGTCTGAGCAGGTCCAAAGTGTGCAAAAATCAGAAGGCCCAGTGAGTCTGTCACCTTTCTCCTGGATAACATAGAAACCTATGTATTTTAAAATGTATTTTATATTTCTCATAATCGTGTTAGTCAGAAGGACTGTTGATAACCAGTCCAAACAACAATTTCCCAAGATGAGGACAAAATTAAAGACTATTGAATTTAACATATTGGTTAAGAAGCACTTTGGTTTTATTTTTTAATTTATTCATGCCAAAATAAATGTGTACATTTTTATGTTTTCTTACTGCTCTAAATTATTTGTAGAACAATGTGGAGTCTAGAAACCTGTAAGGTATATAATTTACAAAATTCCCATGTATCAACTTATTTTATGTAATGCAAATTAACTTTCTGATTTGTGAATTTTGAATGAAGTGGTATTTCTTTCCCTGTATTTCTTTAAACACAAACTCCTTGTTAAAAGCCTAACATATGCAGGGGAAGAAAATGAAGTAAACACAAAAAAGCAAATTAACAATTATATATTTCAATTATTTTGTGACTGTATTAGCAGAGATGCTGGAAATTCAGACAGCATATGTGCACTTGTGAGAGGAATCATATGGAAATTGGTTGCAAAGTAGATGACTATGGAACAGGTAACACTTGGCTTTTGAAAGGGGTCTTTAAAGATGCTTGCAAGTTGGATGTAATTTGTGTTGGCAGGGAGGGAGGAAGGCTTAGGGTAAGGTGTTGTAATGAAAAGGCATCGGGTATTGTGAATAAATTGGTCTTCTGGTTCACCCCCTAAAAAATAATGGAAAAAGTCAAATTTCAAAGACTTTTAAAATAATCTTGTTTATTTTTATCCCTTCCTCTCTCCTTTCCCAGACATTGCATTGGGAAAGAAAATAGCTTTTTGTGGTACCCACCTCATAGTGAGCTTTCAGTGTTGTCACACTAGGAGTGGTCAGTGATTGATGGTGAGCAGCCTAGTCCTTAAAGGACAAAGCAAACTGCTTTAGTAACTGTACTTTTTAAACCTGCTGTGTGTATTGTGTGATATGTCTGCATAATTTATCAAGACACTTCAGAATCTCCACGTCACCTGCTCCTCAGATCAGAAGGTGATTGTGGCTTTGAGTGGATATTAATCAGCCACAGCACTGCCTGGTCAGAAAGAGCAAGTGTCCTAGCCTTTTACCTCATGAGACCTTGCGCGTCCATCCAGCGTAGGTCCCAAGGGAACTGCATTTGGTGGACTGGAGTGACCAGCATGCTTCAGGTGAGATGCAAAGTACGATGTTTGACCTGTGTTTAGAGGCCTCTGTTTCTCATAGAAATACCTAAATTGTTACCCACATGAACACTTTTATTGTTACTTTCTCCTCCCCATTTTTTAACCATTTTATAATACTAAGAGAAAATAACTTGAGAATATATGCAAGAGTTAGAAATTCATGGGCAAATTTTTTGAACTACAAATAGCGCAAATTTACATATGCATGCTTTCATTTTTACTTCCTTCCTTCAAACATGAATGCTGTTTTAATTCATGAATATCAGATTATTATTGGAAGACACTTTCTTTGCACCCTCAGAAGCAGAGATGGCTTTTTGATGATGAATGTGACTGCCATTACAAGCAGTGCATATCTGATCCTCTTCACAGTGGTTCTCATTATAAGGAAGGCAAAAGCCCCAAAGAAATATTAACATATCTGTTTAGGAGCTAACACCTCAGTAGAATCTAGTCAAAGAGAATCTGAGAACAGTACTCTAGGAATCCGGGAAAGACATTGATGGAGAGAAATGCTATTACTACATGAAACACTAGAGGAAGGAGGCAAGCCAAAGAAAAATTTTGAACTAGACAATTTTTCCTAAATTTTGTCCTATTCCAACATAATTGTGTAAGCTTCAGTTGCCAGAGTCTAAATATGACAGAAAGGGTGAAGACAAGATATTTGTGGGGAAGATTACAGGTGTCCAGTGAATAGGTAATTCTAGAAATGTTTTTAGGCAATTATTGGCAAGGTGTTTCTTCAGGACTATGTGTGCCCAGTAATAACTCTATTGAATCAAGTATTTATTTTGATAGATTTTTACTCAATCATATATACAAAATTAGGCCTTCCTTTCTTAATCTTGTCCTAAGATTTAGAAAAATCAGAATCTCCTAGACGCCTACACCAACTAGAGATTTCTTGAAATATTTTATATTGTAAGAACTATTTGCAAAGTATCAAGACTACTTAAAACATTTTTTTCCTTTGATGCAGTATTTCCATATTCTTAGAACTTGAAGCTAAAGAATATGCTGTCTATGTTGCAAATAGTTAGAGATATTATTGTGTACCACTTTGAGAAACATTGCACTTGAGTTTTGTGCTTTTATTCTCCAAGATGACTTAGCCAGAGAAGTTTTAAGGTATGGTCTTTTAAAAAAAATCTGATTATGGAAATTTAGGGATCAACAATAGTCTTAACTAAAAAAACTAAGATAAAGAAACCTTTAACCTGAGGGGACAATTAGATTGCTGAAATTTATTTCCTTGGGAGAAGAAATGCCAAAGATGGGTCTAATAAACTTTACTTTGTCAAAAACTTTTCTTATGTGTATTTTCCAAGATCACAGCTAATATCTTTTTCCTTTAATAAAACTTGTTATCCTGCTTTTATTCTTGGGGGAAAAGAAAAGTCATGAAATTAGAGGAGATGAACACAATTTCCTTTTTCAGTGAGCTTAGATTCCCAAGAAAGTGTTTCCTCTAAAGCCCAGATGTGTCCAGCAATAGGCTAAGATAATAATGACACAGAGGATAGATATGTGGAAGATGATATTCTACACATGGATTACCTCAAAGATGCAAAAAGTATTAAAGTATATTTCCTATGTATAATATTATGGCCATCTTTTTAGTTGGCAAAATGTTTTGACAGGATAATAATATTATGAAGGCATTTGGGTTTCATCAATCATTACTTTAGGAGATTTTGAGAAGCTGTTGTTATTTTCATAAAGGTGCCACTGTATTTTAAGAATCCAAGGTTAAATATCACTGTGTAAATTCATTCTCCAAATAGATGTGATCATATCACTATCTTGCATAAATTCTTTAAAAACTTCCTCTACTTCCAGGATAAAGTTCAGACCCTGGAGCAATGGGATATTTACATATAAAACATTATCATCAGAATATTTTCTCTTTTTTTAATATTTTTTTATTAAGGTATTGATATACACTCTTATGAAGGTTTCACATGAAAAAACAATGTGGTTACTACATTTATCCATATTATCAAGTCCCGACTCATACAGCAATTCAGTCACTGTCCATCAGTATAGTAAGATGACACCGATTCACTGTTTGCCTTCTCTGTGCTACACTGTTTTCCCAGTGATTCCCCACACCATGTGTACTAAACATAATACCCCACAATTCACTTCTCCATTCTCCCCAACCACCCTCCAACACCCGTCCCCTTTGGTAACCACTAGTTGCTTCTTGGAATCTCTGAGTCTGCTACTATTTGGTTTCTTCAGTTTTGCTTCGTTGTTATACTCAACAAATGAGGGAAATCATTTGGCACTTGTCTTTCTCCACTTGGCTTATTTCACTGAGCATAATATCCTCCAGCTCCATCCATGTCGTTGCAAATGGCAAGATTTGTTTCTTTCTTATGGCTGAATAGTACTCCATTGTGTATTTGTACCACCTCTTCTTTATCCATTCATCTACTGATGGACAGTTAGGTTGCTTCCATATCTTGGCTATTGTAAAAAGTGCTGCTAAAACATAGGGGTGCATATGTCTTTTTGAATCTGAGAAGTTGTATTCTTTGGGTGAATTCCAAGGAGTGGGATTCCCGGGTCAAAAGGTATTTGTATTTTTAGGTTTCTGAGGAACCTCCATATTGCTTTCCACAATGGTTGAACTAGCTTACATTCCCACCAGCAGCGTAGGAGGGTTGCCCTTTCTCCGCATCCTTGCCAGCATTTGTTGTTCTTAGTCTTTTGGATGGTGGCCATCCTTACTGGTGTGAGGTGATATCTCATTGTGGTTTTAATTTGCATTTCCCTGATGATTAGTGATGTGGAGCATCTTTTCATGTGTCTGTTGGCCATCTGAATTTCTTCTTTGGAGAACTGTCTCTTCATATCCTCTGTCCATTTTTTAATCAGGTTATTTGCTTTTTGGGTGTAGAGGCACGTAAGTTCTTTATATATTTTGGATGTTAACCCCTTGTCAGATATGGCATTTACAAATATATTCTCCCATACTGTTGGATGCCTTTTTGTTTTGTTGATGATGTCCTTTGCTGTACAGAACGTTTTTAGTTTGATGTAGTCCCATGAGTTCATTTTTGCTTTTGTTTCCCTTCCTTGAGGAGATGCATTCAGGAAGAAGTTGCTCATGCTTATGTTCAGGAGATTTTTGCCTATGTTGTCTTCTAAGAGTTTTATGGTTTCATGACTTACATTCAGGTCCTTGATCCATTTTGAGTTTACTTTTGTGTATGGGGTTAAACAATAATCGAGTTTCATTCTCTTGCATGTAGCTGTCCAGTTGTGCCAACAACAGCTGTTGAAGAGGCTGTCATTTTCCCATTGTATGTCCATGGCTCCTTTATCATATATTAATTGACCATATATGGTAGGGTTTATATCAGGGCTCTCTAGTCTGTTCCATTAGTCTATAGGTCTGTTCTTGTGCCAGTACCAAATTGTCTTGAGCACTGTGGCTTTGTAGTAATGCTTAAAGTTGGGAGCATAATCCCCCAGCTTTACACTTCCTTCTCAGGATTGCTTTGGCTATTCAGGGTCTTTGTGGTCCCATATGAATTTTAGAATGATTTTCTCTAGTTTGTTGAAAAATGCTGTTGGTATTCTGATAGGAATTGCACTGAATCTGTAGATTACTTTAGGCAGGATGGCCATTTTGACAATATTAATTCTTCCAATCCATGAGCATGGGATGTGTTTCCATTTATTGGTATCTTCTTTAATTTCTCTCATGTGTGTCTTGTAGTTTTCAGAGTATAGGTCTTTCATTTCCTTGGTTAGGTTTACTTCTGGGTATTTTATTCTTTTTCATGCAACTTTGAGTGGAATTGTTTGCCTGATTTCTCTCTCTGTTAGGTCATTGTTAGTGGATAGGAAAGCCACAGATTTCTGCACATTAATTTTGTATCCCGCAACTTTGCTGAATTCAGATATTAGATCTAGTAGTTTTGGAGTAGATTCTTTAGGGTTTTTTATGTACAATATCATGTCATCTGCAAACAGGGACAGTTTAACTTCTTCCCTCCCAATCTGGATGCCTTTTATTTCTTTGTGTTGTCTGATTGCCATGTCTAGGACCTCCAGTACTATGTTGAATAGAAGTGGGGAGAGTAGGCATCCTTGTCTTGTGCCCAATGTTAAAGAAAAAGCTTTCAGCTTCTCACTGTTAAGTGTAATGTTGGCTGTGGGTTTGTCATATATGGCCTTTATGATGTTGAGATACTTGCCCTCTATACTCATTTTATTGAGAGTTTTTATCATGAATGGATGTTGAATTTTGTCAAATGCTTTTTCAGCATCTATGGAGATGATCATGTGGTTGTCCTTCTTTTTGTTCATGTGGTGGATGATGTTGATGGATTTTCGAATGTTGAACCATCCTTGCATCCCTGGAATAAATCCTACTTGATCATGATGGATGATCCTTTTGATGGGTTTTTGAATTCGGTTTGCTAACATATTGTTGAGTATTTTTGCGTCTATGTTCATCAGGGATATTGGTCTGTGGTTTTCTTTTTTTGTGGTGTCTTTGCCCAGTTTTGGTATTACAGTGATTCTGGCCTCATAGAATGAATTTGGAAGTATTCCCTCTTCTTCTACTTCTTGGAAAACTTTAAGGAATATGCATATTAGGTCTTCACTAAGTGAAGCCATCTGTTCCAGACATTTTGTTCTTAGGTAGGTTTTTGATTACCAGTTCAATTTTGTTGCTGGTAATTGGTCTGTTGAGATTTTCTGTTTCTTTCTGGGTCAGCCTTGGAATGTTGTATTTTTCAAGAAAGTTATCCATTTCTTCTAGGTTATCCAGTTTGTTACGATATAATTTTTCATAGTATTCTCTAATAGTTCTTTGTATTTCTGTGCTGTCCATAGTGATTTTTCCTTTCTCATTTCTGATTCTGTTTATGTGCATAGACTCTCTTTTTTTGTTGAAAAGTCTGGCTAGGGGTTTATCTATTTTTTTTATTTTCTTGAAAAACCAGCTCTTGCTTTTGTTGATCCTTTCTATTCTTTTATTCTTCTCAGTTTTATTTATTTATGCTCTTATCTTTATTATTTCCCTCCTTCTACTGACTTTGGGTCTCATTTGTTCTTCTCTTTCTAGTTTTGTTAATTGTGAGTTTAGACTGCTCATATGGGAACATTCTTCTTTCCTGAGGTAGGCCTGTATTGCAATATACTTTCGTCTTAGCATGGCCTTTGCTGCATCTTACAGATTTTGTGGTGTTGAATTATTTTTGTCATTTGTCTCCATAGATTGCTTGATCTCTGTTTTTATTTGGTCATTGATCCATTGATTATTTAGGAGCATGTTTTTTTTTCTGTCAATTTATGCAGAATATTAATATAATTTATGCTGTGGTATTAATTGACATTGTATTAAAACTATAGATCCATTTGGGGACACTGATATCTTGACAGTATTGTGGTTTCTTACTCATAAACATAAGCTATGTCTCCATTTATTTTTATCCTCTTATTTCTTTGAGAAATATTTTATAGTTTAAAATGTCTTTAACATTTCCCATCATATCTATCCCTAAAGATTTTATAAGTTTTAGGCTATTGTACATGTAATTTTTAACATTTTATTTTCCAAGTGTTTGCTGCTAGTTTATGGAAATTTATGATTTTATACTGATGTTTTATCCTGCAATCTTGCTAAACTCACTTGTTAGTTCTAGTAACTACTTTGTAGATACATCTAATACTCCAGATGGACGATCTTATCTGTTGAACAATGACATTTTTATTTCTTCTTTTCCAATCTAGATGCCTTCCATTTGTTTTTATTGCCTGAAATGACTATCTATCACCTCAAGTACAATGTTGAATAGTAATAGTGTAAGCAAGAAAACAAACTCACAGATACAGAGAATGGATTGGCTGTTGCCAGAGGTTAGGGGTGGAAGAAATGAGTGAAGTTGGTCAAAGGCATAAACTTCCAGTTATGAAATAAATGTCATGTTATGTTCTGTATACATGGACAGTACACTTAATTATACTGTATTGTATATTTGAAAGTCCCTGCAAGAGCAGATCTTAAAAGTTCTCATGGCCAGAAAAAAATTGTGTGGTGATAGATGTTACCTCGACTAATTGTGGTGATCATTTTGCAATATATGCAAATATAAATCAATGTAAATCATTATATAAATCAAACATAACCTGAAGCTGATATATTATATGTCAGTTATGTCTCAGTTTAAAAAATGATGAGAGCAGACATCCTGGACTTGCTTGGATTTTAGGGCGAAAGAACTCAGTTCTTTTTACTGTTAGGTATAATATTAACTCTAGGGTTTTTTGGTTTTGTTTTTCATAAATACCTTTGATCAAGTTGAAGGATTTCCTTTTTATTCCTAGTTTGATAATAATTTTTATCAAAAATGGATCTTCATTCTGTTTGTGCTTTTTCTGTGTCTACTGAGATTATAACATGATTTTTCTTTTTTTTCTTTTGCTGATATGGTGATTATATAGATTCATTTAAAATTTTTAAGTCAATCTTGTATTCTTGTGATGAAGCCAACTTGGTCATATTGTACTATCCTTTTGGTGTGTTTTAGATATATTGCATTTGCTAAAAATTTTTAAAGGTTTTGTATCTGTGTTCATGAGGGATATTGGTCTGCAATCTTCATTTATTGGAATGCCTTTACCAAGTTTGGGAATCAGTAATGCTGCATCATAGAATGAATTGGGAAGTAGTACATCCTCATCATTCAGAATTTTTTTTTTCTTTCTTAAATGTTTGGTAGAATTTACCAGTGAAGCCATAGGGGTCTGAAGTTTTTTTCTCCCCCCTCCCACCCCCAAGGAAGGAGTTTTAGCTACAAAGTCAAATTTTGAAATAAGGCTATTTAAGTTTTTTATTTTTTCTGGCAGCTTTTTAGCAGTTTGTGATTTTCTTTTTTTAAAGAAACTTCCCCATTTCTTCCAGGATGTCAAATTTATTGGCATAAAGTTATACATAATATTGTTTATTTTCTGGTTACTGTATATAGAATCTGTAGTTACATGATCCATCTCTTTCCTAATATTAATCATTTATATCTTCATTCTTTCTGTTCCTGATCAGTTTAATTGGGATATATTAATTTATTCATATCCTCATAGATCCAGTTTAAAAAATTTTTTCTATATTAATGATTTATACTCTGTTTCATTCACTTTCACTGTGATTTTTGTCATGTGTCTTTTTCTACGTACTTTGAATTTCTGTGTGTTCCTTGTATTGAGATAAGTGATTTACAGCCTTTCTTCTTTTCCATCATAGGTTTGTATTTAGTGAGTAAATCATTCCAAAAAATGTAATTGAGCAAGTGGGTTGATAGTAGTTTGCTACATACTAACTGAACTTCTATCTTCTTGTTTAATCAATTATTGAGAGAGTAGTCCTGAAATCTTTGACTATAATTGTAAATTTATCTATTTCTTCTTGAAGTACCATCAATTTTTGCTTCATGTATTTCGAATCTCTGTGATTAGGTGCTTGGTATTTAAGGTTGTGATGTCTCCAGAAGAACTAACCTTTTTGTCCATATGAAATGGCCTTTTTATCTCTGATGATAGTCTATTAAGAAGTCTACTTTGTCTCATATTAATATAGCCATTCCTGCTTGCTTTTATTTATGTTGTCTTATTAGGTCTTTTACCCTTTTACCCTTTCTACCCTTTTACCACTGTGTCTTTGCATTTAAAGTGCATTCTTTGTAGGAAGCACATAGTTGCATCTTTTGGTTTTTTAAAATCCAGTATGACAAATTCTTTTCTCTCTCTGTTTTACTTAGGATAGTTTTTACTGCCATTCTTAAGTTCATTAATCTTTTTTTCTCAATATCTAATCTGTATTAATTCCATGCTGTGAATTTTTCATCTCAGATATTATGGCTTTCATCTCTAAAAATTCAATTTGGGTATTTTTTTTTATCTCCCATGTCTGTATGTAATCTTTAGAACATATAGAATATAGTTAAAATGGCTGTTTTAATGTCATTGCTAATTTTAACATCTTTGTCAATTTTAGGCAAGTTTCCATTAATTTTCTCCTTATTATAAAGTCATATTTTCCTTTTCTTTTTTGCATGCCCCGTAATTTTTTATTAGCTTGTGAATTATGCATAGTCTCTTAAATATCACTGACCTTATTTAGTATGCATTTGGAAATAGTTTGATACTTCCAATCTTTTAAAAGTTGTTTGGCATATCTGAAACAGCATTCAGTTTAGGACTATTTATTCCTCACTATTGAGGCAAGGCCCTTGTGTGTTCTATGCAATGCCCGTGAGTCGTAAATGTTCCCAGTCTGTCTGATGGGAACAGGCAGTGTTCCCAGTCCAGTATGAGTGCCGAGCAGCGTGACCTCTCACTCTTTTAGGCGGCACTTCCCTAGCTGTGGCTAGTTTCCTGCATTAATGAGGGGAACACTCAAGTGGGAATCTGAGCATTCCAGGAGCTCTCTGCAGCTCTCTCTTTCCTCAGACTCTGTACTGCAAAGCCTAGCTACCTTCTTTACCCTAGATTCTCAGCTCCATGTCCTCAACTTAGAGAATCTGCTGGGCTCTGGTATTCCCTCCCTTCATCTCCACCTGATAAAACCTGCCCCGAATCTCCTCATCTTAAAACAACAATTTATTTTTTATTATGTTCCATGTCAACTAGGATCTCTGTTGCATATGTGTTTTTCATTCCAACATCTAGGTGGGAGGAGCCCTGTAACATTACAAACATTTTTCATGAAGAAGGAAAAAAAGTGAGGCAGCAAAACCATGAAACCATGGCATTTGAAACTGCTTATTTTTTTGGAGCCATGTGTGTCAATTCCCATTGGAAAACTGGTCCCAGTAGAGAGAAATACACTCCTCCCATGCTGGGGCATTGCAAATTATGTAACAATACAAAAGGGTGCATCATTCTTGTATAGGGAAGGGAAAGTGAAACATTAGGATCAGTAACAGAATCTACCCTATTCATATATCTATTACCTAAAAGTATACAGAAGAAATATAACAATAGGGTTGTTTTCCTGTAGAGCACTTTAAACGCTTACAATGGTAACAACATAAAATACTTTTTTATTTCACACTTATCTGTCCAATAAACACATTTTAAAAATTATCCAAAGAGAAATACAAAAGAGGTATATGTTAAATAGAAATTCGTCAAACATTCCAAGAATAGGAAATTAAAATCAGAATTGCGTTGGTTAAAACTACACTGCAGTCTTGACCTAGAGAAGCAGTCCATCAAGGCTGGTTCTGCTGCCAACTTCTGAGTTTGGATTTTCATTCTTCTGCTTAGCAGCTGGGAAAGCTTAGGCAAGGCATTAACTTACCCAAGGCTGTTCCCTCCTCATGTGTGTAATAGTATCTGCTTCGTAGGGTTGATGTGAATAGTATAGGAGTTAATATATTTGATGCACTTAGTACCTACCACAGAAATCCTTGACACGTATTTTCTCATTATTACAAAGTAAAATAATTTTATGAGATATTTTACTCTACTCTAAAGTATTTATAAATAATATATGAATATGTAAAATAACTTACAGAATATATATTGTATAAGTGATAAAAATTACTTACAAACACATGTCATTTATAAAATTTATATTCCCCTAGGATACAAACTTCCCCCAAAATATCAAACATTCTTCACTTCATAAAATTTATCCCATTTGGGGCATAATAAAACTGTTACAGGGAAACATGATATTTGGCAGCCTTCTGTTGAACAGAGCTAAGGTTACACAAGGAACACAAGTAATGTTTATTTTGAATGAGCCTAAAGGTTGATAAAGCAATATGACAGGAATGAGCTAAATGTACTATCTATGAATATTTCTGAAATGCTTAGAAGTGTTTCATAAATAACATATTCATCTCTCTGTAGCATTTGATTTTCAGTGTGTTTTATAGAATTATATCCTATATTTTGGATGTGCTGTGTGTAGGTGTTGTAATCAAGTGTATGTCTATCTCTAAGCACAGACACATTCATTACTTACACATATATCTTTTCATTGTTATAACTGAAATAATTTTTTTAAATCCACTGTAGAAGAAACAAGAATATTAATTTAGTGTTAGCTTACCATGAATGCATGTGTAGACAATGACAGAAGGGCATTTAGTGAGCACTGAATAATGTGCCAGGTACTTGCATGGAATATTTGTAGTGACTCAGTCATTTTCACATAACAGATATATAGACTTCCAATCAGTCTGTCTTGATTTCATCATTTATAAGAAGATAAGTTAGAAGCAATCAAATGATTGTTTTCAAAATGTATTTGTCATTCATGTTTAAAACCTTCTGAATAAATAAAAAGGCTTAAACTGATTTTCTTGTTGCAAATATTTAGGTACCTAAGAAATAACTATTGTGATAACTTAGAAGAAATAGCTATCATTGGTAGATGATAAAAATGTATGGCCCTGGATGAATATGAATTTCTTTGGGAACCTCCCTCTTCCAAACAGCCATCATTAACCTGAACCATTAAAATAGTCTGACCTACTTGAAAGGCCTGCATTTATCTTACTTCGATAATTCTGATTTTTCAAATCAGCTGTACAAATTGCAAGCATACAGTCTTCTCAAAATGCAAATTTGATCATGTTACTTCTAGGACTTAAACATTTCAAAAATTTCTCATCTGTTTCCATAAAGATAAAAAAAGTTCTTAAATAAGTGTATTAGGGTTGTCTAGAGAAACAGAATCAAAAAGGTGTGTGTGCTTGCATATGTGTGTGTCTGTGTCTGCATCTGTGTGTATATAAAAAAATTTATTATAACTAATTGGCTAATGGTATTATGGAGACTGTCCAGACCCACAGAGCTGATGATATAAATCCCAACCCGAGTCTGAGTCCAAGAGCCAGAGCCAGGAGGGCTGACCGTGGAAATTCCAGTTCTGGTCCTGTTTGTCTCTTTCCTGAGGTTAGCATGTAAGTTTCTTTTGAACTTGTGCTTGTAAATGCAGCAGAAGAGAATTATTTGCATAGCTCTTTAGTTTACATTTGATGATTGAGACATAGCATATAGTGTTTAGTCTGTCTTCATTATCTTTTAGGTTTGATGTTTTGGGTTTCCAATATTTAACCTGAAGGGGCCCAATTTTCTAACCTGGTTTTCTTTTTGTTCTTCTCACATCCTATTCTTACAGTGTTAGAATGGATTAAATTCTCCATTTTATTGCTATGGGACCTCAGGCAAACTTTCATATTCTCTAACAAAATTTATTCACTTGTGAGATGGAAATAGTTAGACTAACTTCATAGAAATAATGGGACAGTTAAAATAACTTTCTTTATATAATACTTAACATAGTAGATACCAAAATTACAGTAACTATCACTATGGGAATTGATAATCCTGCTACTGAGGACACACAAAAACAGCTTCTCAGCAAGTCTGGCATTATTTTAGAGTCTCATAGGATGAAAGTAAAAATACATTTAAGATGTTTTCTAATCGAATCCTTTCCTTTTAAAGATAAATCTAAGTTCTGTGGGGATTGAATGGCTTATAGAAGATAGTTCCTGATAAGGCACTATGATAGGTCTCCTCAATTTACATGCCATGCTCTACTTCTAAGTAGCCTGAAGATAGTTCCTAGAACAGAGACAAGCTCATTTTACAAAAATGGCATTAGGTTGCTTTGACATTGATTTTGATTTTCTTTGCCATTAGCTCCAATTACCTGGATACAGAATTTTAATGGGTAACATCAGAAATAATATTTTCTAGAATTTCATAAAATACTGTGTATCATGGTTTTCACTTGCTATAACAACATTGACATTATATTTTAATTGTTTTATTATTACTACTGAAACATTAACTGAAAATAAATGAGGTCTTTAATGTCTCATATGAATCCATATTTCCTTTTTGTATTTTAATATAGCTCTTACCCATCCAACAAAATATACTTGTTGTCAAGAAAAATTTCCTGATCATTCTGATCAATACTCAATTTTCTTATGTTTAAAATTCTTCGAGCACAACTAATCTTCACTTTCAAGAAAATAATTATATTCAAATTACATTAATAACTTTTATTGAACATGTACTTTAAGACTTGCCTGATTGTGATGATGTATTTCATCAATTATGATCTTTACAAAATGTCAGCAGTGCAAGTCTGTGTATATTATTTGGTTCTTCTGCTTTACTGCACAAAGCACATGAATCTTCATATATGAAAAATCCAAGTAAACATACTGTGCCCTTTGCTTTGGAAACTCTCACTGGCCTTTGGCAGATTGCTTGGAAGTGATTCAGTGACAGAGTCAATGGGATGGAGGAAGAAGCTGCTTTTCCTTAGTACTAACTGTGTTTTACCCTATTTTTCACTAAAGTAATCAGGGCTCCCTGTTGGGTTAGCAGCCTTGAGTCTTGGAAAAGGAAGAAGACAGGTATTAAGAATATTCATGACACTAATTACAGATTGAAAAAGGGATTTTCCAAAACACTGTAATGTTTGAGGTTGCCATACAATTGGTTTGAAGGGAAAGTAGATGAGTGGGGCAGTTGTCAATGATGAGGGCAAACAGAGATAATGTGGAAAAGTAAGAAAAGGTGGTTCTTTTCTTTGGAGGCCTGGCTAAAAAGAAGGAAAATAGAAGATAGGATATTCATCATTTTTAATGCACGTTGTAGTTTATTAATGGGTGTGTGTAACATGTGAAACTGTAATGAATAAATGAGAATATCACTGACTTGACTGAAGGGGGATCTCCAGTGAGACAGACAATATATAAGATTATCAAATCCTTTGTGTCACAGGTTTAATATCAGAATGATTACAAAAGCCATTGTAAACAGTAGGAGTGATGTTAACTTGTCTATGTTGATATTGTAAGATATATTCTAGTTTGTAATCGATAATCTACTTGTTTATATGCACCAGTGTTTCTCTATTTCAAATTTTATGCTTTATAAGAAGTTTTGATAGAGATGGATTCGTTTCTTGAACTCAGGTGTTTAACAGTGGCTGTACCTTTTGCACACTACCAGCTTTGGAAAGAGGTGGTTAAGATTGATAGCTCTCTCCAGCATTAGAGAATGGAATGAGACAAGGCTGAGCTGGCAAAATAAAGCTTTGCTAGTAACTTGCAATTCATTTCAGTGGATACAATTGTGTCACCAAAACTTGGCTTTCATTAATATCAGTGATAAGTTCTAGGACTATAACTGTAGCTAAGCCTTTATAGCTTATAGGTACCTGCTAATACTGAAGCTGTAAATGACCATTTGAAACTGTACTCTAAGAATCCCTTCCCCCTGACCTGTCCAGCCACTGATGCCTCATACACATTCATCTTTTTCAACCCTTGCCAATGAGTGTGAATAAGATAGAATAATGAATTAATAGATATATGAATGAATAAATACTGTTGTCTTAGTCAGGATTATTCTGGTTTATAAGGAGTGGATACCAAAATGAGATGGCTTAAGCCACAGAGTAACCCTTGAAATGTTAGTAGAATAACTGTAAATGTAAAAAATGAAGAAAACAAAGACTTAAGAAAAATGGGAAACAGAGTATATGTGGGTGGGTGGGTCTTCAAGACAAGGCTTTCATTATAAGAGGGTGTATGTCATAAGGAAAATGTTCATTGTGTAATACAGATGAATGAAAGAAATGTGTTATACAATAAGCATATGATCTATGGCTATAAATACACAGATACTCAGATGACTCTCAAACTTGTATCTCTATTTAACCTCTCTCCTTACCTCCAGACTTATAAATCCAACTGCCTACTTTTCATCTATACTTAAATGTCCAATAGACATCTCAAAATTAAATTTTCCCAGCAGAGCTCCTTACCTAGAGAACAAATGGATCTTTTAGCAGTGGTCACCATCACACTAAATGGCTCCTTAATTTATTCAGTTACTCATGCATAAAACTTAGAGTTATCATTGATATTTCTCTCTCCCTCAAAGCATCATATTACATATTATGTCTCCACTTTCAAAATATCACTGAATATGACTTCTCCACAAGCTAATTACTACCATACTCATCTAAGCTACCATCATTTGAGATAGATTACTATATTAGTCTATTGGATTTTCCTGAATTCAATCTTTCCCCTTCCCTTTGGGAGTCAGTTTTCTCTGGGATTATTCTTCAAAAACTAAATCTGACTCTTCATTCTTTTTCTTACCCCCACCCCCATCACACACCAGTCTTCTTTCCATACTAGGTACATTACCTAAAGTTTTACCTGGCCTATGTATCCTTACATGGTCTGCTTGCTTCCTAGCTACCTTTCAGGGTCTTTATTCACTCTATTCAGTGAATGCATTGTTGACTCTTTTAATTGGTGTAATGCTCTGGCACCAATCCTTAGGACCTGTGTTGTGTTCTTTTATGTGCTGGTTAGTTAGGAGTGTCACAAGTAGAGGCATGCAGAGGCGCAAGAAAACAAAGTTTGTTTTCATAGATTGTATGGATGAGTTCACTGTATACCATGTGGTGGCAGAGGAGCAGTGGCAGCTTTTGGTCAGGTAATAGGAAACAGGAGTAAAGAAACAGCTTATACTACAACTTTTACTAGGGTTTCCAGATGCAAATCAAGGCAAAGCAGGCAAATGGTTTAGGACTGGCTAGTTTGAATAATTCCAAAGGGCTCTAGCCTATAGTAGTGGTCCCTGGATTCCTCCTACCTTGGCTTGGGGTGATTAAGACAGAGGAATATGGCCTCCAGGTATGTACAGGCCAGACTGAGGAGGTTTGTCTCTAGAATGGTTAGTTTGCATATCAAAGGCATGGTTCCTGCTTAGTCCTTTGCTATTGTAAGGAGTGGTCAGCCACTGGAGCGCAGTCTCTCTCCATCCAGAAATGGTTTTTAAGATGTTAAAGCATTGGTGTTGGGGGATGAAAGATGGTAGAGTAGGAAGGCAAGGCAGAAACCTCCTCCCACATTCACACCAAGAAAGCAACTACAGCAAATACAACTAACCCTGAAAATGACCTGAAGACTGCAGGATAGACTGCACTTAGTGAAGAAGAGAAGACCCCACAGAGATGGGTAAAGTGGCAGAGCCACCATCAGTCATGACCCTTACCCTGTCCCAGGCCACAAGTAGGAGGAAAAGGAACAGAGTGGGAAGGAAATAAGCACTGAGAAACTCTGCACACCTGGCCCTGGAGATGTGCTCTGGGCACACCAGTCCACATTGCACTGGGCTTTGTTGATTAACAGGGATCCACAACAGAAAGCGATGGAGCACTCTGGGAGGCCGAGACTCCTGACACTTGTGGAGGATAGGCATGCTCCGTTAGTCCCACTGAGACCCAACACGGGCAGCAGTTTAAAGGTTTTACCAGAAGCAAGAAGAGTACCAGAGGGGTGAGGGTTGAATGGAGCTTTCTCTGCTGAAGAAAGGGCAGATGGATGATGCTTCCCAAGCCTTCTCTCAGCCCAACTGTACAGACGCTTGCATGAGTCCCTTGAAGCACCACAGGACACTTCTTCATAAAGCCATTACTCTCTAGACCAGAAGGCACAGTGGCTCTATCTAATGCAAAGAAAGAAACACAGAAACCTGGACAAAATGAAGAGGCCAAGGATTGTTCCAAACAAAAGTACAGGATAAGACACCAGAAAGAGGGCTAAATGAAACGGAGTTCACCAATCTTCTTGATAAAGATTTCAAAGTAACAGTCATAAATATGCTCACTGATCTGCAGAAAAGTATTAACCATCTCTGGGAAGACTTCACAAACAGAAGAGTTGAAAAAGAGCCACTCAGAACCAAAGAGTACAGTAACTGAAATGAAAAATACAGTGGATAGAATGAATAATAGATTGCTGCAAGTAAAAGAGACAATAAATGAAACGGATATTAGAGAACAGGAAGACAATGAAGCTGAGGATCAGAGAGAAGAAAGAGTCTATAGAAATGAGAGGATGCTAAGAGATATGTGACAACTCCAAATAAGACAATATTCACATAAAGGTCTTTGGAGAAGTAATTGCTGAAGATTTCCCCAATCTGACAAAGATTAAGAATAAAGAGAGGGTATTAAAAGCACCTACAGAGAGGAAAAAATTACATATAAGGGAAACCCCATCAAGCTATCAGCAGCAGTCTTTCAGCAGAAACTTTACAGGCCAGAAAAGATGGCATGAAATATTTAATGTATTGAAACAAAAGGACCTTCAACCAAGAGTCCTCTACCCAGAAAGTTTGTCATTCAGAATTGGAGGAGACATTAAAATATTCCCAGATGAACAAAAGTTAAAGGAATTCACCACCACTAAACCGTCTTTACAAGTTATGTTAAAGGGACATCTGGAGATGGAAATTCTTAACCTAAATATTTTCATCAGTGAAAATAAATCCACAGAAAAGGTAGTACACACCAATTACTTATGAAGCAAGTATGAAAAAACAAAATAACACAAAACAAAAGTAGTCAAGGGATACACAAAAAATGCAGATGTTTCTAATATATAAAGTATGGAGGAGGAAGAAGAAGAAAAAAGAAGTGACTTTAGATTGTGTTAGAAATCATGCAACGATCAACTAAATATAGACTGTTATATATTTAGGAAACTATCCATGAACCTCCTGGTAACCACAAACCTAAAGCCTATAATAGATACACAAAAAATTTTAAATAAAGAAATCCAATCACAACACTAATGAAAACCATCAAATAACAAGAGTATAAGAGTGAAAGAAAGGAACATAGAGGAACTACTATAAAATGGCAGTAAGTACAATAACTACATTAAATGTATGGACTGAATGCACAAGTCAAAAGACATAGGGTGGCAGAATGGATAAGAAACAAGACACATCTATAGGTCTGCCTATAAGAGACTCATTTCAGACATAAAGTTATACATACACTGAAAGTGAAGGGATGGAAATATATTTCATGCAAATAATAGGGAGATAAAAGCAGGTGTAGCAGTACTTATTATATAAGACAAAATAGACTTCAAAAGAAAGGAGGCAACAAGAGAAAAAGAAGGACATTGCATAATGATAAAAGGATCAGTCCAACAAGAGAATATAACAATGATAAATATCTATGCATCCAACATAGGAGAACTTAAATAAGTGAAACAAATACTAACAGACCTAAAGGGAGAAGTAGATTGTAACTCAGTCATATTAGGAGACCACTATCCCATTCATATCAATGGACAGAACAACTAGACAGAAAATAAATAAGGAAACAGAGCTCTGTAACAACACATTAGATCAGATGGTCTTAACAGGTATCTACAGAATAGTCTACCCAAAAGCAGCAGGACACACATTTTTGTCAAGTGCACATGTAACATTCTCCAGAATAGATGACTCTCTAGGCCACAAAAAGAACCCCAATACACTCAAAAAGATTGACATTGTATCATGTAGCTTCTTGGACCAGAGTGGTATAAAAATAGAAATAAAGTACATGAAGGAAACAAAAACCCCACAAACACATGGAGATGAAACAATATGCTTCTAAATAGTCAGTGGATCAGTGAAAAAAATCAAAATAGAAATCAATCAATACCTGGAGACAAATGAAGACAAAATTAGAACAGTTCAAAATTTGTGGGACACCAAAAAAGTGGTTTCAAGATGGAAATGCAAAGCAATACAGGCCAGCCTCAAGAAACAAGAACAATTCCAAATAACAGTCTACACTCACAACTAGAAAACTAGAAAAAGAAGAACAAATGAAACCCAGAGTTAGTAAAAGGAGGGACATAATAAGGATCAGAGCAGAAATAAATGAAATAGAGAAGAATAAAACAATAGAAAAAAAATGAACAAAGCCAAGAGCTGGTTCTTTGTGAAGATAAACAAAAGAGACAAACCCCTAGCCAGACTTACCAAAAAAAAAGAGAAGACATAAATAAACAAAATCAGAAATGAAAAAAGAAGAGTCACAACAGATACCACAGAAATACAAAAAATTATTACAGATAATCTATGAAAAATATGCCAATAAATTGGACAAAGTAGAAGAAATGGACAGATTTCTAGGAAAGTACAACCTTCCAAGATTGACCCAGGAAGAATAAAAAAACCTGACCAGACTAATTACCAGAAATGGAATTGAATTGGTAATCAGAAAACTCCCAACAAACAAAAGTCCATACCAGTTGGCTTCATAGCTTAATTCTACCAAACACTTAAAAAACTAATACCATTCTTCTTAAAGTATTCCAAAAAGTAGAAGAGGAGGCCTCATTCTTTTTTTTTTATTTTTTATTTTTTATTTAACAATTTATTTTGGTATCTTTAACCTACAATTACATGTGCAATATTATGGTGATTAAACTACCCCCTTCATCAGGTCCCCCCCACCAACTCTATTCAGTCACTGTCCATCAGCGTAGAGAGATGAGGATCACTACTTGTCTTCTCTGAGTTGTACAGCCCTCCCCGTGCCCCCCCTACCTTACATCTGCTAATCGTAATGCCCCTTTTACCCTCTTATCCCTCCCTTCCCACCCTTCTTCCCCAGTCCCTTTCCCTTTGGTAACTATTAGTCTGTTCTTGGGTTCTGTGAGTCTGCTGCTGTTTTGTTCCTTCAGTTTTTTTTTCTTTGTTCTTATACTCCACATATGAGTGAAATCATTTGATACTTGTAGGAGGCCTCATTCTATGAACCCAGCATCACTCTAATACCCAAACCAGGTGAAGATGCTACAAAAACAGAAAATTATAGACCAATATTCCTGATGACAATAATGCAAAAATCCTCAATAAAATATTAGCAAACAGAATTCAAAAATACATCAAAAAGATAATCCATCCCCACCAAGTGGGATTTATCCCAGGGATGCATGGATGGTACAATATTTTTAAACCAATCAATATTATAACATCACATTAACAAAAAGAAGGATAACCATATGATCATCTCAATAGATGCTGAAAAGCATTTGACAAAATTCAAAATCCATTCCTGATAAAAACTCTGAACAAAATGGGTATAAAGGGAATGTATCTTAACATAATAAAAACCAGATGCGACAAACCCACAGCTAATATCATACTCAGTGGTGAAAAGCTGAAAGTTTTTCCTCTAAGATCAGGAACAAGACAAGAATGTGCACTCTCACCACTTTTATTCAACATAGTACTGCAAGTCCTAGCCATGGCAGTCAGACAAGATAAAGAGATATAAGGCATCCAAATTTGTAATAAATAAGTAAAAGTGTCACTATTTGCAGATGACATAATATTATGTATAGAAAATCCCGAAGACTCCACCCAAAAACTATTACTAATATCTGGATTAAGCAAAGTTGCAGGATACAAAATTAATACACAGAAATTTGTTGCAGTCCTGTATACTAACACAACCAGCAGAGAGAGAAATCAGAAAAAGAAATTGTATTTATAATTACATCTAAAAGAGTACAATACTTAGGAATAACGTAACCAAGGAAGGGAGAGACTTGCACTCTGGGAACTTGTAAGACATGTAAGAAATTAAGGAAGACACAAGTAAATGTGAATCTATACCCTGCTCATGGATAAGAAGAACTAATATTGTCAAAGTGGCACCTGAAAAGATGCTCCACATTGTTAATTATCAGGGAAATGCAAATCAAAACCACAATGAGGTATCACCTTATACTAGTCAGAAGGGCCACTATTGAAAAGAAAAGAAATAAGTGCTGTTGAAGATACGGAGAAATGGGAACCTCCTACACTGTTGGTGGGAATGTAAACTGATGCAGCCTCTGTGGAAACCAGTAAGAATTTTTCTCAAAAAACTAAAAATAGAAATACCATATATGACCCAGCAATTTGACTTCTAGGAATTTACCTGAAGAAAACAAAATCCCTCAATCAAAAAGATACATGCACCTCTATATTTATTCCCATATTACTGACAATAGGTAAGATATGGAAGCAACTAAAGTGTCTATCAATAGATGAATGAATTAAGAAGAAATGGTACATGTATTCAATGAAATATTATTCAGCTCTAAAAAAAAGAAATCCTGCCATTTACAACAACATGGATGTATGTAGAGGTAATTATGCTAAGTGAAATAAGCTAGACTGAGAAAGACAAATACCATATGGTTGCACTTGTGCAATATAAAGCAAAGCAAAACAGAATGAACAAAACAGCAGTAGACTCACAGACACTGAGAAGTGACTGATGCTTACTGGGAGGTAGGGGATTGTATGTGTGAGTGGGGAGGGTTAGTGGGATATAGGGGCACAAAAATTCTCAGTCACTATGTAAGTTGGTCACAGGGATGGTAGCACAGCATGTAGAATATAACCAGTGATTCTGTAACACCTTCCCTTGTTGACAGCTAGTAACTGCACTAGTTTGGTTGAGGATTTAATAATGTGGGTAGCTAGTACCCACTGTGTTGTGTACTTGAAACCAATGTAAGATTGTATATGAACTATACTTCAGTAACAAAAATAAAATAAAGAGATGTTAAAGCATCATAATATATACCAGATAAAATGTACAGACATACAGGAGGGAAGAGCCTTCCACATTCCAGTGAGTAGCAAAGAGAGAGTAGACCCAGCTCTTTCTTTACTGCGTTGGACAGGGTATGCTACTGTCCGTTATGCTTACATCTTATTTTCAAGAACTAGTCATGGGTACACCTAGATGGAAAGGAGCTGGGAAATGTAGTTCATAGATGGGCAGCAAGTTTTCAGAAACAACTTTCAGTACACTCTGGAAGGGCGGCACGAATCTTAGACTCTTAGGAAGACCTCCCACCCACATCAGTGCCTCATTAGCCTACATGCTATTCCTTGAAAACACTGAGTGTTCTCTTATTGGGTGTTTTATTTGACATTCCTTTTGCCTGGAACACTTTTCTCAGACCACTCCATGGATCATTTCTTTACTTCATCCTATTTGTTCAAACACCACCTATTCACATTGGCTCTCCTGGCCACCTGCTATATTTTAATAGCACCTGACTCTAACTGGTGCTATAGTGCATATTTACTGCTTACTTTCTTTTTTCCACTAGAAAGTAAGCTTCTTGATTGCAGGGATGACCACTTTTATTTCCTGTTGTATCCTTAGTGCCAGAAACAGTACCTGGTAAATTTTAAGAGCTAACCCTATTTCATTCAGGGCTTTGGAAATTAAGGTTATTTACAAATAGGAAAGGAGTTATCAGTTCTTTGTGCAAATATTCAAGGGCTGATAGTCTTAGAAAAAAAAGGATATTTAGTCTCAGGCTGTACAAGTGGGTTCATGCAAGGTACAATTGTAGACTGGGTATTATTTTCCATGCAAGTAGTACTCACAAAATATTTTAAACAGGAAATGACATTTCATTTTTATTAAGAATGTACTTGTGAGTGTGGTTTGAATGCAAAAAGGGAGAGAGACTGGAAGGAGGGAGAGCAGGGAATTGTATGCGAAAGGGAAATAAAATGTAACACCCAAATATTACAAACTACTGAGGAGTTAATAATGGTCTCCATCTTAAAATTGTCTCAAAATAATCTTGTGACAAATATTTTTATTTCACAGATGATGAAAACAAATTCCAAAAGATAAGTAACTTGCTTAAGATTATAGAGTTAATTGGCCTAAATCGGTTTGTGTGCCAACAAATTGAACTTCCATTTGTAGGATATCATAGTAACAAGTGCAGTTGACCCCTCCAAGATTAAGGGGGCCTGTTTATAGTGTCAGCTAAGGGTGGGTGAGAGGCAGCATGTGGGGAGGCAGTGAAAAAGATGGGGTGATGAGAGAATGTCACTTGACAGCATTTACCAGGATAGAGGACCTAAGAGGAAGAGCAGGTTGCCAAGGGAGGTGGGGAGAGTTTCAGCTGCCCTCCTTTGGGCCTCCAGAGCTAGATAACTTACTTATTTTGTGTTAATATGTAGCAAATTGTTGGAAACTAGATTTTATTGATTAATTTACAGATGTGGATTAGTTAATAGCTTTTATTCTGCAATTCTCATTTTTATATATTAGTGTTTCTAAGACTTTGTGATTACTATTTTATAGAAACAAGTCCCAGCAATGGAGATAAAAATCTCTCCCATGAGACTGTGAATCTGTGGGTTTTGGCCTCAGCATTGCAAATACTTTCACACAGTCAGCTTTACCAAGAATCACGGAGCTTTTCTTGTGAGGCCAAGCATACGTTGGATGAAGAACAGCAACCATAAGTAATGATAAATGGTGGGATATCATATTAGAGCAGGTGTCTAGCAGGAGACCTCAAGGATTGGTACTGGGCCCAGCCTTATTTAACATTCTCATTAATGATCTGGAAAAGCTGGTAAGGAATATGTAAAGCTTGGAGAGTTGCTGTAAAAAAGCGAAGGGGAAGGCAGTAACTTGCCAACACCTTGAATTCCAAAACACAACCTAGTTTTAAGTGAATGGAGAGAGAACAGTTATGTAATTTAGAGCTATATTTAATTAGATTTATATAACTGAGGACTAAGCAACAAAATATGCAGGTCATCATTTGGATTAATATTTTCCTGTTTTTTAATACATAAGCTATAAAGAAATAATAGTATTTGGAACCCTAGTATAAAAGGAGGAGTCAACTTAGAAAGAAACAGGTTTCAGCTGCCATAGGTTATGTCTAGTTGCTCAAGCCCTGAGGGGCTAAACTTCTCCCCATACCTGTAACCCATTCAAGAAAAATGTTGGGGTGCTCTAGGAAAACCCATTTTTTGGTAAGTATCTTAGCAAACATATTTCTTTGATTAGGTATTGCAACACAACTATATAGGAGGAAAGACAAAGTCTTGAGCCCTGGAAATTTATATTAATTTTAGAAAAAAATGTTGTTTCAGGTCATCTGTGGAGGTGCCTCCAATGTCAGAGATCGATTGTGAAGACATGTTAAGGAAGATAATTTATTTTTATCTGTTTTATTATTATAATTCTTCTAAAGATGTTGCTAAAAAGCAGAAAGAGGGGGAGAATGTTCTTTTGCAGATGATCCAGTTCCAGGCCTTGGGAGACAAAATGACTCTCCCAAGCTCCTGAACATAGTGACTGGCAGACATAAACTCAGAATCTGGGCCTCTTGACCACATAGCTTTATGTTCTTTCCACTTTAGCACGGAAGCACATACTCTGCTTCCCCGTGTTCCCTGGTTCTTTCACAATTAGTTGGGGCCATGTGACAAAGCTGGGTCAGTAAAATTTGAGCAGGAACTATGTACTTCATTTCTAGACTGAGACCTTGAAAGGCTCATTAGACAGTCTCCAGTTTCTGTCTTCCCCTTGCTGTGTGGAATAGCATCTTTCCAGATGGAGAATTCTTGACAGCCTGAATCCCCAAGCAACTATGTGCAGGTGGGACCTTGTTTATTGTGTGATGAACATGAAGCTGTATTATATAGTCTGTTTGACACAATATGAATATTCATAATTTTTACAAAGGAGGAAATAAGGTAGCCCTTCATATAAATAAAAGGGATAAGCTAAAAAATTATAAAGATTTTGCACCACTTAAATCCATGGAATCTTTCCAGGTAAAGATTATTTATTTATTAACATCAAGAATTTCTTTAAGGAAGGACATAGTTCTGTAAAAGACCAATAATTATTTATAGTAATGTATGAAGAATCATGAGACATGAAAATAAAACCTTTCTCAACTTGTATTTTCAGTTTTACTGCAATGGTATCATTCCTTTGTCCTAGTTCCAAATGACACGACTTTATTATTTTGGGAATTACTGAATAAGTTTGTGTCTGTTTTCAAAGTAGCCTTTACAATATTTTTAGGTGAAGCTACAAATATACTTTTCTCACCTCTTTTTTTCCAAGCTACTGATTTTTAATTTTCTGTAGGCATTTTTGGAGGAGAGAATTCACTCATTTCATTTATTTAGTTTAATGCACTTTTTTCAGAACCATCCCAAGCTCCTTTATGTCTCCTTTCTTCCAGGACTCTGGCACTCCTACACACCTTTCCTCTTTGGAGTTTATTACACTTCTTCTGCCCCTTTTGTCCTTTGTCCCTATTCCACAAGGATGGAGTGCACCTACCTGGGGGAGCTGCTTCCTTCTTCTCCTTTTATAAGGGTATGTGCCCTGTCTAATATATCCATATTAACTGAGAATCAACTGAAAACCCGAGCTGTTCAGGTTATTCTCCCTTTCAAATCATGTGCTAAAATGTTAATTAAGATCAGTCTTGGCAAGGATGTCAATTCACAGGAGTGCTTAGAAAGTTAAACCTCATGTTTCATATACTTGTGGCAAATGGTCAGAAACAGTCACCTGAACTATGTTAAGCACAGGAGAGCTGCAGCCATAGATTTGTATTGTTTGGCCCTTTCAGGGTTTAAAAGTGTGAGATGGGGTTTTCCTTCCCTGGTGACTTTAGCCTCACTGCTAAATTTCACCCTACCTGCAGCTATTTCACTCCTAAGTGACACCCTGTAGGTACTTGAATTTGTAATCTCCACCCACGTCCATACAGTTGCATTTTTATTTAATGATCCTTGATGTGAATTCATTATGCTTTTCTCTATTAATTTACTTTTCAAAACTTAAATACCATAACATTATGTAATTTTCTCTAATAGGAAAAAATGTGTTTTCTTTTGATAAATTATACTATATTTACTTATTCATGTTTTAGGTTCTGCCATATTTCCAGATGTAAAAAAAAGAACAGCTGACAAAGATAAGGCATTCCAACATAGGAATACAATGAAAATAAATTTTAGAGTCAAAGTATTTAAGGAAAACAAATAGAAACTTAAAAAAATTATACAGTATTTGAATTATGCATATACAAAAGAATATTTTCCTTTAACTTTAGAGATTTTTAAGTTGAAAGGAACTATTTTTCAGGTAAAACATGCTTTTAGAAAAACTTTGTATTTGATGGGTTGTATTAATGAATTTTTATCTTATAATGTTCATTGTAATATTTTATTGAAGCATAATATTCATTGTAAAGTACACAAATCATAATCTTACAGCTTAATGAATTTTCCCAAAGTCAACATCCATATACTTCAGGCCGTGACACAGAACATTACCAGAATCTCAGCCATCTTAAAATAAAATTTTTGTACTCACTTGAATTCTATAAAGCATATGTCTTAGCTTTTCCTATATTAAATTATAAAGTTATATAGAAGGCAAAGATTTCTCTCTTAAAAAACAATGCTGCCCAGTACGTAGATATAGTGATGGAAAGTAGTTGTGCATGCCCACATTTATCATCTCATATTGTCAAAGGCTACTTAGACATTACAGAATGTTGTGTTAATTCAAAAGTGTCCTTGAATAAATGGAATATTATGTTCAGCCATAAATAATGTTGTAATATATTTATTCACCCTGTGGTCTAACAGCCATGAGCTAAAATAGTGTAACTTAGGATGACTAAGAAATTAGTAAGTCTTGAAAAATTTGTTCATCCAAGTATATTCCATTGTGTGCCTTTTGTGATATATTACTTACATATTTAGTTACATTGATAAAAATTTGGGTTTCATAATTAGCCATAGATCCACATATGAAAAAGAAAATTGTCAAACTGAACCCAGTAATTATAACACATCAAACTTCTGATTAATCAGTAGAGTCTGAGGTGCCCTATATTAGGCACCTGAAACACACACTTTTAACTAATTTTTGAAGTATTTTAAAAGTTTTTTGATGATGTGTTCCCTACCTTCATGGGAGCACAGGAATTGAAAGATTTTTGAACTGATGGTGTTGAGCCATGCTGTCCAATCCAGTTGCTACATGTAATGTGTGGATATTGAGCATTTGAAATGTGGTTGGACTGAATTGAGATATGCTAATAGTGTAATATTTACACTGGATTTGGAAGACTTAATATGAAAATGAGAATATAAAGTATCTCACTAGTAATTTTAAAAATAGTACACATTGAAATGATCAAAATATTTTTGACATATTACATTAAAGTATATTAAAATTAATTACACCATTTTTCATTTTTTAAATGTGACTAATAGCAAATATAAAATTACATATGTGGCTAAAACTATATTTTTGTTCAACAGTGCTTCTAGAGAGGGTGGACCAAAGCCAAATATATTAAGTGGATAGTGTCCTTTCCATTGAT
>JAQQAC010008525.1:15544261-15585384 GCA_029783875.1 Phataginus tricuspis | reverse complement strand
GGAAGCTTCATGCTGAATGCAATTGGTCGCACTATTACTGATAAGATAGCTTGAATGAGATAAGATATCTCAGCTTCCTGTGTACACTGGTGTGGTGCTAGCAGTAACTATTGCCTGGGTAGTGTACCTGAGGAATGCCTTATTGGCATCTAATCTATGACACTTAAACGTGAAGCATTAGCCTTGCTGCAACAATGTCTGGAGAATCTGGAGTGATTTATTCCTGCCAGATACACTGCGAGAGGGTTTTCTTCTCCTCAAAGTCTTGTTCTTATTCTCACCTCCCCATCTCTGAATACATCTAGTCCTGTCTTTTTGTTTTTAAGTAGGTAGTTATGAACCATATGTAAGACATACCATGCAAGTTGTGTGAGGATCTGGCAAATGTAATAACAAACTGGCAAATTGTATTTTTAGTATTTTCTACTAAAGACATGGGTTATGAAATGAATTTTTGCTTTCCAATTTTTCTTTTATTTGCTTCTAAAATAAAAAAAATCAGAAAAAAGAAAACTGAGATAGAATCTATTCAATAAGTGAATGAGTCCGCTTGAAAAATCCAAGTAACCTACCAACATACTGATCACTTCTTTCCAATATACACTGAGTAATTGAAGCATAAACAGAACTGGCTTTTGACAGGATGTCATGTTTGGACAAATTGCTCCAATTAATAAAGTTGAGTACCACACATCAGAGAATCTCAGCTTTAAAATCAGACACATCAGAAACTAGAAAATGAGGAAGGAAGAGGAAGTAACTAAATTCGGTGCACTTATTATTTTTGCAATGATCTACTACTAAAACAATATACACTAATTAGGATAAGATAACAACTGTAATTATTTAATAAAATGATAACTATTCTTAATGTATTACATTTACAGATTGCTATTTGTATAGAATTACTGGGGTTTGGTAAAAGAATGCTATTTCAAAGTCATAATCCCTTACTCAAGTAAAAAAGAAATGAAACCTTAACTGACCTCTGCTAGGACATGGGAACTTTGGTGTGGATAGAATGACAGGCTTAGCCTGGGCAAAGTGATAAAGTCAGGTATTTTTTGATAAGAGCTATCAGATCTCTCTTTTCAGGATTTCTCTATTTTCTTGGAAACCTCCATTCTTCACTATCAGGGAACAGTGTCTTTCTGCTGCCTCCTGAATATTAAACCTGCTATGCTACCTATGTGTAGTGTCTGTGAATACTAATGGACAAATACAATGCTAGCTTGTGCCCTATGTTCTCCAACATTTCCAAGAATCCTATCCTTAGCAGGGCCAAATGACAGGTATCCAGTCAGTTATTTCTTTGGCTACAAGATCCTGCTGTCAAGTCTAGTCACATCCTTTAATTCCGGGGCACTTTAAGGGGCCTCCAAGAGGGCATCTCAGGGCTCTGTCTCATTCACTCCTGGCTGTATGGTCCCATCTGCTCCTCCCTGCTCCTGCTCTGTGCATGTGGGAATGGGGCTTTCTCAGTCTCTGCCTTTCCCTCTCCTACCTGCTCCCCAAGCTCAGAGAAACTCCAACATGGGCTTGGTTCTAAAGCCTGAGCCTCCTACTTCCCCTCTCCCTTTGGACTTACTGTTTGCAGAGATGGAGGACAATTTGGTTCTCTAAGACATTTAAAAATAAAGCAAATATGGGTTCTTTGTTCTGAGATATGAGATGTTAACACCAGTCAATTCTTTCTTAATACCCTTTGTTGTGTAACTTCTAAATGAGTTAAATTTCCAAGTGAAATTCTCTTCCCTATATTCTGTTCTCATTACTGTCTCAGATTACTATGGTGGATACTGTGCCAGGGGCTCCACAGGCATTACCTGCTTTTTTATCTTAATACCTTTGGTTATTCAATGTTATTTTAATCTCACAGATGAAGGAGTAGTTCAGTGCAGTTGGCTAACCTCAGTGCACTGTATAGCTGGAGTTTCAGAGCAAGACTTTCTCAATCCAAGGCATTTTATTATGATGCTAGACTTCCCCTTTTACTTACTCACCTTCATTATTATTAAACAAATAAGTGTTTCCCCAAACATTAAAAGAAGCACTATGCAGCTAAGAATTTCAGTTTGTGCATCCCTATTAAAGGTTAGCGTGCCTGCTCTGCCTTCTATATGTCTTCCCCTGCATTTTCTCTTTTCTTTCTGAATGGGGAATGGATGAATTAAGACTCAGAATTATTTTCCTTACTCTTAAAATAGAAATTGTATAACAGACCAATGAAATTTCAATGACATCAGTGCAATGTACATTAGAATGGAGAACTCCAGATGACTGATAAGTCCTCAGTATCTTAGGGAGCTTTTATGCATTAAGAGCAAGTCTTTGCTGTATTTGAACTACTGGAAGTTTCAGATGGCTAGTAATGGCTCTCTCCGATATCTGCAATGCACCAAGTTCCCACAGCCAACAAAATACCTCAAATATTTTATATTTGGGGACTTAAAGAACATTTAATAATTCAATTAGCCCGATACATTTTAGGTTCTCTTCAGATTTACTGAGACATAGCATACAGCGCCTTGGGCAGACATTTCTTATGTTTGTAATTATGTAGTTCTGACATATTACTTGAAGATATTAGGGAATAACCTCAGAGGAGTTTTTTGAGCATTAGAATCAGAGAGTTTGCAAAATGCAATGCTTTTTTCAAAGTTCAGTAGCATGCCTGATAGTTGTGGAAGCTCATACATTAAATAACGAGATTCTCAGCAATAACTATGAAAATACTGCTAAGTTAAATCTCCTAGAAGATAGAAGATGAGAGTGAATGAATGTGGAATAGTCATTTAAACTATCTAATTGTCTCCAGAATCATCTTAGTTATTCACTAATTGTAATGTACATGAATCATATGGTATTTCAGCTCACTTGCATAGTTCTGTGTTATATATATTATATAATATGTGGAAGCCTTTTAGGTTATGGCATTATCAAATAAGATATTCAGTCTCAAATTATGGGAAGAATTTAAATGAACTAAGTCTTTGAGCAACATAAACATTCAAATGAAATGCTTTCCTGAGTCATTTTACTGGGTCATATTCCAGGCCTGCCTTTTCACGTTGCTGACAAGTACACGGTAATAAATATATTTAAATGCTTGAAGCAACTGCAAGATTTATGTTACAATTCATAGACATTTGAATTTTAAATGTGCTGCCAATTGTTTATATTCTTGTTACTCTTATCAGGGCGCAGCCTGTCTTCTCCAGACACAGGTTAAAAGTTAAATGTCAATCAGTGTGGTGAAAAATAGTTTTAAAAGTAAATTTTTTCACACCACAAATGTTGCAGTTTGCTTTCAAAATTTGTAGTGTTTTATTTGGGTTTAAGAAAATTAATATTTACTGAATCCATATATAAGCCTGGACCCTATAACCACATTCTCAGTTCACCCCCATAACTACTTCTGAGTAGCTTGTCATCGCTATCAAGGTATAATAGGGACTACAACTCAGGAAATGTAAACCTAGAGGTGCACAACCTACAGAGAAGTCCTCTTAGAGTGAAGTAGAATTAGAATTAAAGTCCTCTTGAAGTAAAGTAGTATTAAAAACAAATAATAAAAGGAAGCCACCTACGTATTTGAATATAGATCTGACTGAAGCTTCTGCTACTGTTTGCAACTAGATCATTTGAACAATGGAAGTTTCTGAAAGAAATATTTCAAAAGCCAAAGCTTATATACAAGTGCAAGACAAGCACTGCTATCATGTGGCTCTACTAAAAACATTTATTTTCCCAAAGTTATTTCATGTGAAAGAGAATTAAGATAGCAGCTTTGAAAGTGACTCCAGTGAATAGTTTCATATGTAATTTCTCAAATCTGTAACTACTTCTTTTAGATCATGGGATCTAAGTCTGGAGCTGTGCTTTGGGGCAGAGGAGACAATGGGTAATTCCTCCTGCTTTTTCCCTAATCTTTTCTATGCAATTTATTTGGTAAAAAAAGATTTATTCAAGTAAAAGTTTCTCTTGTGGCAGTATACTATAGGAGAAGTAGGAGGTAGAAAGCTTGAGTAGGTAGGAAACTTGAAGTAGGTGCAGGGAAAATGCATATCCTGTATCTGTGAAATTATTGTTGTAGACAGGTCACTTCAGATCTCTGACATCCAGTTTTTTGTTTATGTGTGTTTATATAAGCAAGACAATTAGATTAAACCAATGCTTTTCAAACTTATTTAAACAGTAAAACTCCTTTATTCAAATGAAGTCTTTAGTGTGATTTCTTATATATAAATGAAATTTTATTGAAATAAAATTTTCTTACAAGTTCCAGTTCATCATGTTTATTTATTACAAAGACACTAAATGAAACACTGAACTCATTCTAAACACAAAAAGTCCATTAACATTGGATTCCAGTTTATTTCTATATTCTATTTATAGAAAATCCTGCCAGATTTTAAAAACCTTTTTTCTTAAAGGTTGATTTTCTGTTTTTGGATATTCTAATTAAATTAATCCAGAAATTTTATAAAGAAAGTGCTAGGAAGTTTTTATGTTGAAGTTTCATCACTTACAATATCTATAAACTGCCCACATTCCTCTTAAAATTTTTCCAAGTAGAAGGGATTAATGGCAACTTTTAAGCAGGTTTAATTCTCCAAGTTATGCAGAAAATAACTTGAAATATTTATATTTTAGTCAGTGATTGGTAAATATTTATTACTAACTGGCCAAATAAACAAACAAAGCCTATATTTGTAGTGTTTGCCAGTTTTTGTGGTGTAAAGACTCTGGCATAGGTGATCTCAAGATTCTCAGGGAAGTCACTGAACTAGAAGCTGAGAAAATGTCTCCAGTTGTCTCTACAGTGCTGATTCCAGCGTGCTCAGGCATAATGCAGGATGAATTAATATTATTCAAGCATATAATTTTTAAAAATTTCAGATACCTAGAATCTCTCGGTTTGATATTGAATAAAGGTTTTGAAACAGAGTTTTCTTTTTGTGCCTGCTGGAACTAAACTTGAAACATGAATCTTATTCCTGACATCATTACCTTTTTAGGTATAATAACATGGTGTTGGTGGACTGAAAATTTTAGTTTGTTAAAATAATATCAGCTAAATACACACACTGATACACTACACTTAAAAAATACTACAAAAGAAAAATAGTCTTTATCACCATTTCAAATATTTATCAGTAGTACTGTGTTTTAGAATAGCACATAAAATTTGATTTAAATAAAAATTAATTCTGAAACTTCATGCCCTTTTGGTTATAGTAACTGAAAAGTTTGTTGTAAAATTCACAATTTATTTATTAAACTTCATAATGTATTTTGCACTGTTCTGAAAGAGGTTAGCATCTCCTTAACACTAGTGCTTATCAAGACAACATGCCATGATGATATGAATTAATTTTTAGTTACCACACCTGAAATTTTCTTGCCATTATTTTATATTGTCAGCAATAAAATTCCACAGTTTTTCCTAAAATATGAGGGCCTGTTAAAATTGATCTAAAAGATATACTTTGTCCTGATTGGTTTTAACATGCATTTTATATATATGTCTGCATCAATTCCTTGAAACTAACAGACTAACCATAGGAAAATAGATTCTGAATGTCTAAATACTTCACCAATCAATTATTTCCACCTTCTCAAATGTTAGTCTTTTAACTAATCAAAACAATTATCATGGCCTGTTTGAACAACATAATCATGCTTTTGTGGTATCTTGTTAATGTTAACATATTTGTTACAGTATTAATAGCATAGAATTGAGAATGTTTTTCTCTGATAATGATTCTTATGTTTGCTATGGACACTCATTTTAATCTGCATTTCTGTTTCAGATTTAAATTTTAGATGCATGAATTAAAAAATTGTTAAAGCTGTTCACTTTAAGCTGTAGAGAACAGAGTGTCTTATATTTATGCTTTGCTCAATCCTACTTCAAAATGATGACATAATTTGATTGCATCCACTGAAATACTGACAAAACTTTTTCATTTAACAAATAAACTAAGGGCTGATAATTTTTACCATAGAAAGCAGAATCTCTGACAATTATATATTTTTCTATGTGTGTGTGTGTGTGTGTATGTATATATATATGACTATATATGTATATAAGACTATGTGTGTATATATATATGTATATATACACACATAGTCTTCATAAATTTCCCTTTAGGTGACATTGTTTTTGATACAAAACATAAATTTTGTATCCTTCTATCAATAGCTCAGCATTAGTTAAAGAACCATTTGGTGCTAGTATTTACCTCTTGAGCTTGATGCATTTTATGTTCATTAGGAACTTTTATCCATTTATTTTTTCTAGCTAGTTTATTTTTTCAAGAGTTGTTATTTCGGATTCTCTAGAAATAAATAACTCATGTACATTATTTTGTATATTATACAAGAAAACCCCCAAATTTAAGAGTGCTAGGACACTCTAAAGCATTTCAAGAACCAATGTTTGTACATTTTCTTTTGGGAAGGAAAAAGGTACGGTAGAATTTATTCATGGTGGAAAAAAAATGTGAAATGCAACCTATTTTATGTATAGAAAAGACCCCAGCAGGTGATCCTTACTAATTTTAATAAAATGGTGTTTTTGAATCACTGGACTGCTTATTTACTTGTCTATTAACGGAAGCTCATGAAGTGTAGATAAGTCTATGGGAGTGTATCCTGTTTAAAATTATTTTTAAACTGCTGAATATAAAAGTGATATCTCTAAAATACTAGATCTATCCAGACAGTTATTCTTTATTTTTAAAGATCTTATTATTTTTATTTTTTATTCTTTATTTTGCCAAGATTGTTGGTTTATTTAATCACAGCTGAGGCATTGACGCTTAGTGGTTTATTTGTCGAGTAGCACCTTCTGTATACCCCTGAAGGGGTTAAACATTTGCCTTTTGTTCTCTCCTGGTGAAGCACGAGGAGGGGTTGGGCAGCAGTTCCAAGGACCTCAGCCTTTCTGGTATACAGACACCAGGGGACAAATTGATCTCAAGATCCTTAACCTTCTGGCTGAAACATGACTAACCAGGCCATCATTTCCAACATCCTCTTTACTTGAGGGGATGATTTTTTTCCTATTGTAACATAAGGGTCTTTCATAATTTCTCCAAAATTCTCAAAACTGGCCCTGCCTAGGACTGAGCTTTGCTAGAGAACACACTTCTCTCAGCTGCAGACTGCCTCAGAAGTGCTTTGGGCGGGATTGGGTTTGCAGTCTGCAGGTCCTCTCCTAGATATGTAACTTACCAGGGTTCCCCACATTTTGGGCTGCTCTTATGTTATGTTGTCCTAAGTTTCCTCTTGTGTTTTGTTTTTTTTTTTGGAACATGTAAAAATTCACTACTCTGTCCCCTTATCTCAATGTTTTGTCTTTTTGTCAGTGAATCATTTGTGTCAGTTCTTAATTTGCTGAGGACATCATCTTGATCCTTCTATCAATAATAGTTCTCTATCCTTTATCCTCTCTCTGATTTTTCTCCATCTCCAAATACAAATCAGTGTTTGTTTCGTAGTGTTTGTTTTTTCTATTTTATATGATGTCTCCCTGATCTCTCTGTTTATGTCTTGGCCACTACTTTCATCATCTTTTCTTTCCCTAGAAACAAAAGAGATGGAAATCAGCAATGTTTACCTATATATAGTTTCACATTCGGGAGGTTAAGCATTTCAGTCTCAACAGAGAAATTATTGTTAGATTATTTAGTGCTTAATGCCAGTTTGCGGATTTTATTATTTGTTTTGTGAATGTCTTACAATAACTCTACCATTTTACCACACTTCCCAGAAATTGTGGCTCATATAAAATGATTCAATGTGCTTCCTTAATAAACAAGGAAAATTATATATTCCAGTGATCACTAAAATGCCAATATATATATATATATTCACTGATGTAATGGCCAGCCCACATAATTATTTTTCATCATCTCTGTTTTAATACACTGGGTCATGCATGTGCCTGGACACACACCACTCTGAGATCTTCATTGTTTCATATTCATAGGTCTTTTGAAGGTTGGCTAGAGAGAATGACTACTTTTCTTCCCTTACCTTCTAACTTAAATCAGTCTTTCAATACCATTAAGAGACATTCATAATTAGAATTATCTGAAAAAAGTTAGATCTAGTATGTAAACCTTGTTTCCTTTATTCTTTATGTGCTTTTGAGTTTAATACACTAAGAGAAGCAGAGGAGAGGGCTATGCTGGTTTTCTTTTTGTTTTGTTAATGTTTTTTAATTGTTTGTTGTATGAATGAGACCAGAATTCTGCCTCTGTATTTAGAATTATTTAATGGTGAACAGAGTAATGAAATTCATAGTGATGTAACAAAAAGATGTCTCTTTCCATCTTTATGTATGCCACCCATAAACATATGGTCCAGGATTAATCTCTACCCTATTCCTTTTCTACTCTGTTTGCAGTATAACACATTAAGTATCAAAAATACGTTAGAAACACTCAGTAGAGTGATATTTTAATGTCTTTTTGGTGTTGAAAGTTCACCCACCGGATGTTTTCTGAACATATATGACACATTACCTATTGCTAAATCCATATCTAAAGTTTACAGTGTGCCTATGAAGAAAGGGAGAGGGGTTTGTAAAACTTATATCTTGAAAAACATAAATATTGGCTCAACAATGAAATTCAGTTCTGAAGAGAATTTCTTATCAGCAGTGTGGTAACAGATCTGGCATGACTAGACTAGAAATAAAATAGTGGTTTACCATAATCTTCCTCCTTAAAGATTTATGATTTTTTTAAAATAATGCTTTCTTTTTATTGAAATGCATCAGTCTGTATTCACTCAATCTGATATTTTAGAACCACCTATAGTATTTTTTTATGTTATTTTTTTTGTTAAGGTATCATTGATATACACTCTTATGAAGGTTTCACAAGAAAAACAATGTGGTTTTTATATTTACCCTTATTATCAAGTCCCCCCATACCCCATTGCAGTCACTGTCCATCAGTGTAGTAAGGTGCAACAGAGTCCCTATCTGTCTTCTCTGAGCTACATTGTCTTCCCTGTGACCCCACACGCACCATGTGCACTGAACATGATACCCCACAATCCCCTTCTCCCTCCCTCCCCACCCACCGTCCCCCACCCTTCCCCTTTGGTAAACACTAGTACCTTCTTGGAGTTTGTGAGTCTGCTGCTGTTTTTTTCCTTCACTTTTGCTTCGTTGTTAGACTCCACAAATGAGGGAAAGCATTTGGTATTTGTCTTTCTCTGCCTGACTTATATCACTGAGCATAATACCCTCTGGCTCCATCCATGTTGTTGCAAATGGTAGGATTTGTTTTTTTCTTATGGCTGAATAGTATTCTATTGTGTATATGTACCACATCTTTTTTATCCATTCATCTACTGATGGACACTTAGGTTTCTTCCATATCTTGGCTATTGTAAATAGTGCTGGAACATAGGGGTACATATGTCTCTTTTTTTTTGCTATCATTAATGTACAATTACATGAACCAACGTTATGGTTACTAGGCTCCCCCTATTATCAAGTCCCCACCACATACCCATTACAGTCTTTGTCCATTAGCATAGTAAGATGCTATAGAGTCACTACTTGTCTTTTCTCTGTTATACTGCCTTCCCCGTGTCCCCCCACCCTACATTATATATGCTAATCATAATGCCCCTTTTTCCCCCTTGTCCCTCCCTTCCCACCCTTCCTCCCCAGTCCCTTTTCCTTTGGTAACTGTTAGTCCATTCTTGGGTTCTGTGAGTCTGCTGCTGTTTTGTTCCTTCAGTTTTTTTCTTTGTTCTTATACTCCACAGATGAGTGAAATCATTTGATACTTGTCTTTCTCTGCCTGGCTTATTTCACTGAGCATAATACCCTCTAGTTCCAGCCATGTTGTTGCAAATGATAGAATTTGTTTTCTTCTTATGGCTGAATAGTATTCCATTGTGTATATGTACCACCTCTTCTTTATCCATTCATCTACTGATGGACACTTATGTTGTTTCCATTTCTTCTCTATTGTAAACAGTGCTGCAATAAACATAGGGGTGCATATGTCTTTTTCAAACTGGGCTGCTGCATTCTTAGGGTAAATTCTTAGGAGTGGAATTCCTGGGTCAAATGGTATTTCTATTTTTAGTTTTTTGACAATCAACTTTGATTGGTTGGGCAAAAAGGACATGGATCATGGAACATGAATGGACAGGTCTAAGCTTTGCTGATCAGAGTGCTCTCTAATAACCTAGTACAAAGTCTGTTATTGAGGTTATTAGAGAGCTCTCTGAAGTTTCTGGGAAGAAAATGAGAATCAAAGCATATATTTCAGAGACTGCTTATTGCATACCAAACCTTCATTTTCCCTTCTCTAGTCAAAGAAACATTAGCTCAGTCAGCTAGAAGACTGCATTTGTCCCTTTAGGGCTGGATATGGTCATGTGACTAACTTCAAACTAATGAGAAATAAGCAGAAGAGTGTGAGATTTCAAACAAGATTGTTTCAGAAGAGCTGAGTTAGCTGGAAGTCCTGTACATTTGTTTTGCTTTCTGTTTTCCCTCCTTATCTATTGTGCCTAGAACGTGGAAGTAGTGCATGGCTGGTCTGAGCCAATCCTGATTTGGAGGGTTTATTTTTACAAAATAAATGCAACATTTTGCTAAAGAGTATGTAACTAGTAAAACCAAAAGTTTCAAGGTGTCATTAAAGCTTAATCTCATTAAGCCCCAAAATACTTTTTAAAATTGACTTAATGGTGGTAAATGTATTTACATTTTTACATTCATCAAACAATGTTTGATCCCGAAGAGTAGTCATTATTCTTATGGGCACAGCATGTAGGAAATACTTAATCAGTACTTGTTAAAACATAGATATATTGTTTTTTTCTGGGTTTTAAGTGCTTTATATTCTATTTAGTGAAATAGGTTAGCACATACCTTATAAAATCAATATCTTGATCACTAAATTATTTTCCCAAAATTGGTAGAGATTTTTCTAAGTAAAATGTACTACTAAATTCTAAAAAAGGAAAGATTGTTTTTTAAATATTTTGTGTCTGCATCTAAGGTAATTTGGTATACTTCTATAATGCTACTTTTGAGATAAAAAAATGGAGTATTGTTTTGTTTTTTTAGGAGCAGCCATTGTCCCATATATAGCACAAGATTTAAAATATGAGGTTAAACTTATGTCTGAACAAAGGGCTTTTTAAAGGAAATATTTAACACATTGAAAAGAATTTTTTAAAATTTTATTATCGTATCATGGATATACAGTCTTATGAAGGTTTCACAAGAAAAACAATGTGAATATTACATTCACCCTTATTATCAAGTCCCCCCGATACCCCATTGCAGTCACTGTCTATCAGTGTAGTAAGATGCCAGAGAGTCCCTATTTGTCTTCTCTGAGCTACACTGTCTTCCACATGACCCCGCACACACGTTGTGCACCAATCATGATACCCCATAATCCCCTTCTCCCTCCCTCCCCCACCCACCCTCCCTCACCCCTCCCCTTTGGTAACCACTAGTCCCTTCTTGGAGTCTGTGAGTCTGCTGCTATTTTGTTCCTTCGGTTTATTCAGCCATAAGAAAGAAATCCTACCATTTGCAACAACATGGAAGGAGTTAGAGGCTATTAAGCTCAGTGAAATAAGTCAGGCAGAGAAAGACAAATACCAAATGATTTCCCTCATTTGTAGAATATAACAATGAAAAACATTTTTATTCCTGTGTTCTAATTGCAAGATTCAGATGACTTTAATAATAAAGTCATTGTTTGAAAATTAGCATAGGTTTTAACTTTGAAAAGGAACAGATTTTCAGACAGATAATTTATTTTATTTTGATGTAATTGCATAATCTAATATAAAAAACTTAAGATAATCATAGAGTAGATTTACCTTTTTTTTTAAAGGTATCATTGACATACAATCTTATGAAGTTTTCACATGCACAACATTGTGGTTTCAGTGTTCACCGTATTATCAAGTCCTCACCCCTGCTCCATTGCAATTACTGTCCATCAGCAGAGTAAGATGCTATAGTCATTACCTGTCTTTTCCATGCTATGCTGCCTTCCCCATGACCTACCTATATTATGTGTGCTAATCATAATGCCCCTTAATCCCATACCCCTCCCTCCGAACCCATCTTCTCCACCCCATTCCCATTGGTAACCACTGTCTCTTCTTTGAGTCTGTGAGTCTGCTGCTACTTTGTTCCTTCAGTTTTGCTTTGTTGTTATTTTCCACAAATGAATGAAGTCATTTGGTACTTGTCTTTCTCTGCCTGCCTTATTTTACTGAGCATAATACCCTCTAGCTCTCCATCCAAGTTGTTGCAAATGGTAGGATTTCTTTTCTCTTTATGGCTGAGTAATACTCCATTGTGTATATGAACCACATCTTCTTTATCCATTCATCTACTGATGGACACTTAGGTTGCTTCCAGATCTTGGCTATTGTAAATAGTGCTGCAATAAACATAGGGGTGCATATGCCTTCTAAATCAGGGATCTTGTTTTCATTGGGTAAATTTCTAGGAGTGGAACCACTGGGTCAAATGGTTTTTCTATTTTTAGTTTTTTGAGGAACCTCCATATTGCTTTCCACAATAGTTGAACTAATTTACATTCTCACCAACAGTGTAGGAAGGTTCATCTTTCTCCACATCCCCTCCAGCACTTGTTGTTTCTTGTCTTTTGGATGTTGGCCATCCTAACTGGTGTGAGGTGATACATCATTGTGGTTTTAATTTGCATTTCTCTGTTGTCTTCTTACGGGCCCTTGTGTTGGATCTCTGCACTTACATGACCTGAGAGACTATTTCCTTCCCTAGATTGGGGAAATTTTCAGTAATTATTTCCTCAAAGACACTTTCTATTCCTTTTTCTCTCTCTTCTTCTTCTGGTACCCCTATAAAGTGAATATTGTTCTGTTTGGATTGGTTGCACAGTTCTCATATTATTCTTTCATTCCTAGAGATCCTTTTTTCTTTCTGTGCCTCAACTTTGATTTCCTTTTCTCTAATTTCTATTTCATTTATCATCTCCTCTACCTCATGAAATCTACTTTTAAATCCCTCCATTGTATGTTTCATTTCAGATAATGTATCTTTCAAAGTTTCTCTCTTTGTTGAAGTCCTCCCTAAAATCTTGAATATTTTTCTGTAGCTTCATGAGCATGTGTATGATTTTTAGTTTGAAATCTTTATGAAAAAGATTGTTGATTTCACTTTCACATAGCCCTCTTTCTGGTGTCTGCTGAATTTTTGTATGAAATTTTTTGCTGTTTCATATTTCTAGATATTTCTGTGAAATAATAAATTTGTGTAGGTGGGACCCTCTAGTGCCCAGAAGCTCTACTCTCTGGAGCTGCCCAGTGCCTGGAGGGAGCAATGGTGGGGGTCACAGGTGCGGGACACCAGCGCCTGCCAGGAGGGAAGAGCTCTTTTCCTGCTTCCTGGCTACAGTGCCTGCCTCCACTGCTAGGGCCAGTGGGCCGAGCATGGAGGGAGGAGCCTCTGCATTACATCCCTGTAGCTGCTATAGGTGGGGCCACCTTCTGGCTGGCCTGGCACCATGGCCGGGTCATCAGGAGTACAAACCGGTACCTGCTGGAAAGAAGGAGCTGCAGGCTATGTGTTGCAGTGTGGGGCTCTTGAAAGTTCCCATCCAGCTGGGCTGAGTGCACTGGGACAATTTTGTCCACCTGCCCTTACTCCTGAGCAGCAAGCCCTGTGTAATCTTTGCCCTTTAGCACCTCTCTTGCTATTGGGAAGTCTTTCAAAGTGCCCGCCTTTCTTTTATCCTGGAGGGGCCAGTTGGGAGTACCTGTTCTGCACAAGAGGCTGGAATCTCAGTCTCTCTGAGTATTCTGCCTGTCTTTGCTTTCCAACCCCAGTAATCTCCAGAGCACCATGTAATGTGGGTTTGTGCTACCAGAGATTTCCAGGGCTGGGTGTTTAGCATTCCTAGGATTCTACTCCCTCCCCTCTCTTGTTTTTCTTCTTCCCACCTGTAAGCTTGCATGGGGAGAGGGCTTGGGTCCCACTAGATTGTGGATTTACCACTTTACCCTTTCTTGTGAGGTCTTCATGTTTTGCCAGAAGTAGACAGTATGTTCTGCAGTCTTTGGGTTACTCTTTCATGATTAGTTTTATTTGTTGTATTTTCATGTTATATGCATTTTTGGGAGGGGATTTCTGCCTCACTTCTCATGTCACCATCTTTTTCCTCCTATCCAGGTACATTTGTCTTTTATTTATTCATTTATTTATTATTTTTTATTAAGGTATTATTGATATACACTCTTATGAAGGTTTCACATGAAAGAACAATGTGGTTACTACATTTACCCATATTATCAAGTCTCCATCCATACCACAAAGCAGTCACTGTCCTTCAGTGTAGTAAGATGTAACAGATTCACTATTTGCTTTCTCTGTGCTATACTGTTTTCCCGATAACCCCCCACACCTTGTGTACTAAGCACAATACTCCTCAATCCCCTTCTCCCTCACTCCCCACCTGCCTTCCCACACCCCTCCCCTTTGGTAACCACTAGTTCCTTCTTGGAGTCTCTTGAGTCTGCTACTATTTTGTACCTTCAGTTGCTCCATCCATGTTGTTGCAAATGGCAGGATTTGTTTCCTTCTTATGGCTGAATAGTACTCCATTGTGTATATGTACCACATTTATCCATTCATCTATTGATGGACACTTAGGTTGCTTCCATTTCTTGGCTGTTGTAAATGGTGCTGTGATAAACATAGGGGTGCATATGTCTTTTTGAATCTGAGAAGTTGTATTCTTTGGGTAAATTGGAAGGAATGGGATTCCAGGGTCAAATGGTATTTGTATTTTCAGTTTTTTGAGGAACCTCCATATTGCTTTCCACAATGGTTGAACTAGTTTACATTCCCACCAGCAGTGTAGCAGGGTGCCCTTTCTCTGCATCCTCTCCAGCATTTGCTGTTCTTAGTCTTTTGGATGCTGGCCATTCTTACTGGTGTGAGGTGATATCTCATTGTGGTTTTAATTTGCATTTCTCTGATGATTAGTGATCTGAAGCATCTTTTCATGTGTCTGTTGGCCATCTGAATTTCTTCTTTGGAGAACTGTCTCTTCATATCCTCTGCCCAATTTTTAATCAGGTTATTTGCTTTTTGGGTGTAGAGGCATGTAAGTTCTTTATATATTTTGGATGTTAAACCCTTGCTGGGTATGTCATTTACAAATATATTCTCCCATATTGTAGGATGCCTTTTTGTTCTGTTGATGGTGTCCTTTGATGTACAGAAACTTTTTAGTTTGATGTAGTCCCATGAGTTTATTTTTGCTTTTCTTTCTCTTGCTCGAGGAGATGCATTCAGGAAGAAGTTGCTCATGCTTATACTCAGGAGATTTTTGCTTATGTTGTCTTCTAAGAGATTTATGGTTTCATGACTTACATTCAGGTCTTTAATCCATTTCAAGTTTACTTTTGCATATGGGGTTAAAAAAAAATCGAGTTTCATTCTCTTGCACGTAGCTGTCCAGTTTTGCCAACACCAGCTGTTGAAGAGGCTGTCATTTTCCCATTGTATATCCATGTCTCCTTTATCATATATTAATTGACCATATATTGTTGGGTTTATATCAATGCTCTCTTGTCTGTTCCATTGGTTTATGGGTCTGTTCTTGTGCCGGTACCAAATTGTCTTGATTACTGTGGCTTTGTAGTAGAGCTTGAAGGTGGGGAGCATAATCTCTCCAGCTTTATTCTTCCTTCTCAGGATTGCTTTGGCTATTCGGGGTCTTTTGTGGTTCCATATGAGTTTTAGAATGATATTCTCTAGTTCGTTGAAGAATGCTGTTGGTATTTTGATAGGAATTGCATTGAATCTGTAGATTGCTTTAGGCAGGATGGCCATTTTGACAATATTAGTTCTTCCTATCCATGAGCATGGGATGTGTTTCCATTTATTGGTAACTTCTTTAATTTCTCTCATAAGTGTCTTGTAGATTTAAAAGCATAAGTATTTCACTTCCTTGGTTAGGTTTATTCCTAGGTATTTTATTTTTTTGATGCAACTGTGAATGGAATTGTTTACTGATTTCTCGCCCTGCTAGTTCATTGTTAGTGTATAGGAATGCCACAGATTTTTGCGTATTAATATTTTATCCCGCAACTTTGCTGAATTCAGATATTACATCTAGTGGTTTTGGAGTGGATTCTTTAGGGTTTTTTATGTACAATATCATATCATCTGCAAACAGGGACAGTTTAACTTCATCCCTGCCAATCTGGATGCCTTTTATTTCTTTGTGTTGTCTGCCATGGCTAGGACCTCCAGCACTATGTCGAATAGAAGTGGGGAGAGTTGGCATCCTTGTCATGTTCCCATTCTTAAAGGAAAAGCTTTCAGCTTCTTGCTGTTAAGTATAATGTTGGCTCTGGGTTAGTCATATATGGCCTTCACTATATTGAGGTACTTGCCCTCTATACCCATTTTGTTGAGAGTTTTTATCATGAATGGATGTTGAATTTTGTCGAATGCTTTTTCAGCAAATATGGAGATGATCATGTGGTTTTTGTTGTTGTTTTTATTGATGTAGTGGATGATGTTGATAGATTTTCTAATGTTGTACCATCCTTGCATCCCTGGGATGAATCCCACTTGATCATGATGGATGATCTTTTTGATGTATTTTTGAATTCGGTTTGCTAATATTTTGTTCAGTATTTTTGCATCTATGTTCATCAAGGATATTGTTCTGTAATTTTCTTTTTTTGTGATGTCTTTGCCTGGCTTTGGTATTAGAGTGAAGCTGACCTCATAGAATGAATTTGGAAGTATTCCCTCTTCTTCTACTCCTTGGAAAAATTTAAGGAGAATGTGTATTAGGCCTTCACTAAATGTCTGATAAAATCCAGCAGTGAAGTCATCTGGTACAGTAATTTTGTTTTTAGGTAGGTTTTTTTATTTCACGTTCAATTTCATTGCTACTAATTGGTGTATTCAGATTTTCTGTTTCTTTCTGGGTCAGCCTTGGAGGGTTGTATTTTTCCAGAAAGTTGTCCATTACTTCTAGGTTATCCAGTTTGTTACCATATAATTTTTCATAGTATTCTCTCATAATTCTTTGTATTTCTGTGGTGTCTGTAGTTATTTTTTCTTTCTCATTTCTGATTATGTTTATGTGAGTAAACTCTCTTTTTTTCTTGATATGTCTGGCTAGGGGTTTATCTCTATTTTCTTAAAGACCCAGCTCTTGCTTTCATTGATCCTTTCTATTGCTTTATTCTTCTCAATTTATTTATTTCTTCTCTAATCTTTATTATGTCCCTCCTTCTAATGACTTTGAGTCTCATTTGTTCTTCTTTTTCTAGTTTCATTAATTGTGAGTGTGGACTGCTCATATGGGATTGTTGTTCTTTCCTGAGGTAGGTCTCTATTGCAATATACTTTCCTCTTAGCACGGTCTTCGCTGTGTGCCACAGATTTTGCAGTGTTGAATTATTGTTGTCATTTGTCTCCGTATATTGCCTGGTCTCTGTTTTTATTTGGTCATTGATCCATTGGTTCTTTAGGAGCATGTTGTGAAGCCTCCATGTGTTTGTGGGATTTTTCATTTTCTTTGTGTAATTTATTACTAGTCTCATACCTTTGTGCCCTGAGAAACTGGTTGTTACAATTTCAATCTTTTTGAATTTATCAAGGCTCTTTTTGTGGCCTACTATGATCTATTCTTGAAAATGTTCGATGTGCACTTGAGAAGAATGTATATTCTGCTCCTTTTGGGTGTAGAGTTCTGTAGATGCCTGTTAGGTCCTGTCTGTTCCAATGTGTTGTTCAGTGCCTCTGTGTCCTTACTTATTTTCTGTCTGATCTGTCCTTCAGAGTGAGTGGTGTGTTGAAGTCTCCTAGAATGAATGCATTGCATTCTATTTCCCCTTTTAATTCTGTTAGTATTTGTTTCATATATGTAGGTGCTCTTGTGTCGGGCACATGATATTTATAATGGTTATATCTTCTTGTTGGATTGACCCTTTTATCATTATGTAATGTCCTTCTTTGTCTCTTGTGACTTCCTTTGTTTTGAAGTCTATTTTGTCTGATACAAGTACTGCAACTCCTGCTTTTTTCTCACTATTAGTTGCATGAATTATCTTTTTCTATCCCTTTACTTTCCGTCTGTATATGTCTTTGGGTTTGAAGTGCATCTCTTGTTGTCAACGTATAGATGGCTCTTCTTTTTTTATCCATTCAGTAATTCTGTCTTTTGATTGATTCATTCAGAACATTTACATTTAGGGTTATTATTGATAGGTATGTACTTATTGCCATTGTAGGCTTAAATTTGTGGTTACCAAAGGTTCAAGGTCAATTCCCTTACTCTCTAACAGTCTAATTACCTTATTTTGTGTACTATTACAAACTCAACCTAAGGGTTCTTTTTTTCCCTCCTTTTTCTTCCTCCTCCATTCTTTGTGTGTTATGAATCATATTCTGTACTCTTTGTCTTCCCTTGAATGATATTTGTTTAGCCTTAGGAATACTTCCATCTGTAGGAATCCCTCCAAAATGCACTGTAGAGGTGGTTTGTGGGAGGTAAATTCTCTCAGCTTTTGCTTATCTGAAAATTGTTTAATCACTCCTTCAAACTTAAATGATAACCTGCCCGGGTAGAGTATTCTTGGTTCAAGGCCCTTCTGCTTCATTACATTAAATATATCATGCCACTCCCTTCTGGCATGTCAGGTTTCTGTTGAGAAGTCTGATGATAGCCTGATGGGTTTTCCTTTGTATGTGATCTTTTTTCTCTTTCTAGCTGCTTTTAAAAGTCTGTCTTTATCGTTTATATTTGCCATTTTAATTATTATATGTCTTGATGTTGTCTTCCTTGTGTCCATTCTGTTGGGAGATCTGTGCACCTCCATGGCTTGAGAGACTATGTCCTTCCCCGGATTGGAGAAGTTTTCAGCAATTATCTCCTCAATGACACTTTCTATCCCTTTTTCTCTCTCTTCTTCCGGTACCCCTATAATGCAAATATTGTTCCGTTTGGCTACGTCACACAGTTCTCTCAATATTCTTTCATTCTTAGAGATCCTTTTTTCTTTCTGTGCCTCAGCTTCTTCGTATTCCTCTTCTCTAATTTCTATTCCATTTACCGTGTCTTCTACTACATGTAATCTGCTTTTAAATCCCTCCATTGTATGTTTCATTTCAAATATGGTATTTTTTAATGATTGAATCTCCATCTTAAATTCATTCCTGAGTTCTTGGATATTTTTCTCTACCTCCATAAGCATGTTTATCATTTTTATTTTGAACTCTTTTTCTGGAAGATTTGTGAGTTTGTTTTCATTTGACCATGTTTCTGGGATTTGTGAGATTTTGATCTGAACCATGTTCTTTTGACATGTGGTGCCCACTAGTGCACAGAAACTCCAGTCTCTGGAGTTGCTCAGCCCCTAGAGTGAGGTTGGGGGTGGTAGCAGAGCGAAGCTGGTGCCTGGGGGGAGAAAAGATCTGTTTCCTGATTCCCATCTGCGGTGCCTGTCTCCAGTGTCAGTGGCAGGGGTCCAAGCAATCATGTGTAAACCTCTTTGCTTTGTGTCTCTAGCTCTTGTAGGCGGGGCCTCCCTCTGGCTAGCCTGATGCCAGCGCAGTGACTGCCGTTTTGTGAGAAGGTGCCTGCAGTCCAGTAGGAAGGCTTGGCAGGCTGTGTGTCACAGTGGGGGGCCTTAGAGCTGAGTAGTCAGCCAGGTAAATCGAGCACCTGAAGCTCCTCAATGTTCCCAACCAGCTGGGCAGAGTGTGCCCTGACAACCTTGTCCAGCTCTCCCTTCTCCCGCACAGCAAGGTCCATGAAAACCCCGCCCCTTCAGCAGCCCTCTCACTGCTAGGAAGCCTCTCAGACTCCCTGCTTTTCCTCGGACACATAGCGGCTGGGTGTAGATCCCCTCCTCCACAAATGGCTGAAATGTCAATTCCTCAAGCACTCCACCTGTCTGAGCTCCCTAATGCTCAGGGCACTACACAATATAGGATTCTGCTCACAAAGCAGATATCCAGAGCTTGGTGTCTAGCAGTCCCAGGCTTTCACCCCCTCCTGTGCTCCATTTCTCCTCCTCCTGCTGGTGAGCTGGGATCGGGGAAGGGCTTGGGTCCTGCCAGATTAAGGCTTTCATACATTACCCTGTTTCTTGAGGTCTGCTCTGTTCATGAGGTCTGTATGCAGTCTGGTTCAGCCTTCTTTCTTGTTGTTGTCTGAAGGTTTATTGTATTTATTAACTATATTTTTGTACAATTTGTGGTTTTAGGAGGAGCTCTCCATCTCACCTCTCCCACCGCCATCTTGAATCTTGATTCTGAGAATTTTTAATTTAATCAACTGTATTGTTTTTCTAAAATGGAAAAGAATGCAATAACATATTAAGTGTGCAGATCAAAAATTTGATTTTAAATATTTTCTATTGTGGTGCCATGTTAGAGATTCAATAGTGATATCAAATGCTTATCAGAGTCCCTAGTTCAAGATTGAGAGGTCAGAGGTGGAAATATATATTTGATTTTCATTACCATGCCAAGCATATCTAAAACTATCAAGATTCTTTAGAACATCTCTAAAGAGTGTCAGCCAAATAAAACATCCAGAATCAAGGTCTTGCATCTCCAAACTTTAAATGTAAGGAAGAAGTTGAGAAGTACATAAAAGAGATGGGAAAGGTCAGTGACAGAAAACGAAAACCATGGAAGCCAAAGGAGGAAATGCTTAAAAGGGAGGGGATGTGGATTCTGTTAAAAGATGCTGGCAGGCCCAGTCAAGTGAGGGAAAAACATGATTACTGGACTTCACAACTTGGAAATTATTGTTACCTTTGATCAGCATAGTGGAGATGATAGAAACTTAACTGGACGGTGTTGTATTGAATGGTGATTGTAACAAAAAACTTAATGCAGACATCTCTTTTCTATAAAAGGGAAGTAGGAAGAGTTGAAATAGCAGTATGTGGAATCACATGATGTTTATTTTTTAAGGATATTCATTAATATGTCTACATAGATACTGAAATCAACATAATAGTTAAGAAAATATGTTTATATCCATGTATGTTATAACCATATAATCTTATGCTGTATGGTTATAGCATTTTGTGGAAAAAGCATTAAATTTTATATGATTATGTATTTCTATGCATAGTTGCTATTTTTATGATAATCGATGAAAAAGCAGAATCTATGAAATCCTGGGTTGATTATGTATTTCTATGCATAGTTGCTATTTTTATGATAATCGATGAAAAAGCAGAATCTATGAAATCCTGGGTTAATGCAATGTTTTCTTTCTATTTATTGGCATCTCTTTTTAGTACACTCCTGAGCATCTGCTGGACTGCCTTATATATTTTTAATGGATTATATCATTATTTACATCTTACCATTTCACTTCCATTTTACAAAATAATGAACTTGAAGCTGTGGTTTGCATTTTAACAGTGTGGCTGGAATTGATTTAGGCAACACTTCTACATCATTATAATGCTTAACAGACCACTGGTTTGTTATTGCCTAATTTTTAAAACAGAAAGTCCTAAAGACATCTGATTTACTGGTGGTTCACGACTGCTCATTGGAACCTATTGCTATTGCTTCACAGTGATTATTGAAGGTTGGATCAAAAGTACAGAGTAATATACACGTACAATTCTTCTAGGTTGTTGTGAGTTGCAAAGGCTGCTGCTTATGTGAACAATTATTTAAACATAACATTTGTCTTGAGGTGTACAATAGGTTATATTCTAAAGTATCAAAGAGGGAGGGGTTGGGTCCTAGATGATGGTCTATCTCCAGAAACATCTGTTAGGTAAATGATTATAGATAACTTTGGGGAGATATGAGTTTCATGTTTTCACAAGGAAAGTAGGGAGATATTTTACCTTTGAACTAGTTCTGTTACAGAAAGCTATTTATACCTGGTCAACTGCCTCACAGTATACCTTTAGGGCAGCACTCATATCATGAGGTGAATGGGACCTTCTCGTGCTGTGCTGCACACACCTGATGCATGTGTGCCATGTGTCAATATCTGAAGGAATTTGATCACAAACTGTTTAACTCAACAGAGAGGCAGTCTCTGCAAAACTAAAATAATAATGCATAATTTTAAAATTAAAAGGTTTTATAAAAATAATGATTTGTTCCAATTAAAGAATTAATATATGCACTTCATAGGAAATGCGGAATAGTAGAATGAAAGAAATATCCGTGATCCTACCACTCAGAGATATTTTTCTTTTGCTATAACAATAAGGATGATCATAGTATATCCTGTTTTTATATAGTATATCCTCTTTTTCAGCTACAACATAGTCATATACTATATAATAGTATATCCTATTTTTAGCTACAATATAATCATTTCCAGTGTTAATGTAGTTATTTAAAATTATTTTAGTTTATCAAATGGAATGTGTTTTGATTATTGAAACATTTTCATATTTTCAGACATTGTGTTAGTTTTCTCACTTTAAATTATAGTAAATAATTATGTAAATACTCTTTGATGACAGAGAGATTTCCCCCAGAAATTAGAATGCTTGATCAAGACTATGAACCTTTTGAATATTTTGATACATATTGCCAAATTATATACCAAAAGTGATTTACAATGTACAGTTTTCACCAGTCATATATGGATATGCTACTTCATCAAAACTTCACTAGCAATGAGGATTATTGCTTTTATTATTGCTAATTATAAGAGTAAAATGGCATCTTTGTAACTTTAATTTGCATACATTTGATTACAAGAGAATTGAATACTGTCTAGCAAAATTACTTATTGATCTTAGGTATATTTACCATATAAAATACTTAAGGACAGATTTGAAATCAATTAAAAAGATTGGCCCTCAGAAAGTCTATATTATGTATTTCCTATTTTTAATGAACAAATACTTCCATTCACTGGTCAAAAATTGCTTTGATTATGTAAATAAATTAGCATTCTTCCAAGGTTTTTTTTTTGGCTGCAGAATATTTCAATATTTATTCAATTTAAGCTTATTATAATTTATATCCAATTTACATTAATTTACATTCATTTGATGTGCATTTATTGAATATCAAGCATTTGCTAAAATGTGATAAAAACCAGGAATACTTTCTTTCTTCATGGAGTGTGCATTTTATTGAAGAAAAGAATTAATGGTATACACATACATAGAAATAAATGTAAAATTTTACCATGATAAGTGGTATGAAGAGAGGGTTATGATGTTTATTCTATTAAGAGTATAAATATATTTGGGTGAACTACTCTAGTCATGGAGATAAAAGGAGAGATGCTTAAGTTGAGAACTGGAGAAAGGAGTTACGTGGTGGAGCAGGAGGATGGCAGTGTTTAGGGAGTACAAGCTGCATGTACAGAGGTCCTATGTCAGAGAGGAGCATGGCACATCTGAGGAATGGTGAAGGAACATCACAAGGAGAAGGAATGAAAGAAGGGGCTGGATCAGGAAGGGGCTTGTAAGTAGTGGTTGATAGAATTTTGAACTAGACGTATTTTTGGAAATCATATCATAAAAGTAATAGTTCATCTTCATTATTCATGAATTTTGTGTTTGTAAATTAACCTATCAGTAAAATTATAGGTAACTCCAAAATCAGTACTTGGGGTTCTTTTGCTGTCATTCTCAGATGCATGTGTATGTAAAGCAGGGAAAATTTTGAATCGCCAAAGTGCATGTTTTCTGCTGAGGTTGAGCCATATGACAGTCCATCTTGTTGTTTCAGCTCTCAAATTATCAAGGGTCCTTTTCATTATTTATTTAGTGCGACATCGTTTGCAGTTTCTCTGTGCTTTCTTTTGGTGATTTCTTGGTTTAAAATGACCTCCTAGTTTAGTACTGAAGCACTGCTTATATTCCTAAACACAAGAAGGCTGTGGCATGCCTTCCTGAGAAAATATATGTATTAGCTATGCTTTGTTCAGGCATGAGATATAGTATTGTTAGCTATGAGTTCAGTGTTAGTCAGTCAACAATATATAATAAATAAGATGTCTTTAAGCAGAAACATACAAAAAAAACAAAGTTATATATTGACTGGGTGATGAAAATATGATAGGCTCACAGGCAACTAACCCATTATTTCCCTTAGCAATGATTCAGTATTCTTTAATTTAGTGTTTATGGCAACTTTGTAGAATTTAAGTATTGCTAATAAAAAAGAAGAGACAGTATTTATTAAAAATAACAAGAATAGCTAACATTTATTGTGCTTGTACATGTATTAACTCCTTTACCTTCCCACCAGCATATGAGGTCAGTGTTGATATTTTTACCACACCCACCCTGCCCAGCTTTCAAATGAAGAAACTTTGGAGATAAGATGTTGGAACAGACACTGTCCAAGAATAGTAATGGCAGCAACTGCCACAGGGAACTCCCCAAGTTACAAAATGTCATCACTTTTATTAATGTCTTTTGATTCCTACACTCCTCTGGGGCTGACAGGGGACATACTCTTCCTCCTCATTGACTAGGGAAGAAGCCGAAGTTTGGAGAATTTAATCGTCCAGGCCCTACTGCCAACACCTCCTGGGCAGCTCTTCACTCAGTGTTTACACTTCCTGGAGCAAAGATCTGATTAACATGGGACACACACAGGTTCTGCATCAGGTGCTTTATACTGGCGGCCTTAAGAGAAGGACCTTAAAAAAGGGAATGCTCAGCCTTCCGAGGGAAAAGAAAAAGAAAGAAGTTTTTGGTTAAGATGTATCCATTGTTTAGGCAAAAGTTAGTATCATAAAGTTCTTTCTTCCAGACACAATAATTTCCTTTTTGGTAAATATGGTGCATTTTTATCCCAAATCTATCAACATTTCTGGAGTAAAAAGTGAAGAGCTTGACTGGAACAACAAATTATTATGTAAACTTAAGTTCCTCTGATATATTTAATATATTTTTAATAAATGGCCATTAGGAATTGCCTGAATGGTCTCCAACAATAGTTTACTTTGATGTTGAGATATCTGCTACATTTTCCCATTATAGAAAATGGGAATATTCCCTTTAAACTAGAATAAAATTTAATTACTACTATTTTTACAAAAGAACAATTCCAATGAAATAATTAACTTGCAGATTATACAATTTGCATTTTTGAGTTTGCTAAGTATAGCCAACAATCTCAGGATACAAATTCAACTATTTAATACATATTACCTTCTATTTTCTTAATTTAATATGTTAAGAGCCCCTATTCCGCTACATGACAAAATCAGTTTCAGTACATTTATGGTTCACCTTTTTCTTCAACATCATGTATAAATACTGGATGTTTACAAAGCTCCAAGTTATTATGTTTTGGAGTTCACTGGCATCTCAGTGTCTTACACTCAGGCTGACATCCCCCAGAGTTCCTGGTTTATTCTGGTGTGTTAATCACCACTGCAGGTCATGGGCTTGCAAGGCCTGGCTTTCTCTCAGTTCTTAGGCCCATGAGGATGCTGCTTCTGTGGCATACTGCTCCAAGCAAAGTTATGGGCTGTCAAAATCTATTTCCATGTATTTCCATGCCATTCCACATTAAACAAGGTCACACTGGGCTATAGGGAACATGGTGAGGGAGTCTAGGGTATATATCTCTTTTTAGATATATACATTATAACATGCTATATAAAACTGAACCATGATGAAATATGGTCCTTTTACAAAGCTATATGGAGATTTATACACAAAATGATATCATTTTCGGGAAACTATTATCAGGTGACTAGAGCACCATGGATGTATACAGTTGTTTTGAGTCAAACCATTTGGTTATGAATGATGTATTTTCAGATTTTAACATAGTTTCTTATGGATATTTCTTTACTCATAGAATGATCCTTACAGAATGTTCGACTTGAACCTATAGCATCACTTCTTGAAAGTCTCCTGTGGCCTCTTCTTCTTACTGTCTGTATTTCTCCCATCCACCCCTACCATCTTTGCATTCTTGGCACAAGTTATACAGGGATTTGCTAATACTTACTTCATCTATTTGTTTACATGATCTGAATTATTGTCCTTAAAAATCATTTTACCTATACAGTTATATAATACATTTTAAAACAATGACATAAAACATATAACACCATAATCTGTTTTCACCCAATAACTACTAGATTGTTTTGAAAGTCTAAGTAATATTCAGCATAACTGGTAACTTATTAAATGATTTATTGGCAATATATTCTTTATATATTCCTTTCTGAATGTATATATATTCATAAAATACTGGCCTTGAATATTTAAGTTACCAGTGTCATTATTTGTTAAATATTAAGCAAATTTGATTTTTTCTAGAATGAAAGTTCATGAAGAAAGTTTTTAATTTTGATTTTCTGTAGGTGAAGAAAATACCGCAATTGAATTTAATTAAAATTATTTTAATAAAGAGATAAATACTAATTCATGATTGAGTGAATGAGTGGTAAGATATGATTTGTTACTTAACATCATGATCCATTTTATTTATAATGCTTATCTTGTTAAGTTTATCATATTTAGAATATACACTTTTAATATGTTTTGAAAACATTTAAAAGAAGATGCCACTGTGAGTAAATCTTAAAAATAATGCCTTAAAAGTGTTGAATAGAAAACTACAGTGGAGGCTGAAGAGGTGGCGGCAGCGACTCGGAAACTGTACCCCTTCTCCCTAAATTGGTTAATAGTGGCATGGAAGATCCATTTGTGAAGAGTTCCGGGAAGATGGTGGCGTGAACGGAGTGGCAGAATTTTCCTCCCAACATTATATTTATCCACGAAAACACAGCAAATGCAACTGTTCCTAAAAGAGAGACCAGAACACACAGGAAAGCGCACACTGTGCAGAAACACCTGAGAGAACTCGGCAGCTGGCGAGGCGGTCATTATGAGCCCAGCTGACATACGTGACAACTACCAACAACCAATTCTATAGTCATGAGAAGACAGAAGAATATGATACAGACAAAGCTTCAGACAAATACCACCCCTGAGAGAGAATCTGAAGAAATGGGCATGCACAGTCTTCCTGAAAAAGAATTCAGAATAAAAGTCATAGCCATGCTGACGGATCTACAGAAAAATGTGCAAGAGCTGAGGGAGGAAATGAGGAAAGACAAAGCACAAATGAGACAAGCCATCGAAGGGCTTAACAGCAGACTGGATGAGGTTCAAGACACTACCAATGAAATACAAAACAGAGAACAGGAATACAAAGAAGCTGAGGCAGAGAGAGATAAAAGGATCTCTAAGAATGAAAGAATATTAAGAGAACTGTGTGACCAATCCAAATGGAGCAATATTCGCATTATAGGAGTACCAGAGGAAGAAGAGAGAGAAAAAGGGATAGAGTGTCTTTGAAGAAATAATTGCTGAAAACGTTCCCACGCTGGGGAAGGAAATAGTCTCGCAGTTCACGGAAGCCCACAGATCACCCAACACAAGGGACGGACCCAAGGAAGATAACACCAAGACACATAATAATTAAGATGGCAAAGATCAAAGACAAGGACAGAGTATTAAAGGCAGCTAGAGAGAGAAAAAAGATCACCTACAAAGGAAAACCCATCAGACTGTCATCAGACTTCTCAACAGAAACCTTACAGGCCAGAAGAGAATGGCATGATATATTTAACATAATGAAACAGAAGGGCCTCGAACCAAGAATACTGTATCCAGCACGATTATCATTTAAATATGACGGAGGGATTAAACAATTTCAAGACAAAGGAAAGTTAAGAGAGTTTGCCTCTCATAAACCACCACTACAGGATATCTTAAATAGACTTCTCTAGAGGGAAACACCCCTGAGGCTAAAAAGATGTCACCAGAGAAAATAAAATCATAGCAAAGAAAGCAGACCATCCAGATACTAACTAAAGGCAAAGAATAAAACACCTAATATATAAAGAAAGGAGGAGGAAGAATAGGAAGGGAGAAATAAAGAAACATCAGATGGCGTTCACAATAACTTAACAAGAAAGGTAAGTTAGATTCATAGATAGTAAAGAAGCAACCCTTGAACCTTTGGTAACCACGAATCTAAAGCCAGCAATGGCAATAAGTACATACCTATCAATAATCACCCTAAATGTAAACGGACTGAATGCACCAATCAAAAGACACAGAGTAACAGAGTGGATAAAAAAGCAAGACCAATCTATATGCTGCTTACAAGAGACTCACCTCAAACCCAAAGATATATACAGACTAAAAGTGAAGGGATGGAAAAAGATATTTCATGCAAACAACAAAGAGAAAAAAGCAGGTGTTGCAGTACTTGTATCAGATAAAATAGACTTCAAAACGAAGAAAGTAGCAAGAGATAAAGAAGGACATTACATAATTATAAAGGGGTCAGTCCAACAATAAGATATAACCATTATAAGTATATATGCACCCAACAGAGGAGTGTCAGCATATGTGAAACAAATACTAACAGAAGTGAAGGAGGAAATAGACAGCAATGTAATTATTTTAGGAGACTCTAACACACCACTCACTCCAAAGGATAGGTCAACCAGGCAGAGGATAAGTAAAGACACAGAGGCACTGAACAACACACTAGAACAGATGGACCTAACAGATATCTACAGAACTCTGCACCCAAAAGCAGCAGGATACACATTCTTCTCAAGCGCACATGAAACATTTTCCAGAATAGACCACATACTAGGCCACAAAAAGAACCTCAGTAAATTAAAAAATATTAAAATCCTACCAACCAACTTCTCAGATCACAAAGGTATAAAACTAGAAATATATTTCAGAAAGAAATCAGAAAGGCTCACAAATACATGGAAACTTAACAATATTCTCCTAATGAATCAATGGGTTAACAACCAAATCAAAACAGAAATCAAAGAATATATGGAGACTAATGACAACAACAACACAAAGCCACAACTTCTATGGGACGCAGCGAAGGCAGTTCTAAGAGGAAAGTATATTGCAATCCAGGCATATTTAAAGAAAGAAGAACATTCTCAAATGAACAGCCTAAAGACACAATTATTGAAATTGGAAAAAGAAGAACAAATGAGGCCCAAACTCACCAGAAGGAGAGACATAATAAAGATCAGAGAAGAAATAAATAAAATTGAGAAGAATACAACAATAGCAAAAATCAATGAAACAAAAAGCTGGTTCTTGGAAAAAATTAAAAAAATAGATAAACCCCTAGCCAGACTCATTAAGAGAAAAAGAGAATCGACACACATAAACAGAATCACATATGAGAAAGGAAAAATAACAACGGACCCCATAGAAATACAAAAATTATAAGAGAATATTATGAGCATCTGTATGCTACCAAGCTTCAAAACCTAAAAGAAATGGACAACTTCTTAGAAAAATACAGCCTTCCAAGACTCACCAAGCAGGAAACAGAAAAACTAAACAGACCAATCACCAGCAACGAAATTGAATCGGTAATCAAAAAACTACCCAAGAACAAAACCCCCAAACCTGATGTATTCACCTCTGAATTCTACCAGACATATAGAGAAGAAATAACACCCATTCGCCTTAAAGTTTTCCAAGAAATAGAAGAAGAGGGAATACTTCCAACCTCTTTCTATGAAGCCAGCATCACTCTAATACCAAAACCGGGCAAAGACCTCACTAAAAAAGAAAATTACAGACCAATATCCTTGATGAACGTAGATGCAAAAATACTGAACAAAATATTAGGAAACCGAATTCAAAAATACATCAAGAGGATCATACACCATGGTCAAGTGGGATTCATCCCAGGGATGCAAGGATGGTACAACATTCGAAAATCCATCAACATCATCCATCACATCAATAAAAAGAAGAACAAAAACCACATGATCATCTCCATAGATGCTGAAAAAGCATTTCACAGAATTCAGCATCCATTTATGATTAAAACTCTCAACAAAATGGGTATAGATGGCAAGTACCTCAACATCATAAAGGCTATATATGACAAACCCACAGCTAACATCATACTTAACAGCGAGAGGCTGAAAGCTTTTCTTCTAAGATCAGGAAGAAGACAGGGATGCCCACTCTCTCCACTGTTATTCAACATAGTACTGGAGGTCCTAGCCACGGCAATCAGACAAAACAAAGACATACAAGGCATTCAGATTGGTGAAGAAGAAGTCAAATTGTCACTATTTGCAGATGACATACTGTACATAAAAAACCCTAAAGACTCCACTCCAAAACTACTAGAACTAATATTTGAATTCAGCAAAGTTGCAGGATACAAAATTAACACACAACAATGTACACTAGCGATGAACTAACAGAAAGAGAAATCAGAAAAACAATTCCATTCACAATTGCATCTAAAAGAATAAAATACCTAGAAATAAACCTAACCAAGGAAGTGAAAGACCTGTACTCTGAAAACTACAAGACACTCCTAGGAGAAATGAAAGAAGACACTAACAAATGGAAATGCATCCCATGCTCTTGGCTAGGAAGAATAAATATTGTCAAAATGGCTATACTACCTAAAGCAATCTACAGATTCAATGCAATCCCTATCACACTACCAACAGCTTTCTTCAATGAACTGGAACAAATAATTCTAAAATTCATATGGAACCAGAAAAGACCCTGAAAAGCCAAAGCAATCCTGAGAAGGAGGAATCAAACAGGGGGAATTACTCTCCCTGACTTGAAGGTGTACTACAAAGCCACAGTAATCAAAACAATTTGGTACTGGCACAAAAACAGACCCACAGACCAGTGGAACAGAATAGAAAATCCAAACATTAACCCAAACACCTACAGTCAATTAATATTTGATAAAGGAGCCTTGGATATACAATGGGGAGATGACAGCCTCTTCAGCAGCTGGTGTTGGAAAAACTGGACAGCTACATGTAAGAGAATGAAACTGGACTACTGTCTAACCCCATACACAAAGGTAAACTCAAGGTGGATCAAAGACCTGAATGTAAGTCATGAAATCATAAAACTCTTAGAATAAAACATAGGCAAAAATCTCTTGGACATAAACATGAGTGACTTCTTCATGAACATATTCCCCCGGGCAAAGGAAACAAAAGCAAAAATGAACAAATGGGACTATATCAAGTTGAAAAGCTTCTGTAGAGCAAAGGACACCATTAGTAGAACAAAAAGACATCCTACAATATGGGAAAATATATTCATAAATGATGTATCTGATAAGGGGTTGACATCCAAAATATACAAAGAACTCATGCACCTTAACAAACAAAAAGCAAATAATCCAATGAAGAAATGGACAAAGGACATGAATAGACACTTCTCTAAAGAAGAAATTCAGACGGCCGACAGGCACATGAAAAGATGCTCCACATCGCTAACCATCAGAGAAATGCAGATTAAAACCACAATGAGATATCACCTCACACCAGTGAGGATGGCCAACATCCAAAACACAAACAACAACAAATGTTGGCGAGGATGTGGAGAAAACGGAACCCTCCTACACTGCTGGTGGGAATGCAAATTAGTTCAAGCATTGTGGAAAGCAGTATGGCGGTTCCTCATAAAACTCAAAATAGAAATACCATTTGATTCAGGAATCCCAGTCCTAGAAATTTACCCTAAGAATGCAGCAGCCCAGTTTCAAAAAGACAGATGCACCCCTATGTTTATTGCAGCACTATTTACAATAGCCAAGAAATGGAAGCAGCCTAAGTGTCCATCAGTAGATGAATGGATTAAGAAGATATGGTACATATACACAATGGAATATTATTCAGCCATAAGAAAAAAACAAATCCTACCATATGCAACAACATGGATGGAGCTAGAGGGTATTATGCTCAGTGAAATAAGCCAAGCCGAAAAAGACAAGTATCAAATGATCTCACTCATATGTGGAGTACAAGAACAAAGAAAAAAACTGAAGTAACAAAACAGGAGCAGACTCACAGAACCCAAGAACGGACTAATAATTAGCAAAGGGAAAGGGACTGGGGAAGAAGGGCGGGACGGGAGAGACAAGAGGGTAAAAGGGGCATTACAATTAGCAGACAGAAGGCAGGGCACGGGGTGGACTGTACAACTCAGCGAAGACAAGTAGGGATTCTCATCTCACTACACTGATGGACAGTGACTGTAATAGGGTTGGTGGGGGGTCCTGATGAAGGGGGTAGTTTAATCACCACAATATTGCTCATGTAATTGTAGGTTGATGATACCAAAATAGATTGTAAAAAAAACAAAAAAGAAAACAGTGTTGAATAGGGAATTCAATATGGCAGTGTGATAGGTGACACAGAGAACTCCTCCCAAAATCACATATAGTACAAAAATATAGTCAATTAATACAACTAACCGTAAAACAGCAAGAAGAAAGAAGGCTGAACCAGACTGCATACAGACCTCACAAACACAGCATACCTCACGAAACAGGGTAACTTAGGAAAGCCTAATCCAGCGGGAACTAAGCCCTTCCCCTGCCCCAGCTCACCAGCAGGAGGAAGATAAACAGAACAGGGCGGGGATGGAAGCCAGGGACTGCTGAACTCCTAGCCCTGGAGATCTGATTTGTGAGCAGAAACCTATATTTTGTGGTGCCCTGGACATGGGGGAGTTCAGATGGGTGGAGGGCCTGAGAGACTGACATTCCGGCTGTTTTTGGAGTACGGGATTCACAACTGGCTGCTCTGTGTCAGAGGAAGGGCGGACGATCTGAGAGGCTTCCTAGCAGTGAGAGCACTACTGAAGGGGTGGGGTTTGCATGGACCTTGCTGTACGGGAGAAAGGAGAGCTGGACAAGGTTGTCAGGGGGCGCTCTGCCCAGCTGGTTGGGAACTTCGAGGAGCTCCAGGTGCTCCATTTACCTGGCTGACTACTCAGCTCTAAGGCCCCCCACTGTGACACTTAGCCTGCCAAGCCTTCCTACTGGACTGCAGGCACCTTCTCACAAAATGGCAGTCACTGCGCTGGCATCAGGCTAGCCAGAGGGAGGCCATGCCAACAAGAGCTAGAGACACAAAGCACAGAGGTTTACACATGGTTGCTTTGACTCCTGCCTCTGACACTGGAGACAGGCACTGCAGATGGGAATCAGGAAACAGATCTTTCTTCCCCCCAGGAACCAGCTCCGCTCCCCTACCACCCCCAACCTCACTCTAGGGTTGTTAACAGCTCCAGAGACTGGAGTTTCTGTGCACTAGTGGGCACCACACAGAAATACGAAACGTCTAAAGAATATGGTTCAGACCAAAAACTCACAAACCCCAGAAAAAGGGCCAAATGAAACTGAACCCACCAATCTTCCTGAAAGAGAGTTCAAAATAAAAATTACAAACATGCTTGTGGAGGTACAGAAAAATATTCAAAACTCAGGAATGTATTTAAGATGGAGATTCAATTATTAAATTCCATATCTGAAATGAAACATACAATGGAGGGATTTAAAAGCAGATTAGATGTAGTAGAAGAGATAGTTAATGGAACAGAAATTAGAGAAGAGGAATACAAAGAAGCTGAGGCACAGAGAGAAAAAAGAATCTCTAAGAACAAAAGAATATTGAGAGAACGGTGTGACCAATCCAAGCAGAACAATATTCTCATTGTTGGGGTACCACAAGAGGAAGAGAGAGAAGAAGGGATAGAAAGTGTCATTGAGGAGGTAATTGCTGAAAACTTCCCCAATCTGGGGAAGGAAATAGTCTCTCAGGCCATGGAGGTACACAGATCTCCCAACACAAGGGACACAAGGAAGACAACATCAAGACATATAATAATTAAAACGGCAAAGATAAACGATAAAGACAGACTTTTAAAAGCAGCTAGAAAGAGAAAAAAGATCACATACAAAGGAAAACCCATCAGGCTATCATCAGACTTCTCAACAGAAACCTGACATGCCAGAAAGGAGCGGCATGATATATTTAATGTAATGATTCAGATGGGCCTTGAACCAAGAATACTCTACCCAGGCAGGTTATCATTTAAATTTGAAGGAGGGATTAAACAATTTTCAGATAAGCAAAAGCTGAGAGAATTCATCTTACAGAAACCACATCTACAGTGCATTTTGGAGGGACCCCTACACATGGAAGTATCCTAAGGCTAAACAGATGTAACCCAAGGGATAGGCAATAGACAAAGAGTACAGAATATGATTTATAACATACAAAGAAAGGAGGAGGAAGAAAAAGGAGGGAAAAAGAAAAGAATCTTTAGGTTGTGTTTGTAATAGCATACAACGTGAGTTAGATTAGACTGTTAGATAGTAAGGGAATTACCCTTGAACCTTTGGTAATCATGAATCTAAAGCCATCAATGGTAATAAGTACGTACCTATCAATAATCACCCTAAAGGTAAATGAAAAGAAATAGAGTTACTGAATGGATAAAAAAACAAGACCCATCTATATGCTGACTACAAGAGACTCACTTCAACTCCGAAGACATACACAGACTGAAAGTTAAAGGATGGAAAAAGATATTTCATGTAACTTATTGTTAGAAAAAAGCAGGAGATGCAGTACTTGTGTCAGACAAAATAGACTTCAAAACAAAGAAAGTCACAAGAGACAAAGGAAGACATTACATAATGATAAAAGGGTCAATCCAACAAGAGGATATAAGTATTATAAATATCTATGCATCCAGCACAGATCACCTACATATGTGAAACAAATACTAACAGAATTAAAAGGGGAAATAGAATGCAATGCTTTCATTTAGGAGACTACAACACAGCACTCACTCAAAAGGACAGATTAACCAGACAGACAATAAATAAAGAGATGGAGGCAATGAACAACATAGAACAGATGGACCTAATGGACATCTACAGAACACTCTGTTGAAAAGCAACAGGATACTCATTCTTCTCAAGTGCTCATGGAACATTTTCAAGAATAAATCATAAACTAGGGCATAAGAAGAACCTCAGTAAATTCAAAAAGAATGAAATGTTCCAACCAGCTTCTCACATCACAAAGGTATGAAACTAGAAATAAATTATGCAAAGAAAATGAAAAAGCCCACAAACACATGGAGCTTAATAACATGATCCTAAAAAATCAAAGTATCAATGACAAATAAAAACAGAGCTCAAGCAATGTACGGAGACAAATGACAATAATTCAACACCGCAAAATATGTGTGAGGCAGTGAAGGCCGTGCTAAGAGGGAAATATATTGCAATAAAGGCCTCCGCAGGAAAGAAGAACAATCTCAAATGAACTGTCTAAACTCACAACTAATGAGACTAGAAAAGGAAGAACAAATGATGCCCAAAGTCATTAGAAGGAGGGACATAATAAAGATTAAAGCATAAATAAATAAAATTGAGAAACAAAAAACAATAGAAAGAATCAATCAAATCAGGAGCTGGTTCTTCGAGAAAATAAAAACATAGAATACACCCTTAGGTAGAGTTATCAATAAAAAAGAGTCTACACTCATAAACAGAATCAGAAATGAGAAAGGAAAAATTGCTATGGACACCACATAAATACAAAGAACTATTAGAGAATACTATGAAAAATTATATGGTAACAAACTGGATAACCTAGAAGAAATGCACAACTTTCTAGAAAAATACAACCTCCAATGCTGACCCAGGAAGAAACAGAAAATCTGAATAGACAAATTACCAGTAAAGAAATTGAATTGCTAATCAAAAACTACCTAAGAACAAAACACCTCGACCAGATGGTTTCACTGCTGAATTTTATCAAACATTTAGTGAAGACCTAATACCCACCCTCCTTAAAGTTTTCCAAAAAGTAGAAGAGGAAGGAATACTCCCAAACTCATTCTCCCTGACCAATATCCCTCTAATACCAAAAATCAGACAAAGACACCATAAAAAAGGAAAATTCCAGACCAATATCCCTGATGAACATAGATGCAAAAATACTCAACAAAATATTAGCAAACCGAATTCAAAAATACATCAAAAAGATCATCCATCATGATCAAGTGGGATTCATCCCAGGGATGCAAGGATGGTACAGCATTCGAAAATCCATCAACATCATCCACTACATCGAAAAAAGAAGGACAAAAACCATGTAATCATCTCCATAGATGCTGAGAAAGTATTCTACAAAGTTCAACATCCATTCAAGATAAAAACTCTCAACAAAATGGGTACACAGGGCAAGCATCTCCATATAATCAAGGCCATGTATGACAAAGTGATAGCCAACATTATACTTAACAGCGAGGAGTGGAAATCTTTTCCTCTAAGATTGGGGACAAGACAAGGATGCCCACTCGCCCCACTTTTATTCAACATAGTACTGAAGGTCCTAGCCACGGCAATCAGAAAACAAAAGAAATAAAAGGCATCCAGATTGATAAGGAAGAAGTCAAACTGACCGTTTGCAGATGACATTATAATGTACATAAAAAGCCCTAAAGTATCCACTCCAAAACTACTAGATTTAATATCTGAATTCAGCAAAGTTGCAGGATACAAAATTAATACATAGAAATCTTTTGCATTCTTGTACTATAATGGTGAACTAGCAGAAAGAGAAATCAGGAAAACAATTCCATTCACAGTCGCATCCAAAGGAATAAAATACCTAGGAATAAACCTAACCAAGGAAGTGAAAGACCTATACCCTGAAAACTACAAGACACTCATAAGAGAAATTAAAGAGGACACCAATAAATGGAAATTCATACCATGATCTTGGCTAGGAAGAACTAATATTGTCAACATGGTTATCCTGCCTAAAGCAATCTATAGATTCAGTGCAGTCTCTATCAAAATACCAACAGTATTCTTCAATGAACTAGAGCAAATACTTCTAAAATTCATATGGAACCACAAAAGACCCCTAACAGCCAAAGCAATCCTGAGAAGGAAGAATAAATCATGGGGAATTACACTCCCTGACTTCAAGCTCTACTACAAAGCCACAGTAATCAAGACAATTTGGTACTGGCACCGGGAAAGACCCATAGACCAGTGGAACAGTATAGAGAGCCCAGATATAAACCCAAGCATATATGGTCAATTAATATATGATAAAGGAGCCATGGATATACAATGGGGAAATGACAGCATCTTCAACAGCTAGTGTTGGCAGAACTGGACAGCTGAATGTAAGAGAGTGAAACTGGATTACTGTCTAACCCTATACACAAAAGTAAACTCAAAATGGATCAAAGACCTGAATGTACATCATGAAACAATAAAACTCTTAGAAAAAAATACAGGCAAAAGTCTCTTGGACATAAACAAGAGCACCTTCTTCATGAACATATCTCCTCGGGCAAGGGAAACAAAAGCAAAAATGAAGAAGTGGGAGTATATCAAACGCAAAAGCTCTGTACAGCAAAGGACACCATCAGTATAAAAAAAAGACATCCTGCAGTATGGGAGAATGTATTCATAAATGACATATCCGATAAGGGGTTGACATCCAAAATATATAAAGAGCTCATGCTCCTCAGCAAACAAAATGGAAATAAGCCAATTAAAAAATGGGCAGAGGAGCTGAACAGACACTTCTCCAAAGAGGACATTCAGATGGCCAACAGGCACATGAAAAGACACTCCACATCGCTAATCATCAGAGCAATGCAAATTAAAACTACAATGAGATATCACCTCAGACTACTTAGGATGGCCAGCATCCAAAAGACAAACAAAACAAATGTTGGCGAGGATGTGGAGAAAGGGGCACCCTCCTACACTGCTGGTGGGAATGTAAACTAGTTCAACCATTGTGGAAAGCAGTACGGAGGTTCCTCAAAAAATTCAAAATAGAAATACCATTTGACCCAGGAATCCCACTCCTAGGAATTTACCCTAAGAATGTAGCAGCCCAGTTTGAAAAAGACATATGCACCCGTATATTTATCACAGCACTATTTACAATAGCCAAGAAAAGGAAGGAACCTACGTGTCCATCAGTAGATGAATGGATAAAGAAGAGGTGGTATATATGTACAATGGAATATTATTCAGCCATAAGACGAAAACAAATCCTACCATTTGCAATAACATGGATGGAGCTAGAGGGTATTATGCTCAGTGAAATAAGCCAGGTAGAGAAAGACAAGTATCAAATTATTTCACTCATTTGTGGAGCATAAGAACAAAGGAAAAACTGAAGGAACAAAACATCAGCAAACTCACAGAACCCAAGAATGGACTAACAGTTACCAAAGGGAAAGGGACTGGGGAGGATGGGTGGGAAGGGAGGGATAAGGTGGGAAAAAGGGCATTATGATTAGCACACGTAATGCAGCACCAGGGGACACGGGAAAGGCAGTATTTATTGAGAAAACAAATAATGATTGTATAGCATTTTACTACACTGATGGACAGTGTCTGTAGTGGGGTATATGGGGGGGGACCTGATAATAGGGGGTCTAGTAATGATAATGCTCATTACGATTGTACATTAACGATACCAAAAATAAATAAATGAATAAGTATTGAATATCTATTTTCTATTAGCTGAATTGATAGGCTGTTTTTAAAATCTTACTTCTTGATAGTCTTTTAAATTATGTATTTGTGAAGGCTTTGTAGGTTTATTCCCTCTCTCCTTTTTTAAAAATATTTTGTAAAAATTTTTATTTTCAGATTTTATTTTTTATTTTTTTATTTTCGTATTGTTAATGTACAATCACTTGAACAACATTATGGTTACTAGAGCCCCTATTATGAAGTCCCCCCAACATACCCATTACAGCCTGTCCATCAACGTAGTAAGATGCTATAGAATCATTACTGTCTTCTCTGTAAATACTGCCTTCCTCTGTCCCCTCCTCTGCTATGTTATGTTTAGATCCATTTTTAGTTTACTTTTGTGTATGGAGTTACACAGCAATCCAGTTTCATTCTCTTACACGTAGCTGTCCAGTTTTGCCAACACCAGCTGTTGAAGAGGCTGTCATTTCCCCACTGTATATCCATGGCTCATTTATCATCTATTAATTGACCATATGTATCCTTGGGTTTATTTCTGGGCCGTCTATTCTTTTCAACTGGTCTATGGGTCTGTTCTTGTACCAGTACCAAATTGTCTTGATTACTGTGGCTTTGTAGTAGAGATAGAAGTCAGGGAGCACAATTCCCCTGCTTTATTCTTCCTTCTCAGGGTAGCTTTGGCTATTTGGGGTCTTTTGTCATTCTATATGAATTTTAGAACTATTTGTTCTAGTTCATTGAAGAATGCTGCTGGTATTTTGACAGGGATTGCATTGAATCTGTAGATTGCTTTAGGCAGGATGGCCATTTTAACAATATTAATTCTTCCTAGCCAAGAGCATGGTATGAATTTCCATTTATTAGTGTCCTCTTTAATTTCTCTTATGAGTGTCTTGTCGTTTTCAGGGTATAGGACTTTCACTTCCTTGGTTAGGTTTATTCCTAGGTGTTTTATTCTTTTTGGTGCGATTGTGAATGGAAATGTTTTCGTGATTTCTCTTTCTGCTAGTTCACCATTAATGTACAGGAATGCAAAAGATTTCTATGTATTAATTTTGTATCCCTCAACTTTGCTGCATTTACATATTAGATCTAGTAGTTTTGGAGTGAATTCTTTAGGGTTTTTATGTACAATATCATTATCATCTACAAACAGGGACAGTTTGACTTCTTCCTTCCCAATCTGGATGCCTTTTATTTCTTTGTTTTGTCTGATTGCCATGGCTAGGACCTCCAGAACTATGTTTAATAAAAGAGGAGAGAGTAAACATCCTTGTCTTGTTCCCATTCTTAAAGGAGAAGGTTGTAGCTTCTCTCTCTTAAGTATAATGTTGGCTGTGGGTTTGTGATATATGACCTTTATTATGTTGAGTTACTTGCCCTCTGTACCCATTTAGTTGAGAGTTTTTTTCGTGAATGAATGTTGAATTTTGTCAAATGCTTTTCAGCATCTATGGAGAAGATCATATGGTTTGTGTCCATATTTTTATTGATGTAGTGGATGATGTTGATGGATTTTCAAATGCTGTACCATCCTTGCATCCATGAGATGAATCCCACTTGATCATGATGGAAGATCTTTTTGATGTATTTTTTAATTCAGTTTGCTAATATTTTGTTGAGTATTTTTGCATCTATGTTCATCAGGGATATTGGTCTGGAATTTTCTTTTTTTGTGGTGTCTTGCCTGGTTTTAGTATTAGAGTGATGTGGGTCTCATAGAATGAGTTTGGGAGTATTCCCTCCTCTTCTACTTTTTGGAAATCTTTAAGGAAGATGGGTATCACGTCTTTACTAAATGTTTGATAAAATTCAGCAGTGAAACCATCTGATACAGAAGTTTTGTTCTTAGGTAGTTTTTTGATTACCATTTCAATTTCCTAGCTGGTAATTGTTCTATTCAGATTTTCTGTTTGTTTCTGTGTCAGCCTTGGAAGGTTGTATTTTTCTAGATAGTTTTCCATTTCTTCAAGGTTATCCAGTTTGTTACCATATAATTTTTCATAGTATTCTCTCATAATTATTTGTGTTTATGTGGTGTCTGTAGTGATTTTTACTTTCTCATTTCTGATTCTGTTTATGTGTGTAGACTCTCTATTGTTTTTGATAAGTGTGACTAGGGGATTATCTATTTTGTTTATTGTCTCAAAGAACCAGCCCCTACTTTCATTGATTCTTTTTACTGTTTTATTTTTCTCAATTTTATTTCTTCTTTAATCTTTATTATGTCCCTTCTTCTACTGACTTTGGGCCTCATTTGTTCTTTGTTTTCTAGTTTCATTAATCATGAGTTTAGAGTGTTCATTTGAGATTGTTTTTCTTTCCTGAGGTAGGCATGTATTGCAATATATTTCCCTCAGAGCATGCCCTTTGCTGCTTCCCAGAAATTTTGCGGTGTTGAATTATTGTTGTCATTTGTCTCCGTATATTGCTTGATCTCTGTTTTTATTTGGCCATTGATCCATTGATTATTTAGGATCATGTTATTAAGCCTTCATGTGTTTGTGGGCTTTTTCGTTTTCCTAGTGTAATTTATTTTTAGTTTCATACCTTTGTGATCTGAGAAGCTGGTTGGTACATTTCAATCTTTTTGTATTTACTGAGGTTCTTCTTTTGTCCTGGTATATGATCTATTCTTGAAAATGTTCCATGTGCACTTGAGAAGAATGTGTATCCTGTTGCTTTTCCATGGTGTGTTCTGTAGATATCC
>JAQQAC010008525.1:15530484-15543861 GCA_029783875.1 Phataginus tricuspis | reverse complement strand
CTCCATATAATCAAGGCCATGTATGACAAAGTGATAGCCAACATTATACTTAACAGCGAGGAGTGGAAATCTTTTCCTCTAAGATTGGGGACAAGACAAGGATGCCCACTCGCCCCACTTTTATTCAACATAGTACTGAAGGTCCTAGCCACGGCAATCAGAAAACAAAAGAAATAAAAGGCATCCAGATTGATAAGGAAGAAGTCAAACTGACCGTTTGCAGATGACATTATAATGTACATAAAAAGCCCTAAAGTATCCACTCCAAAACTACTAGATTTAATATCTGAATTCAGCAAAGTTGCAGGATACAAAATTAATACATAGAAATCTTTTGCATTCTTGTACTATAATGGTGAACTAGCAGAAAGAGAAATCAGGAAAACAATTCCATTCACAGTCGCATCCAAAGGAATAAAATACCTAGGAATAAACCTAACCAAGGAAGTGAAAGACCTATACCCTGAAAACTACAAGACACTCATAAGAGAAATTAAAGAGGACACCAATAAATGGAAATTCATACCATGATCTTGGCTAGGAAGAACTAATATTGTCAACATGGTTATCCTGCCTAAAGCAATCTATAGATTTAGTGCAGTCTCTATCAAAATACCAACAGTATTCTTCAATGAACTAGAGCAAATACTTCTAAAATTCATATGGAACCACAAAAGACCCCTAACAGCCAAAGCAATCCTGAGAAGGAAGAATAAATCATGGGGAATTACACTCCCTGACTTCAAGCTCTACTACAAAGCCACAGTAATCAAGACAATTTGGTACTGGCACCGGGAAAGACCCATAGACCAGTGGAACAGTATAGAGAGCCCAGATATAAACCCAAGCATATATGGTCAATTAATATATGATAAAGGAGCCATGGATATACAATGGGGAAATGACAGCATCTTCAACAGCTAGTGTTGGCAGAACTGGACAGCTGAATGTAAGAGAGTGAAACTGGATTACTGTCTAACCCTATACACAAAAGTAAACTCAAAATGGATCAAAGACCTGAATGTACATCATGAAACAATAAAACTCTTAGAAAAAAATACAGGCAAAAGTCTCTTGGACATAAACAAGAGCACCTTCTTCATGAACATATCTCCTCGGGCAAGGGAAACAAAAGCAAAAATGAAGAAGTGGGAGTATATCAAACGCAAAAGCTCTGTACAGCAAAGGACACCATCAGTATAAAAAAAAGACATCCTGCAGTATGGGAGAATGTATTCATAAATGACATATCCGATAAGGGGTTGACATCCAAAATATATAAAGAGCTCATGCTCCTCAGCAAACAAAATGGAAATAAGCCAATTAAAAAATGGGCAGAGGAGCTGAACAGACACTTCTCCAAAGAGGACATTCAGATGGCCAACAGGCACATGAAAAGACACTCCACATCGCTAATCATCAGAGCAATGCAAATTAAAACTACAATGAGATATCACCTCAGACTACTTAGGATGGCCAGCATCCAAAAGACAAACAAAACAAATGTTGGCGAGGATGTGGAGAAAGGGGCACCCTCCTACACTGCTGGTGGGAATGTAAACTAGTTCAACCATTGTGGAAAGCAATACGGAGGTTCCTCAAAAAATTCAAAATAGAAATACCATTTGACCCAGGAATCCCACTCCTAGGAATTTACCCTAAGAATGTAGCAGCCCAGTTTGAAAAAGACATATGCACCCGTATATTTATCACAGCACTATTTACAATAGCCAAGAAAAGGAAGGAACCTACGTGTCCATCAGTAGATGAATGGATAAAGAAGAGGTGGTATATATGTACAATGGAATATTATTCAGCCATAAGACGAAAACAAATCCTACCATTTGCAATAACATGGATGGAGCTAGAGGGTATTATGCTCAGTGAAATAAGCCAGGTAGAGAAAGACAAGTATCAAATTATTTCACTCATTTGTGGAGCATAAGAACAAAGGAAAAACTGAAGGAACAAAACATCAGCAAACTCACAGAACCCAAGAATGGACTAACAGTTACCAAAGGGAAAGGGACTGGGGAGGATGGGTGGGAAGGGAGGGATAAGGTGGGAAAAAGGGCATTATGATTAGCACACGTAATGCAGCACCAGGGGACACGGGAAAGGCAGTATTTATTGAGAAAACAAATAATGATTGTATAGCATTTTACTACACTGATGGACAGTGTCTGTAGTGGGGTATATGGGGGGGGACCTGATAATAGGGGGTCTAGTAATGATAATGCTCATTACGATTGTACATTAACGATACCAAAAATAAATAAATGAATAAGTATTGAATATCTATTTTCTATTAGCTGAATTGATAGGCTGTTTTTAAAATCTTACTTCTTGATAGTCTTTTAAATTATGTATTTGTGAAGGCTTTGTAGGTTTATTCCCTCTCTCCTTTTTTAAAAATATTTTGTAAAAATTTTTATTTTCAGATTTTATTTTTTATTTTTTTATTTTCGTATTGTTAATGTACAATCACTTGAACAACATTATGGTTACTAGAGCCCCTATTATGAAGTCCCCCCAACATACCCATTACAGCCTGTCCATCAACGTAGTAAGATGCTATAGAATCATTACTGTCTTCTCTGTAAATACTGCCTTCCTCTGTCCCCTCCTCTGCTATGTTATGTTTAGATCCATTTTTAGTTTACTTTTGTGTATGGAGTTACACAGCAATCCAGTTTCATTCTCTTACACGTAGCTGTCCAGTTTTGCCAACACCAGCTGTTGAAGAGGCTGTCATTTCCCCACTGTATATTCATGGCTCATTTATCATCTATTAATTGACCATATGTATCCTTGGGTTTATTTCTGGGCCGTCTATTCTTTTCAACTGGTCTATGGGTCTGTTCTTGTACCAGTACCAAATTGTCTTGATTACTGTGGCTTTGTAGTAGAGATAGAAGTCAGGGAGCACAATTCCCCTGCTTTATTCTTCCTTCTCAGGGTAGCTTTGGCTATTTGGGGTCTTTTGTCATTCTATATGAATTTTAGAACTATTTGTTCTAGTTCATTGAAGAATGCTGCTGGTATTTTGACAGGGATTGCATTGAATCTGTAGATTGCTTTAGGCAGGATGGCCATTTTAACAATATTAATTCTTCCTAGCCAAGAGCATGGTATGAATTTCCATTTATTAGTGTCCTCTTTAATTTCTCTTATGAGTGTCTTGTCGTTTTCAGGGTATAGGACTTTCACTTCGTTGGTTAGGTTTATTCCTAGGTGTTTTATTCTTTTTGGTGCGATTGTGAATGGAAATGTTTTCGTGATTTCTCTTTCTGCTAGTTCACCATTAATGTACAGGAATGCAAAAGATTTCTATGTATTAATTTTGTATCCCTCAACTTTGCTGCATTTACATATTAGATCTAGTAGTTTTGGAGTGAATTCTTTAGGGTTTTTATGTACAATATCATTATCATCTACAAACAGGGACAGTTTGACTTCTTCCTTCCCAATCTGGATGCCTTTTATTTCTTTGTTTTGTCTGATTGCCATGGCTAGGACCTCCAGAACTATGTTTAATAAAAGAGGAGAGAGTAAACATCCTTGTCTTGTTCCCATTCTTAAAGGAGAAGGTTGTAGCTTCTCTCTGTTAAGTATAATGTTGGCTGTGGGTTTGTGATATATGACCTTTATTATGTTGAGTTACTTGCCCTCTGTACCCATTTAGTTGAGAGTTTTTTTCGTGAATGAATGTTGAATTTTGTCAAATGCTTTTCAGCATCTATGGAGAAGATCATGTGGTTTGTGTCCATATTTTTATTGATGTAGTGGATGATGTTGATGGATTTTCAAATGCTGTACCATCCTTGCATCCATGAGATGAATCCCACTTGATCATGATGGAAGATCTTTTTGATGTATTTTTTAATTCAGTTTGCTAATATTTTGTTGAGTATTTTTGCATCTATGTTCATCAGGGATATTGGTCTGGAATTTTCTTTTTTTGTGGTGTCTTGCCTGGTTTTAGTATTAGAGTGATGTGGGTCTCATAGAATGAGTTTGGGAGTATCCCCTCCTCTTCTACTTTTTGGAAATCTTTAAGGAAGATGGGTATCACGTCTTTACTAAATGTTTGATAAAATTCAGCAGTGAAACCATCTGATACAGAAGTTTTGTTCTTAGGTAGTTTTTTGATTACCATTTCAATTTCCTAGCTGGTAATTGTTCTATTCAGATTTTCTGTTTGTTTCTGTGTCAGCCTTGGAAGGTTGTATTTTTCTAGATAGTTTTCCATTTCTTCAAGGTTATCCAGTTTGTTACCATATAATTTTTCATAGTATTCTCTCATAATTATTTGTGTTTATGTGGTGTCTGTAGTGATTTTTACTTTCTCATTTCTGATTCTGTTTATGTGTGTAGACTCTCTAGTGTTTTTGATAAGTGTGACTAGGGGATTATCTATTTTGTTTATTGTCTCAAAGAACCAGCCCCTACTTTCATTGATTCTTTTTACTGTTTTATTTTTCTCAATTTTATTTCTTCTTTAATCTTTATTATGTCCCTTCTTCTACTGACTTTGGGCCTCATTTGTTCTTTGTTTTCTAGTTTCATTAATCATGAGTTTAGAGTGTTCATTTGAGATTGTTTTTCTTTCCTGAGGTAGGCATGTATTGCAATATATTTCCCTCAGAGCATGCCCTTTGCTGCTTCCCAGAAATTTTGCGGTGTTGAATTATTGTTGTCATTTGTCTCCGTATATTGCTTGATCTCTGTTTTTATTTGGCCATTGATCCATTGATTATTTAGGATCATGTTATTAAGCCTTCATGTGTTTGTGGGCTTTTTCGTTTTCCTAGTGTAATTTATTTTTAGTTTCATACCTTTGTGATCTGAGAAGCTGGTTGGTACATTTCAATCTTTTTGTATTTACTGAGGTTCTTCTTTTGTCCTGGTATATGATCTATTCTTGAAAATGTTCCATGTGCACTTGAGAAGAATGTGTATCCTGTTGCTTTTCCATGGTGTGTTCTGTAGATATCCGTTACATCCGTCTTTTCTAATATGTTGTTTGGTGCCTCTGCCTCTTTATTTATTTCCTGTCTGGTTTATCTGTCCTTTGGAGTGAGTGGTGTGTTGAAGTCTCCTACAATGAATTCATTGCATTCTATTTCCCCCTTTAATTCTGTTAGTATTTGTTTCACATATGTAGGTGATCCTGTGTTGGGTGAATAGATATTTATAATAGTTATATCCTCTTGTTGGACTGACCCTTTTATCATTATGTAATGTCCTCCTTTGTCTTTTGTGACTTTCTTTGTTTTGAAGTCTCTTTTGTCTGATACAAATACTGCATCTCCTGCTTTTTTCTCACTATTCGTTGCATGAAACATCTTTTTCTATCCCTTTACTTTCAGTCTGTGTATGTCTTTAGGGTTGAAGTGAGTCTCTTGTAGGCAGCATATAGATGGGTCTTGCTTTTTTATCCATTCAGTAACTCAATGTCTTTTGATTGGTGCATTCAGACCATTTACATTTAGGGTGATTATCGATAGGTGTGTATTATTGCCATTGCAGGCTTTAGATTTGTGATTACCAAAGGTTCAAGGGTAATTCCCTTACTATCTAACAGTCTAATTTAACTCACATTGTATGCTATTACAAACATAACCTAAAGGTTCTTTTTTTTTCCTCCTTTTTCTTCCTCCTCCTTTCTTTGTATGTTATGAATCATATTCTGTACTCTTTGTCTATTGTCTATCCCTTGGGTTACATCTATTTAGCCTTAGGAATACTTTGATGTGTAGGAGTTTCTCCAAAATGCACTGTAGACATGGTTTGTGTAAGGTGAATTCTCTCAGCTTTTGCTTATCTGAAAATTGTTTAATCCCTCCTTCAAATTTAAATGATAACCTGCCCGGGTAGAGTATTCTTGGTTCAAGGCCCTTCTGCTTCATTACATTAAATATATCATGCCACTCCCTTCTGGCATGTCAGGTTTCTGTTGAGAAGTCTGATGATAGCCTGATGGGTTTTCCTTTGTATGTGATCTTTTTTCTCTTTCTAGCTGCTTTTAAAAGTCTGTCTTTATTGTTTATCTTTGCCATTTTAATTATTATATGTCTTGATGTTGTCTTCCTTGTGTCCCTTGTGTTGGGAGATCTGTGTACCTCCATGGCCTGAGAGACTATTTCCTTCCCCAGATTGGGGAAGTTTTCAGCAATTACCTCCTCAATGACACTTTCTATCCCTTCTTCTCTCTCTTCCTCTTGTGGTACCCCAACAATGAGAATATTGTTCTGCTTGGATTGGTCACACCGTTCTCTCAATATTCTTTTGTTCTTAGAGATTCTTTTTTCTCTCTGTGCCTCAGCTTCTTTGTATTCCTCTTCTCTAATTTCTGTTCCATTAACCATCTCTTCTACTTCATCTAATGTGTTTTTAAATCCCTCCATTGTATGTTTCATTTCAGATATGGAATTTCTTAAAAATTGAATCTCCATCTTAAATTCATTCCTGAGTTCTTGATTATTTTTCTGTACCTCCACAATCATGTTTGTAATTTTTATTTTGAACTCTCTTTCAGGAAGATTGGTGGGTTCAGTTTCATTTGGCCCTTTTTCTGGGGTTTGTGAGATTTTGGTCTGAACCATGTTCTTTTGATGTTTTATATTTCTGTTTGGTACCCACTGGTGTGCAGAAACTCCATTCTCTGGAGATGCTCAGCCTCTAGAGTGTGGTTCTGGTTCATAGGGGAGTGGAGCTGGTGCCTGGGGGGAGGAAAGATCTCTTTCCTGATTCCTGTCTGTTGTGCCTGTCTCCAGTGTCAGAGCCCATTGGCTAAGCACATCCATGTAATCCTGTGTGCTTTGCGTTTCTACCTGTTGTAGGCGGGGCCTCCCTCTGGCTGGCCTGATGCCAGCACAGTGAATGCTAGTTTTTGAACTGGTGTTGGCAGGCCAGGAGGAAAGTGCAGCAGGCTGTGTGTCACAGTGGGAGCCTCAGAGCTGAGTAGGCAGCCAGGGGAATTGAGCACCTGAAGCTCCTCCTAGTTCCCAACCAGCTGGGCAGAGCGCACCCTGACAACCTTGTCCAGCTCTCCCTTCTGCCTTGCAGCAAGCTCTGTGCAAACCCTGCCCCTTCACCAGCCCTTTTGCCTCTATGAAGCCACTCAGACCACCCGCCCCTCCTCTGACTCAGAGCAGCAGGATGTGGATACCCCCTCACAATGGCCGGAATGTCAGTCTCCCAAGCACTCCACCCATCCGAGCTCCCAAACGTCCATGTCACCACACAATATAGGCTTCCACTCACAAAGCAGATCTCCAGTGCTAGGTGCTCATCAGTCCCAAGCTTCCACTCCCTTCCTTCCTGTTTCTCTTCCTCACGCTGGTGAGCTGGGGCAGGGGAAGGGCCTGTGTCCTCCCGGATTAAGGCTTTCATTTGTTACCCTGTTTCTTGAGGTCTGCTCTGTTCGTGAGGTCTGTATGCAGTCTGGTTCAGCCTTCTTTCTTCTTTCTGTTTTAGGGTTAGTTGTATTAATTAACTATATTTTTGTACTATTTGTGGTTTTGGGAGGAGTTCTCATGAATCTTGAATCTCCCCCTCTGTCCTCTTTAAATATAATTTTAAATCAGGCTCTTTTCTGCCTCTAAAGCAATATTTACATCTTATCCTCGTTTGTCTAAATTTTTTCATACACTAAATCTCAAGGTATCTCTTCTTAGAAATGATGCTTAAGTTAGTCACTCAGTGACTGGGGTGGGTTATATTTGACTCCAGATCTATTATACTCAAGTTCCTAAGCTACTGTTTAAGTGTGACAAAAAGCCTGACAAGAGTGACAGATTTTTTTCTGACATACATGATATCAAATTAATTTATAAAATATATGAATACACAGTTTATGAGCGAATTATTTGAAGATTCCCATGTGTGAAATTGACCAATAAATATGAGAAAGGAGAATGATCCTTCACATATTCCAATTTATTACAACCTAAGTTTAAAGATAAACTCCAAGCTTCCCATTTGATCTGTGTTCTGTAGTTTTCCTGCTGTATAGAGAATGACTTCTGAATGAAGTTGAGATACTGAATAAAGTAGCAGTTAAAAAAGGAAAAGCAACCTGTCAGATTGCCAGTTAATTTCAAATGATTGAGACCTTTATTTTCCTAGAAAGCAAAAAATCTATACTCAGAAGTGAAATTTAGTCATTTAAACAAAAAAATGCACTAGTCTATTTCAAATATCTTTCATCTCACAAAGAAAATGAGCAAGAATCACAATTGTTAGTATCTCAATAAAATCACAAGTAACTCTAAATACAGCCATATTTAAACTTTACATTCACACATTTTCGTTTTCAGAAATCCTTGAAGGTTCAGTTTTTAGTGTTTTGATTTTTCTTTCTGTACTGGACTTCTTTTTCACTATCACTTCTAAATTCACTAATGTATTTTATTGTTAATTATCTTTGACTACAAGCTCCACATTTCATGTTTTAAGAATGAATTCGTAAGATATTCAGATTTAAAATAAAACTGAGTGATTAAATTTTCTGTAGAAATATTTAACTTTATCATATATATTAATCTATTGCCTGCATTGTAAGCATCTAAACAGAAAGTATTAAAAAACACAAAAATTTCTACTTATCTTATTTCTCGGCTTCAGAAGGTCCTGTGATGGTTAGGTCAGCCTCACTGGGCTAGGGGATGTCAGGTAGCTTGTGAATCATTCTTGGCATATCGAGGAGAGTGTTTCTGGAAGAGACTAGCATTGATCAGTAGACTGAGGAAAGATGATATCCTCGCCAGTGTTGGGGAGCATGAACCAATCTGTTGAGGGCCTGAGTAAAACAAAAAGGCAGAAGAAGGGTTGAATCACTCTATCTTCTTGAGCCGAGACTTTCATCTCCTCCTGACCTTGTACATCGCAGCTGTTTGTTCTTAGGCCTTTGGACACTGGGACTTATACCAGAAACATCCCACCCTGTCCCCATGTTCTTAGCTTTCAGACTCAGGATGAATTATCCCATCAGCTTTCCTGGTTCTCCTATTTGCAGACAGCAGATCATGGCATATCTCAGACTCCTCAACTGATTTAGCCAATCCCCATAATAAATCTGTTGTATACCTATGTGTATCCTATTGCTTCTTTTTCTCTGGAGAATCTTGACAACACAGATACATTTTAGTTAATGAATCATATGAACGATTTTGATTAATGGCATAGATGCTCAGACATGTAATATGCCTGTGTCCAAAAAATTCATCATATTAAATTCATAATAAACACTAACAAATATAGAAGAGGATTTATGGGTAGTAGTATTCTTTGGAATGAAATGTTTCTTGTTACTAGTTTCTGTTCATTGTTACCACATCTGATAAGAATTTCCTCCTATAAACATCTCAGTATTTTGTTCACAGATTCTTCTCTTTTCTCAGTTTGGGTCACAATTGGATTTTTTATTTATGTTTATAGCAGATTGTCAGTGCTGGAATGACTCTTGTTTAGGTGGTTCCAGATGGTTAATTCCTTTATATCTGCAAAATGTTGTGACAATTCTGTGAGTTGTATTTTTTCAGAGTTTGAGTTCTGAAATGTGGAGGAAAGAGATATTAGACCTTAGAGAGATATTAGATCAAAAACAAACACACAAAAACAAACAAAACAGCAAGAAATAAAAAAGAAGGTCTCAGATACTTATCTTATAATTCAGCAGATTCAAGGTTGGGTTGGATGAGGAGGAATTTTCATTTTCCACCCGTACACAAAACCCATCTTCATGAAATGTGACTTTCTTCATTAAAATGGCAGATTTTAAATTCCAGAATATTACTTTACACTAAGGAAATTCTCAGTAAGTAATAGCATAGCTTGTATCACAAAATTTTGTTCTGACAGGATCATCAGCAAACACTTAAGCCAACTTCTTTTCCTAGTCAATTTGATTTTGAAGTCACCTTGTTTACGTAGGACCAGATGTCCAGTGGAAACTTCTTCAGATGTGAAGTATGCACCCAAGTTTCCGCACCTTGTAATTTGGCAGTGGTGTCAGTGGTCCAGAGTATTTGGTAAGATCCGTTCTGTGAACCTCCCTTTTGCAAAAGCACCAAAGTAAATTATTGGATATATATACTACATTTCTGGTCAAGTAGAGCATTTTCAGGGACATGAAAGATATCTAAGTTTCCGTTTGCTGACATGGCACCCTAGCAGGAGTGGCAGCATCTTGGGTCTAGAAAGTTATTTCAGCAAAGCAAATCTCATTATTCTTCCCATGCTTTTACCACCATCCCCCCTTTCTCAAGAGTGGGGCCCTCTTTTTTTCATCAGGGAGTATGTCTGTCTTCTTTGGTACAAGTCTAAAATGTACTAGGGAAGGGTAAAAATAGATGCTAAATGGTCATATTAAATTCTCATAACTCGGTATGGTTCTATCTCAGGGAAAACTAAGGTATTATATTTTTCTACTATCTCTTTTTCTCTTTTTGAATAGCCAACTTCTGGCAGATCATCTGATGGAAACTGGGAAGGTGGTCTGGCTTTAGAACAATGGCTTTTCTCCCTGCTGTGTCCCTCAAAAACTCAATGGTTCTTCAGTGCACAGAATTTAATTAATCATAATCCCTAAATGAGGAAACACTGTAATCTTTGGTTCGTGCATAGCTTTTTAAAATTAAATGTAATAATTAATAATTAATGATGATCTAAGGAAACACCATTAGAAGATTGGTAACGATTTTCATCTATTTCTGTGCTTCTTTTCTATTTAGTCCATTCTCATATGCCCACAAGAAGTGAGAATATGTGTATACATTTAGCAATATTTTACTTAATTTCAGTTAATTCTGAATTTTATAAAAATTTACCATTTAACTTGCATTAGGTACTTCTTTCTGTTTATCAAGTACTCCTAAAATTTAGTGGATTAAAGCAATCTTTTATTATCCCTTGGTTTCTGTGGGTTAAGAATTTGGAAGCAGCCCAGCTGCAAAGCTAAACAGGGTCTCTCATGAGCTTAGAATTGGATGTCAGCTGGGCTGTAACCACCTAAATGCTTGACCAGGACTGGATGATCCACGTCCAAAGCGGCTTAGTCACATGTTTGGTAAGTGCAGGCAACTGACTCCTCTCCACGCAGGCCTCTAAAGGGAGATGCTTGAGTGTTCTTACATGGCAGCTGATTTCCCCTAGAGCAGGCTCTCTAAGATCAAGGCAGAAGTTGTGATGTGTCTAATGCCCTAACTGTGAAGTCATGTAGTTTCACTTCAGTGGTAGTCCATTGTTCATGTAGGTGGCTGTGATTCACTTTGTGAGGGGGCTACTCAGACGCATGGATACTATGAAGTGAGAATCAGGGGGACCATTTTAAAAAGTGGATATTAGAATTCTCTTGAATATTGGCAAGTACAAGAAAAAAACACACTCCTCCTGTGTTTTATTTACTATCTCAATACTACACTTCACTTCACTTCTGGCACCAAATGTGTGGGTTTTGCATACACCAAGCAATTCTGCAACACCAGCTGGGTGAACTGCAATTTAACTCCATTCTGACACTATCTACAGGGGATTGCATCAGATCCCACATTTAAGGGCTCCATCGCATAAGACACCCCCACCGCACACACTTGAGATGCCAACTGCAATTATATGTGCTTCTGACCAGTTTGGTGTAAATTGGAGATTCTACAGCCACCTTCTTAGATTTGATTAATTTGCTAGAACAGCCATGGAAGTCAGGAAAACAGTTTGCTTACCAGGTTACCAGTTTATTATAAAAAGGATATATCTCAGGAACAGCCATATGGAAGAAATGTACAGGGCAGGTATGTGGGAAGCGGTGTGGAGCACTCACGCCCTCTCCAGGCACCACTCTCCCAGCACCACCATGTTCTCACCAATCCAGAAACTTTTAGAATCCCATACTTTTGGGATTTTTATGGAGGCTTCATTATGTAGGCATGATCGGTCATTGATTCAGTCTCCAGTCCTTCTCCTATTCTCTGTAGAGGGGAATGGGACTGAAAGTGTCAAACTTCTAATTATGGCATGGTCTTTCTGGTGACCAGCCCCCTCCTGGAGCCAAGAAGAATCCCCTCATTAGAGCAAAAGACACTCCTATCACCCCCAAAATTCCAAGGGATTTAGGAGCTCTGTGTGAGGAAGTGGGGGGCCAAGACCAATATATGTAGTTTCTATTATTTTACCTGGCACTTGAGTTGTGTTCAGTTTTGTTGTTGACAGTATTGGTATGGACATCTTGTGAATGTTTCCTTGTATATACGCATGTAAGGATTTCTCTTCCATATATGCTTATGAATATTGTTACTGGAACATGAAGTTTGTGACTCTCTAAGATAATCCTAGTATGTTTTCAGAAACGGTTATACAACTTTATGCTCCTAACATTCTCTAGAATACTGTTAACCCATGTCTTCTTTGACACTTTTTTTTTGGTGTTTTTTCTTTACGCTAATCAAATTTGTGTAAAAGTTTTCTCACAGTGGTCTTGATCTGCACTTCCTGATTACTAATGAGGCGAAACAGCTCTTCAAATGTTTATTGGCCATTTCTTCTTTTAAAAAATATTGTTTTTTTTCTTTGTTCTTATACTCCACATATGAGTGAGATCATTTGGTACTTGTCTTTTTCGGCCTGGCTTATTTCACTGAGCATAATACCCTCTAGCTCCATCCATGTTGTTGCAAATGGTAGGATTTGTTTCTTTCTTATTGCTGCGTAATATTCCATTGTGTATATGTACCACATCTTCTTAATCCATTCATCTACTGATGGGCACTTAGGTTGCTTCCATTTCTTGGCTATTGTAAATAGTGCTGCAATAAACATAGGGGTGCATGTGTCTTTCTCAAACTGGGCTGCTGCATTCTTGGGGTAAATTACTAGGAGTGGGATTCCTGGGTCAAAAATATCTTCTGTTCATTTTTTAATTGGGTGTCATTTGATGAACAGAAATGATGCAGTAATTCCCAAGCTTTTTAAGGCCATAGATTTCTTTGAATGTCTGAAGAAAACTAAGGCCCATCTTCTGAGAAAAAAGGGCATTCACAAATGTATGCATATAATTTTAAGGAGTCTGTGGACTCAGTCAAACCTATTCAGAAGATCCCTGAGTGATCAGCATCCTTCCTTGAGAAATCTTGCTGAAGAATCTAGACAGTTTCTCAAGTTTGATTCTGATATCCATATATAAGAGCTCATACAATCTAATATGATTTGCAAAGATTTGTAAACAGTGTTCTTGTTCTCATTTAAAATTTTTATTTTGAAATAATTTCAAATCAAAGAAAAGTTGTAAGATGAGTACAAAGAACTTCTGTAAATCCTTCACTCACATTCAATCAACATTTTGCCACATTGGCTTTATTCTCTCTCTCTCTCTCTCTC
>JAQQAC010008525.1:15299247-15530474 GCA_029783875.1 Phataginus tricuspis | reverse complement strand
GATCCATTTGGAAGTAAGTTGCAGACATCATGCCCTGTAAATAGTTTGGTGAGTATTTCCTGTGAACACGGATATATATACATGTGTCTTAAGTTCCACATTGCAATCATTAAAAGACTAATGAAGCATTTCAGAATATATGACCTTAAAGATATGTAAAGACTAAACACAGTGCAATCTTTGATTAAATCTTCAACTAAAAGAGGAAAAAAATTCTGTTAAAGGCATTAAGGAAAGGAATTTTAATATCTTACATTAAGCTGTGGCAATTTGTTAAATTGTTTGTATTAATCATTTAAAATCAAAGCACTGTTTTTCTCCTTGAACTGTGTAGAAGATTCTGCAGTTTTTGTTATCCAGTGCCTCTTTTAAAAATTAAATATCATTAATATGATCTTCTATACATAATTATAAGATTGCTATATGTCATGGCTTCTGAAATAATTTAGACCGTATTTATTATTTTATTGACTTAATTCTTGTTTTAGTAATGAAAGGTGTAATGAAGTTCTCTAGATTCTCCTAGGGTGAAAAAATTCTAGACAAACTTCTGTGTATTTCAAATGCTACATCCTTAAGCATTTCCTAAATTTAAGTTATGATGGTATAATCTGATATAGTTGATGTTCACTGTAGAGATTCACCACACTCGGGACTCATAGCTCCCTCCTCACAGACTTGCTATGGCGCTGGAAAGCATCTGGCTCTATCCCAAGCTATCTAAACATTTGGGTACCATTTAGTAAAGTGAAAATTATATTATATTCCACTATCTTTTCTCCAGGGTGCTCATCAAATAATTTTTATCAACTCCTCAGAGGTTAATCTACTAGTTAGTCTACAACTTGGTATTTAATTTATTGCAGTGTTTTAGCAAAATGAAGAGTACAGCAATTTTTGTTTTTAGATACTTTTTTGAAAAATAAAGTAAAAAGCATAAAATAGACCTTAATCTACCATAATAAAAATTCTGCAAAGTAAGAATCCAAAGTTCCCTTTTTTTGCCTCCAGTCCCACCATCTGTCAACTTTTAAAATGCTTCCATTTTCAATATGCATTCCTTGATGACATTGGTGTATACATGATAATGTGTTTATTTTCTCACAATGGATTCATTTAGCTGAGGAAAGCCCATATGTAAGAAAGTACATCTTTCTCTTTCTTCTACCTCTCAGTGCATCTATCTTTTTTACATGTTGAAATTATATTTCCCCTAATTTCTTCTAAATCAAAATGAAGATAATCTGTACTCACCCATGTTTTTGATTTTTACCTATGTCCTTCCACAAATACTCAATAACTACTTTTAATTGCAAAATTTTTGCCTCTTTTAAACGTTTTTAGTTTCTTTCAAAAATATCTTAAGATTTTCTTCACCTGGAGTTTTTTTTTTAATTTATTTTGGTATCATTAATCTATAATTACATGTGCAATATTATGGTTTTAAACTATCCATTTCATCAGCCCCCCCCCACCAACCCCATTACAGTCACTGTCCATAAGCGTAGTGAGATGCTATAGAATCACTACTTGTCTTCTCTGAGTTGTACAGCCCTCCCCGCGCCCCCCAACATTACGTCTGCTAATCGTAATGCCCCCTTTTCTCCGTTGTCCCGCCATTCCTGCCCATCCTCCCCAGTCCCTTTCCCTTTGGAAACTATTAGTCCATTCTTGGGTTCTGTGAGTCTGCCGCTGTTTTTTTCTTTCATTTTTGTCTTTGCTCTTATGCTCCTCATATGAGTAAAATCATATGATACTGGTCTTTTTCCACTTGGCTTATTTCACTGAGCATAATACCCTCTAGCTCCATCCGTATTGTTGCAAATGGTAGGATTTGTTTTTTTCTTATGGCTGAGTAATATTCCATTGTGTATATGTACCACCTCTTCTTTATCCATTCATCTACTGATGGACACTTAGGTTGCCTCCATTTATTGGCTATTGTAAATAGTGCTGCGATAAACAGGGGTGCATATGTCTTTTTGAAACTGGGCTGCTGCATTCTTAGGGTAAATTCCTAGGAGTGGGATTCCTGGGTCAAATGGTATTTCTATTTTGAGTTTTTGAGGAACCTCCATACTGCTTTCCACAATGGTTGAACTAATTTGCATTCCCACCAGCAGTGTAGGAGGGTTCCCTTTTCTCCACATCCTCGCCAACATTTGTTGTTGTTTGTGTTTTGGATGTTGGCCAACCTTACTGGTGTGAGGTGATATCTCATTGTGGTTTTAATTTGCATTTTTCTGAGGATTAGCGATGTGGAGCATCTTTTCATGTGTCTGTTGGCCATCTAAATTTCTTCTTTAGAGAAGTGTCTATTCATGTCCTCTGGCCATTTCTTAATTGGATTATTTACTTTTTGTTTGTTGAGGCGCTTGAGTTCTTTATATATTTTGGATGTCAATCCCTTATTGGATATGTCATTTATGAATATATTCTCCCATACTGTAGGATGTCTTTTTGTTCTACTGATGGTGTTCTTTGCTGTACAGAAGCTTTTCAGCTTGATATAGTCCCACTTGTTCACTTTTGCTTTTGTTTCCCTTGCCCGGGGAGATATGTTCATGAAGAAGTCGCTCATATTAATGTCCAAGAGATTTTTGCCTATGTTTTTTCTACGAGTTTTCTGGTTTCATGACTTACATTCAGATCTTTGATCCATTTTGAGTTTACTTTTGTGTATGGGGTTAGAGAGTAGTCCAGTTTCATTCTCTAACATATAAATGTCCAGTTTTGCCAACACCAGCTGCTGAAGAGGCTGTCATCTCCCCATTGTATATCCAAGGCTCCTTTATCATATATTATTTGACCGTATATGTTTGGGTTAATGTTTGGATTTTTTATTCTGTTCCACTGGTCTGTGAGTCTGTTTTTGTGCCAATACCAAATTGTCTTGATTACTGTAGCTTTGTAGTAGAGCTTGAAGTCTGGGAGCATAATTCCCCCTGTTTTATTCTTCCTTCTCAGGATTGCTTTGGCTATTCGGGCTCTTTTGTGGTTCCATATGAATTTTAGAATTATTTGTACCAGTTCATTGAAGAATGCTGTTGGTATTTTGATAGGGAGTGCATTGAATCTATAGATTGCTTTAGGTAGTATAGCCATTTTGACAATATTTTTTCTTCCTAGCCAAGAGCATGGGATGAATTTGCATTTGTTAGTGTCCTCTTTAATTTCTCGTAGGAGTGTCTTATAATTTTCAGGGTATAGGTCTTTCACTTCCTTTGTTAGGTTTATTCCTAGGTATTTTTTTCTTTTTGATGCAATTGTGAATGGAATTGTTTTCCTGATTTCTCTTTCTGTTAGTTATTCGTAAGTGTATAGGAAAGCAACAGATTTCTGTGTGTTAATTTTGTATCCTGCAACTTTTCTGAATTCAGATATTAGTCCTAGTCATTTTGGAGTGGAGTCTTTAGGGTTTTTCATGTACAATATCATGTCATCTGCAAATAATGACAATTTGACTTCTTCTTTACCAATTTGGATGCCTTGTATTTCTTGGTTTTGTCTCATTGCCGTGGCTTGGACCTCCAGTACTATGTTAAATAACATAGGAGAGAGGGGGCATCCCTGTGTTGTTCCTGATCTTAGATGAAAAGCTTTCAGCTTCTCACTGTTAAATATGATGTTAGCTGTGGGTTTGTCATATGTGGCCTTTATGATGTTGAGGTGCTTGCCGTCTATGCCCATTTTGTTGAGAGTTGTTATCATGAATGGATGTTGAATTTTGTCAAATGCTTTTTCAGCATCTATGGAGATGATCATGTGGTTTTTGTTCTTCTTTTTGTTGATGTGGTGGATGATGTTGATGGATTTTCGAGTGTTGTACCATACTTGCATCCCTGGGATGAATCCCACTTGATCATGGTGTATGATCCTCCTGATGTATTTTTGAATTCGGTTTTCTAAGATTTTCTTGAGTGTTTTTGCATATATGTTCATCAGGGATAATGGTCTGTAATTTTCTTTTTTGGTGAGGTCTTTGCCCAGTTTTGGTATAGAGTGATCCTGGCTTCATAGAAAGAGTTTGGAAGTATTCCCTCCTCTTCTATTTTTTGAAAACTTAAGGAGAGTGGGTATTATTTCTTCTATTTATGTCTGGTAGAATTCAGAGGTGAATCCATCTTGGCCTGGGGGTTTTGTTCTTGGGTAGTTTTTTGATTACCGATTCAATTTCATTGCTGGTGATTAGTCTGTTTCGTTTTTCTGTTTCTTGCTTGGTCAGTCTTGGAAGGTTGTATATTTCTAAGAAGTTGTCCATTTGTTTTAGATTTTCCAGCTTGTTAGCATATAGATTCTCATAGTATACTCTTATAATTCTTTTTATTTCTGTGGGGTCCATCTTGATTTTTCCTTTCTCATTCTTGATTCTGTTTATGTGTGTAGATTCTCTTTTTCTCTTAATGAGTCTGGCTAGGGGTTTATCTATTTTGTTTATTTTCAAAGAACCAACTCTTGGTTTCATTGATTTTCTCTATTGTTTTATTCTTCTCAATTTTATTTATTTCTTCTCTGATCTATATTATGTCCCTCCTTATGGTGACTTTGGGCCTCATTTGTTCTTCTTTTTCAAATTTCAGTAATTGTGTCTTTTGGCTATTCATTTGGGAATGTTCTTCCTTCTTTAAATAGGCCTGGATTGCATTATACTTTCCTCTTAGAACTGCCTTTGCTGCATCCCACAGAAGTTGTGGCTTTGTGTTACTAATGTCTTTAGTCTCCATATATTCTTTGATCTCTGTTTTAATTTTGTTGTTAACCCATTAATTATTTAGGAGAGTATTGTTAAGTCTCCATGTATTTGTGATCCTTTTTGTTTTCTTTCTACAATTTATTTCTAGTTTTATACCTTTGTGATCTGAGAAGTTCGGTGGTAGAATTTAAATATTTTTGAATTAACAGGTTCTTTTTCTGGCATAGTATGTGGTCTATTCTGGAAAATGTTCAATGTACACCTGAGGAGAATGTGTATTCTGTCGCTTTTGGGTGTAGAGTTCTGTAGATGTCTGTTAGGTCCATCTGGTCTAGTGTGTTGTTCAGTGCCTCTGTGTCTTTACTTATTTTCTGTCTGGTTGATCTGTCATTTGGAGTGAGTGGTGTGTTGAAGTCTCCTAAAATGAATGCATTGCTTTCTATTTCCTCCTTCAATTCTGTTAGTATTTGTTTCACATATGCTGGCGCTTCTGCATTGAGTGCATATATATTTAAATGGTTATATCCTCTTGTTGGGCTGACCCCTTTATCATTATGTAATGTGCTTCTTTATCTCTTGGTGCTTTCTTCATTTTGAAGTCTATTTGGTCTGATAGAAGTACTGCAATATCTGCTTTTTTCTCCTTGTTGTTTGCACGAAATATCTTTTTCCATCCCTTCACCTTTAGTCTGTGTATATCTTTGGGTTTGAGGTGAGTCTCTTGTAAGCAGCATATAGATGGTCTTGCTTTTTTATCCATTCTAGTACTCTGTGTCTCTTGATTGGTGCATTAAGTCCATTTACATTTAGGATGATTATTGATAGATATGTACTTATTGCCATTGCTGGGTTTAGATTCGTGGTTACCAAAGTTCAAGGGTCGCTTCTTTACTATCTAACAGTCTATCTTAACTTTCTTGATAAGTTATTGTAAACACAGTCTGATGATTCTTTATTTATCTCCCTTCTTATTCTTCCTCCTCCATTCTTTATATACTAGGTGTTTTATTCTTTGCCTTTAGTTAGTATTTGGATGGTCTGCTTTCTTTGCTATGATTTTTTTTCTCTGGTGACCTCTTTTTAGCCTTAGGAGTGCTTCCATCTAGAGTAGTCCCTTTAAGATATCCTACAGAGGTGGTTTATGGGAGGCAAATTCCCTCAGCTTTCGCTTGTCTGGGAATTGTTTAATCCCTCCCTCAAATTTAAGTGATAATCGTGCTGGATACAATATTCTTAGTTCAAGGCCCTTCTGTTTCATTACGTTAAATATATCATGCTGTTCTCTTCTGGCCTGTAAATTTTCTGTTGAGAAGTCTGATGATAGTCTGATGGGTTTTCCTTTGTAGGTGATCTTTTTTCTCTCTCTAGCTGCCTTTAATACTCTGTCCTTATCTTTGATCTTTGCCATCTTAGTTATTATATGTCTTGGTGTTGTCTTCCTTGGGTCCCTTGTGTTGGGACATCTGTGGGCTTCCATGGTCTGAGAGACTATTTCCTTCCCCAGCTTGAGGAAGTTTTCAGCAATTATTTCTTAAAAGACACTTTCTATCCCTTTTTCTCTCCCTTATTCTTCTGGTACTCCTATAATGCGAGTATTGTTCCATTTGGATTGGTCACACAGTTCTCTTAATATTCTTTCATTCCTAGAGATCCTTTTATCTCTCTGTGCCTCAGCTTCTCTGTATTCCTGTTCTCTGATTTCTATTCCATTAACAGTCTCTTGCATGTCATCCAGTCTGCTGCTAAGCCTGTCAATCGCTTGTCTCGTTTCTGCATTGTCTTTCCTCACTTCCCTCACTTCCTCCCTTAGCTCTTGCATATTTCTCTGTAGATCCATCAGTATGGTTATGACTTTTATTCTGAATTCTTTTTCAGGAAGATTGTGTATGTCCATCCCATCAGGCTCCCTCTCAGAGGTTGTCTGGCTGATCTTAGTCTGGACCATATTCCTCTGTCTTTTCATGGTGATAGAAGTGGTCGCTAGTAGGCTCCACGTGTTTGCTGGGAGTACAGAGTCCCTTCTTGCTTGTTGTTCTCCTTGTCCATCTCCCGGGCTTGAGCTGTTTTCCTGCGTACCGGGAGGCAGTCTCTTTGATAATCCCCTGAACTGCCTATGTGCGGGGTTGCCCTCAGCCTAGACCTGGTTCTGGGTCTCTTCTCACTTAGCTGCGCGCCTGCCAGGAGTCTGCAGCGCAGGCCGGGGAGGTAACAAATGGCAGGCTGCTGATGTCTGTGGGAAGCCTCGGCATGGCTGCTTTGCCTGGCCCCTGGCCAAGGGGTCCTAAATTCCCCAAGACTCCCAGCATGCTAGGTGTGTGCGCTGGGACAATTTTTTCCTGCTGTTGGGCCCTTGTCTCTTTAAGACTTTTAAAAAAGTGCCTGCTTTTCTTTTGTCCCGGGGAGCCGGATGAGAGGACCCTCTCTGTCTCAGATCCTGCACTTTTATTTCTCTAATCTCCCATACACCGTGCGATTTGTGTCAGTGCTCCTGGTGCAGATCACCAGGGCTCATTGTTTGGCGGGCCTGTGCTTCCACTCCCTCCCCGCTCTGAATCTTTTCCTCCCGCCGGAGTGCTCGGGTGGGGGAGTGCTCTGTCCTGCCTGGTCGTGCAGCTTTGTATCTTACCCACTTCGTGAGGCACTCAATTCTGACAGATGTAGCTGTAGCCTGGCTGTTGTCCTGTAGGTTCTGGTCTCTCTTTTAGGAGTAGTTGTATTTGTTGTATTTTCATAAATATATATGGTTTTGGGAGGAGATTTCTGCTGCCCTGCTCATGCTGCCATCTGGAGTTTTGCATGGAATTAATTAAACCCACTCCATACATACTTCTTTACTTAACATTTGTGTAGGTGCTCATGTTTTCTGTGTCCTTCATTGTATAGTTTAGTTGATTAATAACACTTTGACCAATTTCAATCAATAGTAAGGCAGAGCCAGTATCTTTTGTATACCCTTCCTCATGATCTTTATTCTTCTGTCTGTTATGTATGCGTGTACACACACACACACAGTCAGACCCACCACCTGGTGTCATATACAGAGGAAGGACATAGGAAAATAAATGGATAAGTGAATAATTCTATGTGATAGGAAGTGGGAAATATTTTCAATGAATAAAATTGTGTGAAACTAGAAATCTCTAATTGCTCCACATTACTACATAGAAGCAGAAGCCAACTTACTAGATGATTTTTGTTCTGGACTCCACAGTCTCAGCCCTTACTATTCAAAGTGTGGTCTAGAAACAGTGCAAAGTATCACCAGGGAGCTTGTTAGAAAGGCAAATCTCAGTCAGAATCTCATTTTAACAAGATCTCCAGGCAATTCATGTACAGTCATGCTTGAAAAGCACTGGACCCTTCAGAAGTTGTAACAAGTTGGGGGCATACCCTTTTTGTATGTCTGTGTGGTGTATTTGTCTTCACAATCTACTATAATTGTAAACATTATATATTTGTTTACATATTTGTATATTTTCCTCATAAATATTTTTTTCCTTCATGTGATGTTTGAGTCACAGTCACCACAATGATAATTTTCTTAGACTCTCAGAATAAAACCTTCAAAGGTTCTTAGTATAAGCAGTACCTACATGTAAGGTAATTAAATGAGCACTTAATAGATAATCAGTTGATTAAAGTAGTAATTAGGGGACAAAGCAGCAAGGATAATCGGAGACTAGGGGACCTTTTGAAAGGATAGTGATGCTGGTTCATGTTGCCTGTCACATTGCTTTTGTGCTAACAAGGATCACTAGTTCAATCAATGACTTTCAAAGTAGCAATTTTTTAATACTTCATGCAAGTTATACCAGAGTTATCCCAAACACATGGAATGTATGATGACTTCTAAGACAAGGGGAAATGGTCATATATTATTCATTTTCATGCAGGTACCTCTTTAAAGTTGTTCAAAAATGATCTGAATTGATTCAGTAAATTAAATGCTTACTGAGTTCCTACCATGTGCTGGACAATTATACCACCCTTTAATAAAGGCAATAAAATGTGGTTACTATCCCCCTGTATTTATCATCTTGTAGGAGAGGGAGGTATGGACAACCTTAACCTCTACTGAAGGAAGCATGAGCTAAGTTCTTGATGGTGATACCATGTTGTAGGGCATATCCAGAGGGGGGAACAAAGAATAAGATGTATGTTTATATATGTGTATAAAGAGATTTATTTCAAGGAATTGGCTTATACCATTGTGGATGCTGGCAAATTTGAAATCTACAGATTGGTTCAGCAGGCTGGAGACCCAGAGAAGAGCCAATGCTGGAGTCAAGTCTGAAGGCCGTCAGATTGTAACACTCACTCTTGCTTAGGGTAGGTCAGACTTTTGTTCTACTAAGGCATTCAAGTGATTGGGTATGAACCACCCATATTATTAGAGAACAATCTGCTTACTCAGTATTAAGTGATTTAAATATTAGTCTCATCCAAAAACACCCTCACAGAAACATCGAGAATAACTTTTGACCACATATCTGTGCACCATGGTCCAGCCAAGTTGACACATAATATTAAACATAACACTGGTGGATAGAGATGAAGGTCTACTCTCTTTGGACAACATTATAGATAACTTCATGAGGTTACGGCATTCCATATTTTAATAATGAGAAGGGTTAGAAAACAATGATGGAGGCCTTCTGTGTTGAGAGATGCTACCTGACTAATAAAAGCACAGAATTGGGCAACTGTTTGTGCAGTGGTAGGGTGTAAGTTAACTGGAGCAAGAAGTTTGGAAAGAAATGCATTAGGAAATAAACCTAGAGCCACCTTTGAAGTCTGATTACAAGGGTCTGTAAAAAGTTGTGCTGAAGAGAATGGGAAGGGGAGTGATCCTGCCTTACAGAAGAATCAGTCTGACTTCTTTGTGAGCAGTAGAGCTTGAGGTACATGAGGAAAGGAAGGGAAACTGACAAGTTAGGATACAGTGGCAATAGTCGAGGTAAAATGAAGTGAGGATCTCAGCACGAACAATAACCCAAGGAATGGAAGATAACAAGGACGTAAAAAGGAGGTAGTAATAGACAGCTCTAGACTCTGATGGGATGTGGAGATGTCCTGATGAAGTAAAAGGAAATCCTGTGCCAGGATCTTGTATCCTTGGTTGCAAATAAGAAGTGGTTTGCAATTAGTTCTTCATTTCAATTTGTACAAAATATGTGGAAATTAAAACTAAAGAAAAATAAATAACTATAAAAACAAAGCACTATTTTAGTTGAGTAAACATGTTGAGCCCGCTCTTTATGTTATTTATGTAAAATATAATTGTTTCTGTAAACTAGTTGGTGGAAACTTTCTTGTCTCTGTAGACAAATGTGAAGGTGTTAGGCTCACCATGCCCATGCTATTTTAACTTTGGCTACAATTAGAGAGGCAGTAATCTAGGAAAGAGTGAGATCAGCTTTCATTTGCCTGTGTCAGTTAATGCTGTCAGTTATTTAAAATTATTATTAAATCCCATCTTTCTTCCCCACTTCCCTTCTTGCCATTTTCCAATTTTTAAAGGAATTGAGGTACTTGGGTGTGGAGTGTTTTCTTCCTTGTTTAAGGGGCTCTGCTCCTCTATTCTTATGAACCCTTACTTACCCTGTCAGTCTTACAGCTTTGGTGTGTTGTTTTAGCCTCTTTGCTCAGAGGCTAGAAGGAGGTATTGTAGTGTTGGGTATTATATAATGGAAGATTACAAGTAATTTGACTTTTACCATTATGTTTTTTATTTATTTATTTATTTATTTATTTATTTATTTATTTATATTTTGGTATCATTAATGTACAATCTCTTGAACAACATTATGATTACTAGACCCTTTATTATCAAGTCCCCCCACATACCCCATTACAGTCACTGTCCATCAGCATAGTAAGATGCTATAGAATCATTACTTGTCTTCTCTGTAAATACTGCCTTTCCCGTGTCCCCCCCCGCTACATTATGTGTGCTAATCGTAATTCCCCTTTTCCCCCCTTGTCCCTCCCTTCCCACCCATCCTTCCTGCAGAGAAAGACAAGTATCAAATGATTTCACTCATCTGTGTAGTATAAGAACAAAGAAAAAACTGAAGGATAATTATGTTTATTTTTAAAAAATGTTTGTGTTATAGTGGAAGGGCATAACCCCTTCTAAGAATAATGTGCACTCTGTCCCCTGAATAAAGGAAATAGGCAACCAGAAGAGTTTGAAATGTTGATCTTATGGCTTAGCTTCTCCCATTTGGATATATGATGGTATCATTAATCTTCATAGAAAACCCAAGCACAGGAACAAAGGGATTTATTTTTCCCTTGTTTTATTTTTATGGCTGGGCATTAAAGGTAAATATTAGTCAATATTACATTTGAAAACTTACAAGGGAAAATGTTCAAGTACTTAAGGTCCTGAAAAAAAATTTAGGGTACATTTTAAAGTCTGTCGTATTCTCTGAATTATCAGGAGTCATATCGTTTTTAGTAAGAATGGATAAAAACACTTATGAAAATATTTATATTCCATAAAACTTTTTAAACAATATTTATGAAATTAAACTGTGGTATTTCTAAGATGCTAAAATATGCACTGTTATGACAGTAATATGTTGATTCAAGTTGAAACCACTTGCATGAAAATTTCCCTAGAAAGAATAACTTATCTATGTAGTGTTCTAATACAGTAACTCATCATTAATCTTTGCTTTGAAATAAAGGGAATCTTCTCCTCCCTAAGTAATGGAATAGTTATGTTTTTCTTGAGTCTGTGGTCTTTGTAAAAGAATAGAACATGTCACTGCTTCATAAATGCATTTGATTGCAAACATATTTAGACAACTTGATGAATAAAAATTTAAATAGTGATATATTATTACTAATTATAATTTCCAATACCTCATTCAAAATATATACACTGATAATGAATTAATTTTCTGTTATGTTCTACAGAAGTAAAAAAAAAATTTAGATTTAACTCATTGATTGAGCTGACACATTCAATGTGACATGAAAAACTGAAACATTGATATGGTAATTCTAGAAAAGCAAAGTCATCTATTTGCTATGTTTAATTGGCTGTGTAAGTAAGAGAGGTATTTTCAGCCATGTGAAATTTACATCATGAACATAAACTTGCCTGGCTTAATTTTCAAATTTTCTAACTATGTGATATTATTAAACCCATTATTCTAAGTTTTAAAAGAAACATCTCAACCCTTCCCTTCCATATATATATACACACACACATATATATATACACATACATATATATATATATACACACATATATATAAAACAAAATACATACACATAATTATATATTATACATTATATATAGAAATAAGATAGTATATAAAATATATTCTATGTACTTTTTGTATATTATATTTAACATGTTACATATCAACATTTAATATTACTATGTATATATAGTATGTACATAAAAGTATTAATGTTTAATATTACCGTGTATATATTAAATGATATACTATTAAATATTTAAAAATATTAAATATATTTAATGTAATTATATATAATACAAATAAAGATACATGAAATATTGGTGATGATAATCAGTAAGATAGTTCCATTTAGATTTTTTGTTTTTTGCTGAAAAAAAACTTTGCAGTTGATAGCATTTTTTATTGTAAAATTCCTACAGTTTTGATGTAGAAGCATTAGAAAATTCAGAAACTTGTGAAGAGGGAAATGAAAATATTCTGTAATCCCATGAATGAGCTATGACAGCTATTAATATTCCCCACATTCCTTTTTGGTTTCATATAAAAATACACAAAATTTTACAGACTTTTATATCTATAACTTTTCAGTTATATTGTCCTTTGCTGATGACTTTCCATTTCAATGTTTAGCATTTTCTATGAATTTTCAAATTGTGTAGACACTGTCTTGAATTACTCAGTTTTATATTGTAATATTTCTCATCCCAACATGACTATGAACTCTATGTAGGTGCAAATCATACTTGAGCTTTATTTTGGTGACTCCTGCACAGAGATGGACAAAGAGAATGATAGAAATTGAGAATTTTTTCTCTGAAAGGCATTTTATAGATATCATCTCACTTAATTTACTTTACAGTGGTTCTATGAAACAGAATCTTTATTTTATAGTTGAGGACATTAAAGATAATACTTCCTAAGAAACAGCTCCAGGGAGGGTCATACCTTCTCTAAGTCACACACTGGTCTCACTGGTTCCAAAGTGTGCTCCTTTTTCATGTACACTACTTGCATGACTTGTTCATGATTCAGCTTCATTTAGAAGTAATTATTAAATCACATGAAATAAAGGGCATGTCACATCTGTGCTGTCATGTGTATAAACTATGTTACATCTAAATTATTCACTAGCTGTGTATGTTTTGGGATGTCCTGAAGTCATTTAAAATTTAACACAATTTTGTTGTCTATCTTCCCCCTTTTCCATTCATTAACTTCTTATCCCATTTTTCCCTTACCTTTTGCTAGTTGCAAGGAGAGATGTTGCTCCTTTGCAGGTTGACCATCTATTTGTGGTTTAGACATGCCTACCTCCTCTCTTTTTGCTTACAGTCCTCCACCTTGGGTACCCTAGAAGTTTGTTCTTCTGAAAACCCTTATGATTTCCATTTGCCAACAGGAATAAAAGTCAAAATCCTTATCATGCATTCCTTGATCAGAAATTCAGACTTTCAGTTTATCTTGACCTTTTCCCCATATTCTGTTTTTTGTTTTTGTGTTTTCTAAAAAAGCTAAATATGCAATGCTCTTGTGTTCCTGTAAAAGTAATTCCCCTTCCCAGGAAATTCATCTTTCAGTCTAAGAAAGTCTGTTTATTTTCAATACTTCAGTCAGTTTATTGATTTTTCTTGATGCCTGGGCACATCATGCACATGCTCACTTCATTCTGCCTTTAATATGGCATTTTTAACATTTTATTGGTGTCATTAGTTTATGAGTCTGTTTCACCTGCAGAACTGTGAACATTTTGGTGGCAGATATCACATCTTATCCTTCATTTTAACAACATATCCAATCATACATCCTGCCATAGAAGATAGATTCAATTGATGTTTCCTGAATGAGTGAGCAAATAATGGCTATCTGTGTTCAAAATGGACATCTGTTCTCATTCAAATTGTGAGAGCATAAAAATACCATACATATATGAAAAAACTGTAATATTTAACTTTTAGTATGTAAATTGCACATGTTTTTAGCTTTCTATTTCCCCCTGAATATATTGACCATTGGGGGAAAGGATATTAAATAGTTAAATTTAAACAACATTCATTCAATACAAAAAGTACTCATCGAGCACCAATTATACATCAGTTTTTATGTTAGACAAACTGAAGATGAAAATTTGCCTACTATAATTTTTCAAAAGCTTCTCACTTGCCACTACCAATTTGTTAGAACTCTTATCAAATCTAGGTTAGCATCACAAACTATATAAACTATATTTTAAACATGCTTCAAAACAGGTGCTATGTGCACACTTATTATTCTCATTTTGTTTTTAACAAATTAAAAAAAAATAAGGCACAAGAGCTTAAATGCTTTTAAAAGGTCATAATACAGTTTTGGAACTTGGATTCAAACCTGGTAAATCTGCCTAGAATCTATGTTCTCAACCACTACATATTTGCAATAGTTGATGTTTTAAATGAGTCCATAGCTTGAAAGAAATGGCGGATTTGGAGAAAAATAATAGAAACAATGACAATTATATACAAAAGTACTGTGAAATAGACAAAGGAGTACCTGGTTATGGAATGTATTAGGGACATTTTCACAAAGCAGTGATGTTAAGATCAGGGATCAGCAAACTATGACCCATGGGCCAAATCTGGTCCACAGTCTGTTTTTGTACTGCCTACTATCTCTGAATTGTATTTTTTTTTTTTACGTTTTTCAAATGGTTATTAGAAAAACAAAAAGAAAAACCATATTTTTTGATTTGTGAAATTAGATAAAATTTAAACCTGCATGTCCATAAAGGAAGTATTTTTTTAATATAGCCATACTCATTTGCTTATATGTTGTAGACAGCTGCCTCCCTGCTATAACAAAGTTAAGTGGTTGCATCAAAAATCCCATGGCCTGTAAGGCCTGAAGTATTTACTTTCTGGTTCTTTGCAGAAAAGTTGTGTTGATTCTCATCTGGAGAGTGGTTATTTGCCAAGTGAACTCTGGGAGCAGAAGTATGAATGAACACAGTGGCATGACGACAGGAAGGAACGTGGTTTGTTTAGGAGACCACAGGTAACTGAGTATAGCTAATGTGTACCTGCCAATTGAGTTGCAGCTTATGAAAAGAAATTTCATTTTTTCTTTCAGCAGGAAGTGGCAACTATTAAACTGTTTTAGTGTGCCACCAACCCTTCCTTTTTCTAAGCACTGGTGGATAAATGTAGATTTTACTTTCAAACTCATATTGGTTTTCTACTTTTTTAAAAAGAGTTCTTCCTTTCTTCTCATCTCTCTGTCCTATAAGCTGTGTTTCTTCTCATTATCCACATGATACACTGTTTATCTGCAATCTATTTTTCATATGTCATTCAAAGCAGTGTTCATTGTTATCCTCATTTTTTTAATTCACATCATTGTGATTATTATCACTGTCATCATTTGTCTTGCTCCATCTGTTTTCCCCTTGATCCCTAAGGTTTTTCTGCTACTCTTCATTTCTTATTAGGAATTTGTTTTATTCAGTAGATTTATATTCATTACTTTCTTATTGCCTTATTTCCACCTGTCTGATGACGTGTGTGTGTGTGTGTGTGTGTGTGTGTGTGTATACGCGCGTGCACATGCACTCATGTATCAGAGAGGGTCTAACCTTGTTAAAAAACTCAGCTGCTATCAACATTTGCATATAAAATAATGTCAGGACTTAAGATCTATCAGGCTGCCAATTAAGCTACTGGATGTAATTTTTGAGGAAAATTTTGGTTTTGTTCTTTTGTTAATACTCTGTCAGTGATTGAATGACTGGTTCCATTAAGAGTGGCCAAAATGGGACAAGCAGAGATTCATTTCAAATGGGAATTTGGTTAATGATCAGCACAGTTCTTGCCTTTCCTGCTCCCCCAAGTGTTCTGTGGTACCATATTATAAAATCAGTATATCATTCTCAGAAATCTCTTGATGTTAGGAGGTTGTGTGTTCAGTAGAGGGGGTGACTGCCAGTAGCTTGGTTCTGGATCCTTATGGGAAACGGATGCTGGGTGAAACGAGGTCCTAGTTAAGAAACTGCATAATTTTAATTGGAAGTTATGACTAAAGATGAGATTTTGCTTTTCTCTTTCCATTCTCCACAATGCTCATGCCATTCCTCAATGCTAAGGCAAGCGATGGAAGGGAAACTATTTCAGTTCATTATCACTATAGGGTAGTACGTGGAAGCTAAATCAGTAGAAAAACTCATTTCCCTCTGTAAAGTCTCTAAATAAAATCTGTCAATAGCTCAGTCATTGGAAGCATACAGCTTCTTGTTCATTCAGTATTTTCCTTCACAGAACATTAGAATATCGCATGTCAAAGTGTTTTATAAAATCAGAAGTGTCACACATATGGCATAAATCCTTAAAACACATAGGTAGACATAGTTCAACATCATATTCCCTCTCTCTGCCTGTTCTTTTTTGTCAGATAGGCGTTAGTGCTTAATAAAGTACACTGTCTGCTAAACTAAAATCTTATTTCTACTCTGAACATAGAATGAAAAGTCTGCTCTGCGTATAGTACCTAGAATTGTGATTCCACTATTTGATCTTTGTTATTTACTTTGTGTTATTCTTTAGCTTTTTCTTGTTGATTAATTCACTAATCAATTAATAACCAATGGTCTGCATCATGCAGAGCGTTTTCCCAGTGGTGAGGAATAATCTAAATATTAATTATAGTCTCTGCTCTCAAATATTCTTTTGTGGCTATCATAGTGCCTTGCAGAGAATTCAGAAGGACTTCGGAGGTGTCTCAGAACAATCCTGTATATAAGGTGTGCAGGGACCACTTGTTAACACCCCCTTTCCTCAACTGTGAGTATGGTAGCTCCATTTATGCATAAATTACATACTAAGATTCTGAGTAACACTTCATTTGAAAAAAGAGAGGTGCAAAAAAATTTCCGCAAGAACAAAGAGGCAGATTTGAGATTTACCTTCACCCCACTGAAACTAGGGCACCATTACAACCTGGATTTCTAGTCATATTCCTCTTTCTTGTTAGTTAAATTATTCAATTTCTTTTCCTAAAGGGCTAAAGTAAAATTGATGGGTGACTATAAAATCAAGAAAATGTGACTTTAATCTTCCAGTAAAGTTGTTTTTTCTTTCCCGGGCCCACCAAAACAGCTTTGTGGAGTGATGAGCAATAGCTCCCTTGTCATCTAAACTTTGGTCTAGAACTGAGTTGACTATGTATGAAACAAAAACACACTCACTTTCTATGATTTAGTAGCATACTCTGGGCTTCTGGAAGGCTCCAGGGGAATTGCAAGAGAGTTAAGGAATATACTGTAAGGCTCTGCAGGCTATAGAGCTCAAATTTGTTATTTCATCCATATCCCATCATCCCAATAGACAGAGTAAGTCAAAGTCTAGCCCAGATTCAAGAGTAAGAAAAAGTTTCAACATATTGATAGAAGCTTTAAAGAATTGTGAAAGAAGATTAAGAGAGGTGTTTAGAAATAAAATACCTTATGATAAACTATGTAAATCTAAACTTTCTATTGTAAAGCACAGGGGTTTTTCAAATTTAGCCTCTGAAAGGATTTATGTTCTTCTCAATATATTTCTTTTCTATTGTAAAACTTCCCTTTGTATTAAATCAATTTGATCTTGATAAATTATATTATTAAAAATGGATCTACTTTTATTTTCTGATTAAACAGACATTTATTGAGTTTGTATGAGACAGGAATTTTGCTATATGCTAGACTAAAATTTTTAAGATATAGTCATAACCTTAAGAAATTCATTACTCAGAAATAGGTCTAATATGTGAATAAATAAATATATTCTGAATTACATTTCTTCAAAATTATATACAACCTTCTTAAACTATATCAAAAATCAAATAAACCTGAAAATAATTTTTATTTTTCTGTATTTAGTGGGACTTCTTTAAAAATATGAATATTGTACACAAGAGTTGGTCAATAAATACCTCATGAATATGAAAATGATGATGACGTACCTGGCACCCTGTCTCCTCTTAGATGAAATCCCTCCTTTCAATGTTTATCTTTTTTTCTCTTTACTTTGAGTTTACTTTTTGCATGCTTAATTATGTGCAGATTTTCGCAGCAAAGGAATTTGGTGACAGATCTTTACCATGGCTTTCTACTCGTACTTTATGTTGTCATTTCTGTTAGCTTTTGTCATGCTGTGCAATGCACTTATTTACTGAGGCTTTTAGATAATTGTAATTTTATGTCCCCTGCTTAATAATTTTATGTGTAACTGGTATTTATTGCTGTACAACATTCTTCCCTGTAAGATATATGGAGAGGATATATATTCATCCTGTTTACTTATCTGCCTTTCCATTCTGTGGGAGTGTCTGCTGGAAAATGGTGTGCACTTGTCTATGAGTGGATGAAGGCTAGGATATATTTAGTTTCATAGCAGTAGAACTAAATTATTTTTCAGGCCTCCAGTTATGAGTCTGTATAGTCTCATCTGTATAGCATATGAGAAAATAAGATGTTTATATATATTAATATTTTATATAACAGTGGATTCTTCTTTCAAAAAGTTTCAAAATGTAATCACTTTGATGGAAAATTTATTTTATATCCCTGTCCTAAAGAAAAGTTATGACATATATTTCAACCTTCTTTCTGATAATTCTGGGAGTGTACACTAGAATCAACTCTGGGTCTCTAGAATAAGTTGGGGCATCACTGATGGGTTGTAGGGAAGGCTGAGTCCAGGGAACTTCTCAGAAACTATGATACTTGATCATACCAGAGGTGAACTCTTGGGTACTTGGAATGTATCTAACACTTTGCTAGGTATTGTACATGTATTATTTTTATTTTCATCTTGTTTTGGAAAGAATTGAAATCACTAGGAAAGCAAAAAAGATAATACAGTGACCACCTTTTACCACTTGGCAACATTTTTCTGTCACATTTCTGTTATTGAAAGATTTAAAATCAAACTACATACATCATGGTTCTTCTTCCCTAAATATTTTAATATGTATTTCTTTGGAAAAGAGATTGTTCTTACACATAATAGCAACATGATTATCAGTCTTCAGTATGTAACATTGCTCAGTGTTATCTAATTTTTTAGTCCATAGTCACATTTTTCTAATTGTTCTAAGTTTTTCTTGATTTGGTCTCATCTAATTAAGGGGTAAGCAGTCCATTATTTATGTTTCTTTAGTCTCCTTTAATCCAGAGTAGTTATCCTACTCATATGATGTTTGACATTGATATTTTCAATGCATCCAAAATGCAATTGCCAATTGCTTTGCAAAATATCCCATATTTGAAGTATTTTACAGTTTCTTCATTTTAGATTCATTTTGGCAAGAGTAGTACATTGGTGTTGTTTTAAACTTATTTTGGCCTCACATCAGGAGATATTATGTCTACTTATTCCATTATTGAGGAACTATGTGTGATCATTTGGTTAATGTGTTAACCATTAGATTTCTTCATTTTAAGGACATGCATTTCCACCTGCAATTAAGAATTCACCTCTTGGGTAATACTTTGGAATTGTGTTTCAGTCTTGTTTCCCAATTATCCATAGGCATTTTGTCTGAGTTCTAGTATTACATCTCTTCCATTCAATATTTGACATTTTTCTGTGAAGAAGTGTTTTTTACCCCCGAAGTTCAACTTTGGCTGGAGGGAATCCATCAAAAGTGGTTACTACGTGCTTTTTCATTATGTTTCCATTAGTCATTAAGCATTTACTTGCTTTCTGACAAAACAAAATGTGGTTATACTCTCTCAGCACAAACCTGGAATTAACCATTTCTTCCAGAAGACTTGATAGGGGAGAGCTCTTAGAAACTAATATCTGGGCACTAGAAATACTCAATACTACTGTGTGTCATCTCTTCAAGGTCCTAATGGATGATTCTAGGATAGATATATTCTAAGGATAAAAATAACTCCAAGGAACTCGAGCTATACAGCAATGACTGTGCATCATGCTGAATACTGAAACTCAAGTCCGGCATCACAGGATTCTTCCTCACCTTTCCCGTGCTATACAGTTGCCCCTTGAGCAACGTGAGTTTGAATTGCATGGGTCCACTTATATGTGGATTTTTTTTTTCAATGAATGCAGTACAGTACTGTAAGTGTATTTTCTTTTTCTTATGCTTTTCTTAATATTTCTTTTCCTCTGGCTTACTTTATTTGCAAGAAGACAGTACATCGTACATATATATGTTTAACATATAATATAAAATATGTGTTAACCAACTGTTTATGTTGTTGGCAAGGCTTCTGGTCGGCAGAAGGCTATTGGGCAACCAAAAGTTATACATGAATTTTCAACTTCATGGGGTTCATTACCCCTAACCCCCATGTTCAACGGTGTGTGTATGTATGGTTCCCAGCTATCTCTATGTTTACTCATTTACAATACACAAAATAGTTTCTTTATAAATAGTTCTTTGCAGAAGCTGTATAGAACTAAGGTTATATAAACTAACAAATAAACCTTTCTTTGTGTGATTTAACTCTAATTGTGAGTAGGTATTAACCCATCACTAGGTTTTCTTGATGCCTACTCTATGGTATACATCTCCAGGTATTTACCAATGGTTTTCCTGTTTATGTATTTGGTGAGCAAATATTAACTGGAGTTGGGGATCACTCTTCAGAGTACTTGGGTCTGCAACAGTGTCTTCTCTGCAGATATCCAAAGAGTTAAGAATATCAAATACTTACTATTGGGATGAAAGAGAGCGTCTGAGATAAAAGTATTGTAGGTGCAAAGCTGAAGGTTATGAAGGCCTGGAAAAGAAATGGTGGATGCAATTATGTTTGTAAGTGGGCAGATTATGCAGGATATGGGGGCTCTGTGGCTCACTACAGAAATCCTGGAGAATGGTCTTTATTGACACTGTTAGATTTGGAAATACCTGACCTGCTTTTTGGTTCAACCTTTTGCTGCCATGAACAGTATTGTACAGGCTTATGATAGCATAAGATGCTTCTCAACGACTGAAACCCAGGGTTTTCCTAAGAGATTGACAGGCAGAATAGTCTCAGAGAGACTACTTTGAATAGTATCTGACTGTAGAGGGAAGCCAAACATATAAATCATATTTTGAAGAACTTAGGAAGTATCAGCAACTAATTTAAATAACTTTATAAAGCTGATAATTGTGGTTAATATTTTTAACATTTACTGTGCTGGAAACGTATGATCTTATTTAATCTGTTTACCAAACAGCAAATTAGATATTGTCAATCCTACCTTATAAATGTGGACACTGATGATCAGAGAGGTGCAGCAAATTTTATAAAGCCAAACAGCTAATAGTGGCAAGGAAGAAATTTAAATTTAAAATTATTTAACTCCAAACCCCATGACTTCTTCACTATACTTTACCAACTGTTTTGTTGAAAACCGATATTTCTATGCAAAGCCCATTAATATTTACTTGCCCTGTGATAATTTGTTCATGTCGTTTGTTATTGATAAAGGAAAAAAGTAAACAGAATATCTGTTTATCCAGTGTATAAACATAATGAACTTTAGAAGACAGAGAGAATTCCAGAGTTCAGCAAATAATAGGTCAGGAAATCCTCACATATTTTTTTTCATATTTTTGATTTGCCTGGAAGGTATCATTAATACTACCAAATTAGCCATGGAATCAATCTGATCATAGTTGTATTCAAGTAAGATAATTCTCAAAGATTTTGAGTGATGCGCCTTCTTACTCACTGACACTTATATACTAGGCATTGTGCTAGTTACTTTAATGAATTAACTCATTTACTTCACAGCAAACCTAGAAATGACTGTTTCCATTTTACATATGAGGAAACTGAGACTTGGTGAAATTAAATGACTTGCCAAAAGCACACTGCTATCAAGTAGCAGAATATCTGATCCTGTGCTCTTTACATCTCCTTTTATAGTGTCTCCTCTGTGAGTTTTTACTGTTTTATGACTAGTATGTTTTTAAAAATTGCTTTTCAAATATGAGGGTACATTTTATAGTTAGATAAAAAGTTCAGAGTACTTATTTTCAAATATGTACTCAAGTGTCATCTGAAACAAAATATTGTAATTAATTTTGAAAGATATAAGAGGAAAATATTTCTTTTTTTTTTTTTTTTGGAAAAATGTGTAAGTCAGAGACATTGGTTTGTGACATACTACTCTACTGCCTCACAGCACTATCCTGTCAACAGAGACTCACAGTGTGTCTCTTCTGGGCCTGGCACTGCTGCAGATCCTTGGCATTTAGGAAGGAAGAAAGCAAACAAAGCACCTTTCCTCGTGGAGCTGACCCTCTAGTATTTACTCCTCTATAAACAAGAACCTTAGAGATTCAAGAGATAGGATTTAGACCTTAGATGGGTTTGGTGTGGAGCTTTATAGGTTATGTAGTATTACCCAGAAAACTTAAACAACGGACCTTTAAAGAGAATCTATTTATAATTTTTAATTATTTATACTAATTAGAAAAAATACTATTTTTGTAAGGAGCTAACATCCCTTGGAATATATTGATAAGCTCTGACAGTATTTCCTATCACTATATTCAAGGTGTCTTGATTATGGCTCTGCCAAAAATTATGAAAAATCTGAGATTTTTACCTTCTCACAAGCATTATCCTGGCATGGTTTCATACATGCTGGCGGAAGATCAAGACTCCTCAGTCAGAGACAAGGTGCTTGATTACTTACCTACAGCAAGCAGCATGACCCTGTGTGACCTCCATGTTCACACCTGTTCCCTGTGTCCCCCAGGTCCCACAGGGGCAATATGGAAGGGGGCTGAAGGGTTCTGCATGCATCATGGACTTATAGAGGAATCTGGAGTTCAGAAAACTCAATCTCCTGTAAGAGATTCCAAGCACCCTTGCTCCAGAGGGAAATGCTTTCATTATTTTACTGGACAACAAACAACTCCTGCCCTGGAGGGTGATACTGTTTGTCCTCCAAGACTGATTGCTCTGCAGATGCCATTGTTTACTTAATACCCAACCTCAGTGTCTCTGTTCATAAAATGAGCAGAAATGTGAGATCCACAGATCCAAATTGAATTATCTTCCAATATCTTCTACTCTGTGATACCAGTAAATATCATGGCTGGAAAATGAACTATAATTAAGAAAATAATACCTTGTGTATATTGCACATAGCGGTGAAACACATATTTAGATCATATATATAATGAGCTTGATCATAGAGTGTCTACTTTTAGATGAGGAAGGTGATATTCACAGAGATATATTTATGACTCAGTATTCCATAGCTAATAAATTTCAGTGCCAGGACTTAATCCCAGATGTTTCACAAAAAAAATCCAATATTCAGTATGTGAATAATATCTATGCAATTTCTAGCATAAGTAGGTAGAACTCTTTCATGCTGAAAAACAATGGCTTTCAGAATTTCACATCGATGTGACATCCACATCTATTTGGCATTCACCCACATCATCAGCTTTCACCTGAGAGAAACTTCTCATCATGTAGTTCAGTCTACTGAAAAATGTGCCGGCATGAACTTCGTCTCACAGGTCAGAGGAGTCAGTGAAGTTTGGATTCTGTGTGGCCACAGAGTGGTCTCTTCAGGGTGACCTGCTGATGTACATTCTGGCCCTAGTGAGTTCCAAATGTGTGTCCATTAGAAACAGCTACAGCTCATTCATGAGTTAGAGACTGCAGGTAGATCAAAGCAGAACATAAGAGCATCCTATGGGTGTTCAAGGAACTGTTTTCAACAAAATGAAGTTTGTTTCTAGAGTTTATTAAATATTTGTGTCTTTAGTGAGTGGGTCAGCATTACTTTAAATATCAATATGATTTATCAACCAGGACTATTTAATATGATATTTCAGTGTATCTCATATATTTGTCAGAACTTTGTTAGAGTGGTTTTTCTTGCGTGTGTGTGTGTGTGTGTGTGTGAATTCCTAAATCTCTTTCCAGCTGACCAAAATTCATGCAGTTATATATTTGAATTAATGAAGACCATAAAAGCACTGTGACAGAATAATTATCTTTAATTATATTAATTACATAAATGGATAAAAATCGATGATTAGGGCATTAATCTGTGAAAATAATCACTTTATATTAATGATTGGATCTTTTTCTGATCTACCTTCACCATCCCCCTTACCTCTTCTGCCCTACACTTGACATCTAAAAGTTTAAGAAAATTTGGAACTCAAACTCCCCTATATATACCCTGAATTTCTATTCTTTTTTGAATTGACTGAGATGATTCAGATTGCCAGATTTAGCAAATAAGAATACAGAGCCCTCAGTTAAATTTGAGTATCAGATGAACAGCGAATAAGTTTTTTTAGTATAAGTAAGCCCCAAATATTACACCATAAGAGATGATTCCTGTAAAGCAATACACTCAGTAACCATTAGTTGGATGTTCTTAGAGGACATATAACCTGTATCCAGTATTCCTATAGAATATAGGAAGAGTTGTAGGAATTCTACAGAAATTTAAATTAGCCTCAGAGGTAAATTTTTAATGTATAAAAATAAGTTGCCAGTTGCACACCTGAAGAGTTAAATAAAGGTTGCATGCTATTCTTTAGTTATAAAATGCATGCATAAAATATTCTGTTAAATGATAATTGTATTCCAGTGAATCTATTATTGACAGGCAAATGAATTTAAGGATAAATATTTTCCCCAATCTAGTTTTAAAAGAAGGGCAGATAATTTTATGATTTTTATTGATTAATAACAATTTAAATTCTCACAATTCTTCATCAAATAGCAGTTCTTCTATCATATTGTCAATTGACAAAGTCCATGAAATAGCAAATAGTGATGTGTAATGATTTCATTCTTTATTTGCTGGGTACACAAGAATATTCAGGAATTACCTCATTCCTGTTATGCTTTGGTTATTTGGTGAAAGGAAAAGAGCCACAAGTAATATCATTCTTTTTGGGCATAACAATAATTCATTTGCATAACAGAGTCTCAAATCTTGAAACTATGCTGCTCCCCCTCAATTTGAAAGTCATGCTTGTCATAGAGGAGTTAACTTAGATGCATTGTGCAATCACAGTACACTTAAGGCTCTATTGCTAACTTTAAACCACCACTCAAAAGCTAATAATTCTCTTAGAAAGATGTTTATATATTTTTAGATAGAAAGGAGATTTGTCCCAGAGTCAGATCTTAATGACCACTTTGCTCTTTTGAATCTGGGACCTGCGCCACACTATGGAGTCCTAACCTTTTCGTCTTTTAAAATAGCCCTGAAGCATTTGTGTTAAGGCCGGTTTGCAGATACTCACTAATGCAGGTCTAAATACTGTGGTGTCCTTTATCAAGGAGAGCTGACACACTTCCAAAGCTGTCACAACTGGCTAATTCTGATCTGATTCATAAGGGATTAATTGGCCATGGGTGCTTGTGAGCTGAAATACTGTCATAGCTGCAGTAGATCTGTCAGTTTGATACACAAGGTAATCAAGTCCAGTAATAGACTCCATGAATGTTAAGAGCTTATCTAAGCAAGAAATCATTAGAGGCTATTTACTTGATTCATATGGAAGAGCATAGTTTGTACTTTTAGTTAAATATCATTTGATATTTTGTGGGATAGACTTCCTTTCCAAAACTGTACTAAAATATCAAATACGTCCTGGTTGTTTTGAGACTAAATACAAAGGAAAATGAAGCTATAAGAACTTAAGCTTGAGGAAACAACCTCAAACTGATACTAAAAGTAAAATAGTTTTTTCTAAGACCTTTCTTACATTTCTTTTTTTCTTTTGCAAAGGTTTATACAATCAGAAAAAAAAAAATCTCCAATTTTCTTACCAAAGATAACCTGATTTTTCTGGTATAAAATCTTTCCAGGATATATACTAATAATTTACAAATAGAGTTTTATATAGACACACACATGTAAATAGACTTACACATTTTTTTTACAATTTTTTTTTATTTTAGTATCATTAAACTACAATTACATGAGCAATATTGTGATGATTAAACTACCCCCTTCAAGAACAAAGAAAAAACAAAAACAAACAAAAAAACAAAAACTGAAGGAACAAAACAGCAGCAGACTCACAGAACCCAAGAACGGACTAATAGTTACCAAAGGGAAAGGGACTGGGGAAGAAGAGCGGGAAGGGAGGGATAAGAGGTTAAAAGGGGTATTACGATTAGCAGACATAAGGTGGGGGGCACGGGGAGAACTGTACAACTCAGAGAAGACAAGTAGTGATTCTCATCTCACTACACTGATGGACTGTGACTGTAATAGGGTTGGTGGGGGGGAAGCATTTGGTGTTAGGATAAATGTATCCTAATAGCTGCATACCATTCCCCATAGAAGTAAACTTTAATTTGTTTAAATATTAATTGCATTTCAATTAAAAAATTTTTTTCTGAGAAAATAAATGAGAAGTAAAGTATTTAATGTTAGGGTCACTTTTTGAAATATTATTCATCTGTGCACCTGTCACATGGTTTAAAGTGTAACGCAGAGCTTAACACCTGTAACATTGCCCAATATCCAAGGCACTAAATTTTTAATATGAAATTTCAGACTTTGTGTCTTAGATTTTTCAGGAATGATTAAACTTCTAATTGGACACCACTTGAGAACATTTGTGTGTGGTTTCTGTCCTTAGTAGTAATTCTCCTATGTTAGGGAATTATTGGAAAAGAGGGGAGAATGATGAAATTATAAATTGATCAGACAGGAAGCTGACTTGGCTGCAAGGATTTTCAGCATTAACAACTGAGCTGAGGAATATCTTCAAGCCCCAAGTGCAGGGGGAGAGGCTTTGAAGACTGCCAAAGAATTCCTGAGATTAAGCATCGGGAGTGTCCCTCTAGTAAGCCCCATCCAGGGAGAACTTACTGCAAGACCTGACATGAATTCTACACAAGCTTTTGAGTGACTGTATGTTTCCAGACAACTTGTACGTCTGAATGTGTGTATAGGAATAGAGATGCTTTATCATTCTACTTTTTATCAGCTATGCAAGTAAAAATATAGCTATAAAAACAGTCATACAGGAAAAAAGTTAAAGTTACCGGATTTAAAATTTAAACCTTCAAATGGAGCATATGAATGATTTATGAAAAATTTTATCATTGTGTTTAGACTCCTGTTAGTAACCGAGAATCCTACTAATGTCATATTACTCCTAAACTTAAAAGAAAAACTAACAACTGAGTGTTCGGTATGTATAAAAACAATTCAATTCAGAATACCTATACTATAGTAAAAATTTGAAGTAATATATGAAAACAAAAAATATATATATTGGAAATGGACATAATGGACATTTTACACATATAAAGAGAGTGTGAGCAGTGAATGCATTCTTGTACAAGTCTCCTAGAGTTGCTGGGAGAATTGGCACAGTTAAAGCATTTTCAACACATTTAAGTCTGTATTTAACATATTTGAAATAATTAGTATAGAGAGTTCAAACTGTAGTTGCTTGTGAATTATGGGTTATACCTTGTAGTTACCAATAAGTTGGTAGATTATGAAAATATGAGCACATATTTTTGTAAAATAATACAATCAAATCTGTAACCACTTTTTAAGAATATTAAGGTTTATTAACAATGTGACATTATCTTTAGAGTCTCATGACATTTTAATGGACGGTTCTTTGTAATATGATTGGTTAGTGTTGTTATGGAATCATAAGAGCTCTTCATTCTCTCTGTTGTATTATCCTGTATTCAAAACTGAAGTTTTCTGGCAAGTCATTTCTGCCTTTTTTTATGTAACAGGTAATGATTGTTTGGCTTTAAAGTAAGATTTATATTGTAGGAGTCCAGAGTGCTCTGAGGTTTATATTCTAAGAACCCTCAGGTGTAAGTGGAGAGGAAGAAAGGATGTCTGTATTGGTTTTCATCCATACCTCTAGTTCAGAAGGCCAGGAAGCCTGGGCAGTAGCTCTTAAAGTTAGTAATATGTGGCTGGAAAGAGCTGTAGTTGAGGAAACAGATGATACAATGAATTGGATATGAGGTAGGCATAGCAGAGAGAAAGATATGTGTTTTGGACATGTGGATATTTCCAGAAGCAATTCCAGTGTTATCTCAAAAAAAGAAAATAAATATTCTGCAATTTTACAAGTTTGAAGTAATGACATTTGGTGGAATATTATACTTAGCCTGATCCTCTCTATTCTTGGCTTTTCAAAGGTTGTGAGATTTCACGAAATAGCATTAACATCAGAACAATTTCAGATATATCCCCTGAAGGTTTGACAAATGTATGAGTTATGATGTCTTCATCCATTTGAATCACTAGGTTTATTATTTTTTAAAACAAAGAGTATTTCTATCACTACTTACTGATGACATAGTATATATAGATGAGGTAAGCTCTCAGAATAAAGAACATGAGTTGTACATCACCTTTACCTTGAAGAGCTTACATTCTAATGCAAGAGATAGAAATGTAAACATAGTGATGATACAGTTTGAAAAACACTGGAGTAGAGGCATAGGTAGAATATCATGGGAAGAGAAGAGAGATGCAGCACATGGAGGGCCTTTAGAAGTTGGTTCTTCCAATGAAATAATTTCTAATAGTGCCCTACATGCCTGTCACAATTTAGCTCAGCCTATATGTCTCTCACATGTTCCCAGAAGCCACTGATAAATACATACTGAAATTTGACCATGAGAAACTCCCTTCTGAGTAGTTACGTCAAACTCCAAAGTGCCTTAGAATTTATGTGATAATTTCCTTTGAGCTACTCATTTATGCACTTACGTTGAGTAGTGCACTAAAGTGAAGTTACCCTGAATCTGCCCCAAATTTACTTTTCATTTCCTTGTTTCTCTCTTATCTATGTCCTATACATTGTAGAGTACTTATTTTATGTGACTGTAGAAGATACAAGCTGTGTATGTAATTTTATTTGTAATTATTTGTTAAGCATTCATCCCAGTTATGAGTAGTCAGGACACGAGGCAGGGCCTTATTGTGGGTGAATTTTACCAATAGAGATAATGGACCAGATAGATGTTTATGTGAATCTCACTCTGTTCAAAAGTATCTCTTTGTACATATTTACCTGCACTGTCATATCACTTGCTCATGAATAATGGTTTATCAAGAGTCATTACCCACAGAAATTGAAGGCTTAAAAATTGTTGTTGAGAACTTATGAATAGAAGACCATCATAGCAATTATAAAATACTGTTCCTTTGCACTTTCTGTTTGTGAGGAGACAAGCTAGTCTTTCCTAGAATTTTATGAAAAGAGCAGTTGACACTTAATAAAGCCAATTAGTAGAGCTAATTAATTGTTCATTTTGGATTTCTGTCCATCTAAGTCAGTATGTTTGCTAATGTTTTCAATAACAACAAGTGGAAAGTGCAGTTTTATGTAAAAATCAATAGTTAAGATCAAAACCATAGTCACAAACAGCAAAGCAGTGCCTTTTTTTAAAATCAGTTCAAACAGTTTGAATTAAGTTATACTAAAGCCATCCCAAGATTAAAAAAAAAAGTGAGTCAGTAGTACAAGTAAGATGAGACAAAAAAACTTATAGGAGATAAATATATTCACAAATGAATTTTGAATAAACAATGTGAATAAGACATCGGAATATTAAACTTCACTGTGAGGTGCAACATAATATTAAGGTTTATAAGTGCAAACTTCTTATGTGTAACCTTCATGTATTTGCAATTGTAAAAATGTAGCTCAAAAACTATTCAATAATTCCTTCTACAAATATTTATTGGCTACTTATGAAGTGCCAGACACTATTCTAATTCTGGAATGCATCTGTAAATAAAACAAATAAACTTCCCACATAGAGCTTAGATTTAATGGAGGGAAAGATGATTCGAAATTAAGCAATAAATATTATATAGCAATATAATAAGCATGTCTGAATGTAGTATCTGTGATAGACAAGAAGAAAAATGTAGAGTAGGTTAAAGGGACCAGGAACAACATTGGAGAGGAGGGAAGTTTGCAATTCTAAGTGGGGTAATCACTATAGGCCTCTTTGGGATCTGTTATTTCAAGTATTAAAAGTGCATGAGGGTGATTGTAACTTGGAGATGGGGTGGGGAATATGTTCCCGGCCTGGGGCAAATTACCTTTGAAGCTGTAATCAGTCAAAGGGAGAAATAAAGTCGGAGAACCCCATTTATTGCATACAATCAGTCATCCACTTATGCTTGCACATGTCTCTCATGACCTGGCTGCAAAAAGGGACCCCACCCAAGCTCTCCAGTCCAGATATGCCCTTGCTCCCCCTTGTAATCACCTATGGATATGGAGATGCACTAAGGCCAGGAGAGAGGTTCTGGAAATATTGCAATTTTACCCACAGTGATCTTAAAGTAACATATTTTTCAAGGGAATATAAGAATAATCAAATTTAACTATTGGCCTCATCTACCCCTTTGTCTCTGTAGTCCCCTAAATATAATCAAGGACAAAATGTCAGTCCTATTAGCTAGAACTTTGATTCGAAAATTCAGTACAGACTCTATCGACATTGTCTGATCTTAAAAAGACAAAAAAACCAAACAAAAAAAAACAAACCCTTTTTTTCTGTGTTAGGCCATCCTGAATGGAAACAGCAGATAAAGTGTGCTTCATCTATTTCTATTTGAAGACTCAGCTAGAGTTCTAGAGCTGACCACTTATATGCAAGGGCAGTGTAGTCATGTGTATGCCTTTCAGAATCAGGGAAGCACAAGTCCTGGGACAGGTGATGGCCCCTTTGTAGCTGGTAGAAATTGTCTGCCTTGGGTCTGTCCATGCAGATCCATAGTTTCAGGCTTAACTATCACATTGGAGCAAGAGAGCAAAAGACTCATCCTCTGAGGCTTCTCTACTTGGCCACTTAGGCCCTTGAGAAGGAAGTCACAAAAATGGTACCCCCATTCTAGTGCTCCACTAACTAGGACTGTGACTCACTATGAGATTCTGTAATTTTATCAGCCAGACTAGGGAGTGGACTGAGGGAGTAGAACATCATATCCAGGAACTGGAGTTGTTTTAAAGGTGGATGGAAAGGAAGGAGGGACTCGAGACTCTTCAAAAGTGAGGATATATCAACAATGTATGTAGTGTTTGCATATTTGAAAACCTTTCTTCCTGAATGTTGCAACACATCTCTACAGATAATACATAGTCTCTTTATCTCACTATTATTATCTTGTTAATAAAAACTGACCGAAGATAAGAGAGATTTCTATGAAAATAGGTGCATCCCCACATAAATGTATTGTTTTTCATAAATTTGGATCTGTGGGGCAGGGATGATGGTCATGGATCATTTGAAGCATATTACTTGATAATGGAGAAGTTCATAAACCCAAAATTTTATGAAAAGAACTAGTTCAGTCCCCTTAAAATAAGATGATAAATAGAGTAAAGAAGGATAGAGTGGCAGAAAGCAGGCCAAATATAAGGTTAAGGATACAATCCATTACCAGATCAATTCACACTAAAGTAGCCCGTAAATTTGTCCCCAAGGTTGATGGTAGTTTGTGTGGAAAAGGAAAGTGTCCCATTACACAATTGAGTTTCCATAAAATGAAAACAGGAAATTGCTGGCAGGTGTGACTATTATAAGAAACAGTAATATGTGTCTGCTATTTCATACGTATCTCTTACATAGGCCACCCAGACTATCATTTCCCTTAAATATAAAATAGGCTGTAATGATTTATGTGTCTTATTCTTTGGCATAAAATACCTTTACACTAGACTAAGCCCTCATCTCCCTAGTGAAATTGAACTCATCTGAGGCTCAGCTAAACTACCTCATAATAATATTTTCTTTTTTCTTTTGTTTTCTTTTCAAATTCCTATACACATATCTATGATTCATTTTGCCCTCTGGTACATTTTCTAAAGCTTTGGTTTATTCCACTAATTCACTCACTCCTCAGTTATTTATTGAGTGAATCCTATATGCTAGGCAGTATTTTAGCTGCTGGCAGTAGAGGGATACACCAGAGAGTCCCTGCAATCCAGGGGGCTTGACAATTAATAGATTATTACAGTAAGTTCAGATGGTGATAAAAGATTTAAAGAAAAGAAAGAATAATGGATTGGAGTAAATCTAACTCAAATTGCCTTGAGCAAACATAAAAAGATATTTAAGAGATGTCTAAATTTAAAAAGTTAGAAGTAGGTGATTTGAATAAGTAGCTTAAGAGCTGTTACCAATTGTTTTTATAAACATACTAAGAAACTGATAGAAGTACCACTCAGTAAATGCAGTTTAATGACCAGCATTGAAAACTTTCAGCCACAAACAGGAGAAAACCCAACTAAAACTAGTTTAAGTATAAATGAGCCTTAAGAAAGAAAACATATACGAGTAGTTTTGAAAATCGAATTGACTTTATTAAGCGATTTCTGATTTGGGCAGCATCTCCTGTAGCAAGCAGATGCTTGCGAGGGCAACAGAAAGGGAGAGGTTTTTAAAGGCAGTATAAGAAAGTCATAAATGGAAAAAAGGATTATTTCGGGTGTGGTCATCTTCATTTGAGGAGAAAAGAGTCTTATTAGATGGATTCCATAGGACTCATGTGACATTATCTTATGGGTATTTATTGAAAAATTCCTGACTGACTACCCTTCTGGTGGAGCTTGAAACGACGATCAGGTTAGGTCGTGAGCCCTGATCTGGTGCTATGGCCCAGCAGAGATGACACTGTGTTGGGCCTGTGTCTTTCTTTTTTTTTAACATGAGATAACAACAAAAAGTCCAAAGGAAAGGTATTTGGGTTTTTGTTATCCAGAACTGTGGTTTTCTTGTTCAATAGTCCTTTCATCTTCGTCCTCCTGTTTGAATTTTTTTCCTCGCTTTGGCTCCTCTTGTTGTAACATGATGTTGGCAACTAGTTCCCCTGTGTTCTAAAATCCCCTACAGTGTTAAACCCTTGGCCCACCTCAGAGCCAGTCTGTCTCATCACCGCAGCCTGAATTCCTCAGGTCAGTCAGACCTTCCCAAATTCTTCAACTGCTATTAAATGGGAAAGTGGGGTGGAAGAAATTAGGGGAAAGCTAATTGTCAACCACACTGTCCATCTTTGTAGTTAGGAGAAACAGAGTAGTCTCATCCTAACATACGTGATGTGCAACTGTTATGTGGGATATTTTTATCCATTAGATTGCAATGCTTATTGTAATCTTTATATTATTACCATTGTTAAAAAAACAAAATTCAAGACCTATTTGGCTTTACTAAGCAATCCAAGAATGGGACAGCAACCCATCTAGCAAACAAAGAGATACTCCAAGGAGTGGTCCACATGGAAGATTTTGATAAGAAGGACAGGCGGGGAAGGATGTTATTAGCAAAAGAAAAGAAAGGGTTGTTTCAGGCTAGAATATATATATGAAAATTATGTTGTTGTCCGTTGGGAAGAGGAGGGAAAGACAGGGTTTTTATCATGTAGATTAACTCTCTAGTGTTGACCAGGAAATTTCAGATTGAGTGTTAAAAGATCATATTCCTGGAATAGGTTGAAGTTATAATTAAATCTTGGATCATCATGGGTTTATTTATTTTTTTCTTTTTTAACACCAGTATAATTAATATATATTGAATAATGGGCTCTCCTTTTTATACAGAAACGAATGTCACACAAGAAAAATACTCTAGATCACAGTAGATGGTGGACTCAATCAGTGGTTTTTTCTAATGAATTTTACTATGAGTTTCATTCTTTTAAGTGCATTGTGGCTGCTTTAAGAAGCCACTGATTCTTAGCTTGATCTATAAAACACATGTCATTTGCTAATTCGCTGAATTCCCTAGAGAGCTAAAAAGTTTCCCTTTCCATCACTAATCTGTTCAAAGTCAGTGTTCATAAATGATTTAAAACAAGAATTAAAAAGTGTTAGCCTTAAAAATAAAGGTTATTTTACCAGCAAAAACGGGTTTATTTGGGAGTAGCAGAGTATTGTAATCCAGGACAAGCAAGCTGTGGCAAAACCATAGGCAAATCATAAGAACAAAGGAGAGGAGCACTCTTTTATAGAGGAACATTGCTGAATTGGGAGGGCTGTTCTAAGCAATAACTCCCCAGGAGTGAGTGTGGAGTCCCACGTGTTCTGGCTTTCCATTGGCTCAGTTGGGACAGTCTCTTATTGGCTGGGCTGTTTTGGGGAGAGGGGTGGCAGAAACCTTTCTTTCTCCTGCTGGGGAGTAAAATAGCTGAAACAATATGTGGTCAGTTTTATTGGTGGGGTCTGAGATTTATGAGGAGTGGTGGGCGTGAGAGCTTCCCCTGCAGGTCTCTGACGCCATTTCAGTGAGGTTTCCCTTTACTAATTTTCACAAAAGATATTCAGAACAATAAATGGAAAACATATTTTCTTAAAGATAGGCTCACACCAAGAAAATACCTTAAAATCTGTGATTTTTCTGACTTTTACAATTTTTAAAGGCAACTTGGACATTTAATAACACCAGTAGACTTCATATTTCACAAAGGAATGTAATATGGAGTTGATGATGATGACTCAGTAGAAATGCCTGTTATTAACCATGTCAGCCTGATTGCTTTTTGACTGCAGATTTCAATTAGACATAATCTGTTCTACTCATACAAAGGAGAGGTAAAGAGAAAAGAATTCAGCTCCTAAATCACATACTTGAAAAGGCACTTAGAATAATACACATTTTGCAAAGCTATTTTGCTTTGTGTGGAAGTAATTTTTTTAGATGTAAGTAAATGTAGCTAACTTGATTAAAGGAGTGTACTTGGAGATAGCATCTTGCTGAGCTTTAAATATTCTACTTTCTAACCAGATGTGCTTCAACTCATGTTGCATCATAGTGCCATTGAATTGCCTGTTGTCTTACATGTTTCATGCATTCTAAAGGCTTACAAAGAAAACAGAATATTCTTGAAACATACATGTTTAGAAATATTCTATGATGGTAAGAAAATGACTGTCCAAGATCTTCCATGATAAGGAGAATGATCAATAAAATGACAGCGACAGTGGTCTCCTTTGGTACTTATAGCTAGAGCTCTTACATTTCTTTTCCATGGGGGCAGAAATGGGAGGAATATTGTCCTATGAAAGCTCCAGCAAAGTGACTTACTCAGGTCTCCGCTTTACTTGATTCTAAATGGAATTGCCTTGTATTCTCTATTAAAGAAAATATTTCTGTGTATTTTCAAAAGGCTAAAATTTTTAAATGGCATCATAATATTAAAAATTGCTTTTTCATTTGGACCTAGAAGCAGCACTGATTGGGTCCTGAGTTTGAGGACAGAAAAAACAGGGAAGCAATCTTTTAAAGTAAATTATTTAATCTTATTGAGTTATTATATTATCTTACTTCTGTGTAACCTTCTTTTTCCCATATGTGAAATGTCCTCCAATCATACTTCAAAATACATTATACATATCAATTTACTTTACTCATTTATTCAATTTACTTTAATCAAATTAATTTACTTGGGTTAATAATTCAACTACGGAGATTAAAAAACAGTGTTAGTTTTTTTGTCCTCATATAGTGATTCTACTGATCTGTTGTTTTAAACTCATTTCTGACAATTTGAATGATGAACTATAATAACATCATTTGTCATATTTAAATGTCATAAATATATCGATTCAACTGTGTAATGTGTATCTTTGGATTTGTGTACACGATGATATTCATTCAGTTTGCCATTCTAGATTTAAGTAATGTTACTCGTGTTGAGGTTTCAACTATAAAAATGTGCATAGATAATATTTAAAGAATTCTTTTTTCCAATAGAGGCAGAATCAAAGACTGTGCAAGAAACTAATAATCTTAGTTTTTTCATTCTAAATTTGGTTCCAATTTTTTTAAAATACACTTGTTTTCGAGGTGTTTTTTTTTTCTGTGTATTCCTATGCTATGGTAACAATTCTAAGCATGGGCAAGTTACTTATCTAGTAAATTATCTGAACACAGACAAAAAGCTTCTAAAATATGTCCTACAATAAGACCATCCTCATGTACGAAATTCAAATTGCTTTTGGTTCTGCAGTAACAGAGAACTGAATTCCAAATGAAACGCTTCCACCATGATACTTCTCTGCTAGTGGGAACACTACATTGGTTATATTACATGATGTACTTTGATCAAAAGCTACATGCACACACACACACACACACACACACACACACACACACTGGAGTGCCATCCTAGAACCTTGTGGTAGTGAATTTGGGAGTACTTGCATTTGCAATTTAAAAAGTGACTTCTCTTACTGTTAGGCAATATATTGGATATTATAATAGTAAAAGTAATTATAATGTTATTTTTTAATTAACATCTAAATAGAACATTTATTTTCTTAATGAAACTTTGTGCTCTCATCAACAACAAAGGGTGAGGAATGCATAGAACTGTTGCTGGGCTGTCCCATCTGGAGAGGTCTTTCCTGCTGGTCAACCTGGACAGAGGAGCAAGGGCTCCTGACTCTGCTGGGAAATAATTTGCTAACAGGTCAAATGAGTGCATGCAAGAAAGGACTTCATTAATGCTAGAGAAGTAGTGCATGTCAGATTGCATAGTGCCAGAAAAACTAACCCTTTCATTTGTGCAGCCATGCAAATAGTAGAAAGCAAGGAAGAACAGAGGGAGAAAATGAAATTTCATTGAATTCTTGCTTTGTGTAGGGCAATTCCCTTGACAACTCCTAAAGCCAGGGGTCACCTGGCAACTCATGTCCTCCACGTGATCTGCATAGCATGGAAATTATATCCCATTAACCCAGGATTTGGGGGAGGCACAGAGCACTGAATGGAGTGAGTTTATGTTCTTAGAACTTACCAAAGCAAAGGAAAGACTGTGGGCAGGCTGCTGAAGAATGTGACTGAAGGGCTGCAGTTCCCTCTTGGTCACCCAGGAGATGTACGTTCAAGCCTGTCCTACTCAGAAGTTCCTGCAGCTGCTTCCCTACTTGTCAGAAATAAAATGGGGAGGGAGAAAAGCCTTGAGCTGAAGACTAGAAGGTTGAATGAAATAACAAAGTGACAAAGACGCTTACCACCCATGGTGGTTATTGGCTTGTTTTGTCTTTGCTACACAAAGGAATTGAGAGACAAAGTGCAGTGGGCTTAAGCAGCCAGGAAGTTTTATTTAAAGGGCCAGTACACAGTGAGGTGGGAGTGCAGGCAACCTCAGGAGGTGCACTTTAAGGATTTAAGGTTTGGGGTTTTATGGAATCTTTGGGGTAGGAGTTGGTATAAGGCATAATATATACACTTGGTTAATAATTCCTTTGAAGTTTTGTCTTACAAATAAGTTTTGTCTTACTTAGGTGACTGTGTTGATCCAGATCTTGACTTTTTTTATCCACATAGGTTCCTAGGTTCTTTTACATTTGGGAGGTTTGTTTCTTGTCCTGGTTAAAACATTACTTGATTGGTGAAAGTGACTGGAAAAAGGAAGAGAACACCAGAAACGTTAAATTAAAGAATAAGCTAGACCTTTTTCCCAAGCTAAGTAGATTTTACAATGGCATGACCCTTGTCCCATTCCTCTGCTCTGTCTGAGGACCACTGGAAAATTTTTATTGTTTTGAACATTCGCTGCAGAGGAAACACAGCAGTGAACATGTAACCTTTCTAACCTGAATTGCAGTATGGTTCATTTTGGTTTTAACATCATCAGTTGGGTGGTAAAACAAATCACATAATAATAATAAAAAAATCAGGCAGGCTTAGCTTGATTATTTTGTAGTTATAAATATAATCTAAGTTTTACAGAGTATAGGTTTATTGGGAAATTGAATGGAATATTGTAAATACAAGACAAATTCATTTAATGAGCTGAAGTATTATAATACATTAGATAGTAATTGGATGAAAGTCAACCTAATTATCATGTGTTAAGTCCTACCAAAAGTTTTCATTTATATATATATAAATAATTTCTTGGAGCTCAGGAAAATTATGTTAACCTAACCAATTTCTATTAAATTATTTGTAAAATGGGGAAAGTAACACTACCTGCCTTATAAACTGCTGTGAAGATTATGTAAAATAAAGCACTTTAGGATCATAATATAGTTTAAGACACATAAATATTCAGTAAATAATGGAATGAATATAATCTCTTTTATCCATTGGGATGAACATGTACCATTTTAAATTATAGTCACTTAATTTTGTTTAGATTTCTTATTTATAGCTCATTCTATGAAACAAGCATCCCTTGCCCCCTTTTAGCTTTTGCTAAAGATCTCTCTTGGAAGTCTCTTTTACTTTGCAGACAGAGAAACTTGTATAAACATTCTAATGCATTTCTGGGAGTTATATAGGAAAAGCTGAGACATATTTTCCTGAGGAATCCGTTTGGTATCATAGGAATAAGCGTATGACACAGGTGAACTGAAATTCTCACTCTGCCATTTACATTTAAGATGTTTCTTAGCCAACTTACCACAACCTACAGGTTAAAGAGTCAGGATGAAACCACCAATCTGTTTGCTTGCCAGTACAAGCCACCATATTGCCTTACTGGATAAAGAATTTTGAGCTTGTCTATTATAACATATAAAAGCTTGGGCATTGAATTCAGTCAAACCTGGGTTTGAAATTTGCCTCTGTCCATTCCACTTAAAATTCAAATTCCTCAACTTATAAGAGGAAGGTAATTATGACTATCTCAAAAAGCTGTTGTGAGGAATAAATGAAGTTTAGAGATTGATATTAGCACAGTGATGTGTTAAAAGACCTTAATATACATTACTTCCTATTTGTACAGCTTGGGCATATGAGAAACACCTGAGAAATTCATGCAACTGTCCCATGCCATGTACTGTTTGGAGACCAAAGTCCTGGATAGGCGTTTGTCATTGGTTTCTATCTTTCCAAACATGTTTAAAATATTTGAACATCAAAAATATTTGAACACGTACTGTCTTCCCCTGTCATGGAAAACACTGCAGAGGATGCGGTTCTAATTGAGAGAATTGTGACAAATACATTAATGCAGAAATACTTCAAAATTGGATTTTTCTAGTTACAAAACTTCTGCATACCTTATAAAAATAGCAATGATTTACTCAGGGAGTGGAAATATTGTTAGAATTTGTGTGTCTCTGTGTTTTGCCTTTTTCTGGTTTTCTCTGCTGTAGGGGCTTTGTCAGCTGTATTGTTGTAGAATGTAGTCTGCCAAGGCAGAAAATATGGCCAAGGCTATGAATAGCTCCAGAGTTCTAAATCTTAAAGAGTTTTAGCTTCTGTACTGCATCTGGCTAGATGTGCCTTCTGGGTCCCAAGTTCAGGCATCCTGGGAACAGGAGGCAGATTCTCACCACGGGACAAGCAGCTCTGGCCAGTGACCATATTGGTGGGGAAATTGGTTCCCAGATGGAATTATCTTCAGTTAATCAGAAAATATTGTAAACTATAAAAAAGAAACCAAACAGGGATGGACAGGCACAATCTTCCTGAAAAAGAATTCAGAATAAAAGTCATAACCATACTGATGGATCTACAGAGAAATATGCAAGAGCTAAGGGAGGAAGTGAGGGAAGTGAGGAAAGACAATGCAAAAATGAGACAAGCAATCTATGGACTTAGCAGCAGACTGGATGACATGCAAGAAACAGTAAATGGAATACAAATCAGAGAACAGGAATACGAGAAGCTGAGACATAGAGAGATAAAAGGATCTCTAGGAATGAAAGAATATTAAGAGAACTGTGTGACCAAAACAAATGGAACAATATTCGCCTCATAGGAGTACCAGAAGAAGAAGAGAGAGAAAAAGGGATAGAAGGTGTCTTTGAAGAAATAATTGCTGAAAACTTTCCCAAGCGGGGGAAAGAAATATTCTCTCAGACCAAGGAAGCCCACAGATCTCCCAACACAAGGGACCCAAGGAAGAAAACACCAAGACACATAATAATTAAAATGGCAAAGATCAATGATAAGGACAGAGTATTAAAGGCAGCTAGAGAGAGAAAAAAGATCAGCTACAAAGGTAAACCCTCCGGACTATCATCAGACTTCTCAACAGAAGCCTACAGGCCAGAAGAGAATGGCATGATATATTTAACGTAATGAAACAGAAGGGCCTTGAACCAAGAATATTGTATCCAACATGATTATCATTTAAATTTGAGGGAGAGATTAAACAATTCCCAGACAAGTAAAAGCTGAGGGAATTTGCCTCCCATAAACCACCTCTACAGGATATCTTAAAGGGACTGTTCTAGATGGATGCACTCGTAAGGCAAAAGAGAGGTCACCAGAGAAAATAAAATCATAGCAAAGAAAGCAGAACATACAAATACTAAAGGCAAATAATAAAACACCTAGTATATAAAGAATGGAGGAGGAAGAATAAGAAGGGAGAGAAATAAAGAATCATCAGACTGTGTTTACAATAACTTAACAAGAAAGTTAAGATAGACTGTTAGATAGTAAAGAAGCTACCCTTGAACCTTTGGTAACCATGAATCTAAAGCCAGCAATGACAATAAGTACATGTCTATCAATAATGACCCTAAATATAAATGGACTGAATGCATCAATCAAAGACACAGAGTACTAGAATGGATAAAAAAGCAAGACCCATCTATATGCTGCTTACAAGAGACTCACCACAAACCCAAAGATATACACAGACTAAAGGTGAATGGATGGAAGAAGATATTTCATGCAAACAAAAAAGAGAAAAAAGCAGGTGTTGCAGTACTTGTATCAGACAAAATAGACTTCAAAACGAAGAAAGTAGCAAGAGATAAAGAAGGACATTACATAATGATAAAGGGGTCAGTCCCACAAGAGGATATAACCATTTTAAATATATATGCACCCAATGCAGGAGCGTCAGCATATGTGAAACACATACTAACAGAATTAAAGGAGGAAATAGAAAGCAATGCATTCATTTTAGGAGATTTCAACATACCACTCACTCCAAAGGACAGATCAACCAGACAGAAAATAAGTAAAGACACAGAGGCACTGAACAACACACTAGAACAGATGGACCTAACAGACATCTACAGAACTCTACACCCAAAAGCAACAGGATACACATTCTTCTCAGGTGTACATTGAACATTTTCCAGAATAGACAACATACTAGGCCACAAAAAGAACATCAGTAAATTCAAAAATATTTAAATTCTACCAACGAACTTCTCAGATCACAAGGCTATAAAACTAGAAATAAACTGTAGAAAGAAAACGGAAAGGCTCACAAATACATGGAGACTTAACAACATTCTCCTAAATAATTAATGTGTCAACAACCAAATTAAAACAGAGATCAAAGAATATATGGACACCAATGACAACAACAACACAAAGCCACAACTTCTGTGGGATGCAGCAAAGGCAGTTCTAAGAGGAAAGTATATTGCAATCCAGGCATATTTAAAGGAGGAAGAACAATCCCAAATGAATAGTCTAAAGACACAATTACTGAAATTGGAAAAAGAAAAACAAATGAGGCCCAAAGTCACCAGAAGGAGGGACATAATAAAGATCAGAGAAGAAATAAAATTGAGAAGAATAAAACAATAGAAAAAAATCAATGAAACCAAGAGTTGGTTCTTTGAAAAAATAAACAAAATAGATAAACCCCTAGCCAGACTCATTAAGAGAAAAAGAGAATCTACACAGAGAAACAGAATCAGAAATGAGAAAGGAAAAATCACGTTGGACCCCACAGAAATACAAAGAATTATAAGAGAATACTATGAGAATCTATATGCTAACAAGCTGGAAAACCTAGAAAAAATGGAAAACTTCTCAGAAAAATACAACCTTCCAAGACTGACCAAGCAAGAAACAGAAAAACTAAACAGACCAATCACCAGCAATGAAATTGAATCGGTAATCAAAAAACTACCCAAGAACAAAACCCCCAGGCCAGATGGATTCACCTCTGAATTCTACCAGACATATAGAGAAGAAATAACACCCATTCTCCTTAAAGTTTTCCAAAAAATAGAAGAGGGGGGAATACTTCCAAACTCATTCTATGAAGCCAGCATCACTCTAATACCAAAACCAGGCAAAGACCTCACCAAAAAAGAAAATTACAGACCAATATCCCTGATGAACGTAGATGCAAAAATACTCAACAAAATATTAGCAAACCGAATTAAAAAATACATCAAGAGGATCAACACCATGGTCAAGTGGGATTCATCCCAGGGATGCAAGGATGGTACAACATTCGAAAATCCATCAACACCATCCACCACATCAACAAAAAGAAGAACAAAAAGCTCATGATCATCTCCATAGATGCTGACAAAGGATTTGACAAAATTCAACATCCATTCATGATAAAAACTCTCTATAAAATGGGTATAGAGGGCAAGTACCTCAACATCTTAAAAGCCATATATGACAAACCCACAGCTAACATCATACTTAACACCTAGAAGCTGAAAACTTTTCATCTAAGATCGGGAACAAGGCAGGGATGCCCACTCTCTCCACTGTTATTCAACATAGTACTGGAGGTCCTAGCCACGGCAATCAGACAAACCAAAGAAATACAAGCCATCCAGACTGGTAAAGAAAAGTCAAATTGTCACAATTTGCAGATTACATGATATTGTACATAAAAAACCCTAAAGACTCCACTCCGAAACTACTAGAACTAATATCCGAATGCAGAAAAGTTGCAGGATACAAAATTAACACACAAAAATCTGTTGCCTTCCTATACACTAACGATGAGCTAACAGAAAGAGAAATCAGGAAAACAGTTCCGTTCACAATTGCATCAAAAAGAATAAAATACCTAGGAATAAACCTAACGAAGGAAGTAAAAGACCTATACCCTGACAACTACAAGACACTCCTAAGAGAAATTAAAGAGGACACTAACAAATGGAAATGCATCCCATGCTCTTGGCTAGGAAGAATAAATATTGTCAAGATGGCTATACTACCTAAAGCAATCTACAGATTCAACGCAATCCCTATCAAAATACCAACAGCTTTTTTTAATGAACTGGAACAAATAATTCTGAAATTCATATGGAACCACAAAAGATCCCGAATAGCTAAAGCAATCCTGAGAAGGAGGAATAAAACAGGGGGAATTATGGTCCCTGACTTCAAGCTGTAGTACAAAGCCACAGTAATCAAGACAATTTTGTATTGGCACAAAAACAGACCCACAGAACAGTGGAACAGAATAGAAAATCCAAACATTAACCCAAACATATACAGTCAATTAATATATGATAAAGGAGCCTTGGATATACAATGGGGAGATGACAGCCTCTTCAGCAGCTGGTGTTTGCAAAACTGGACAGCTATATGTAAGAGAATGAAACTGGACTATTGTCTAACCCCTTACACAAAAGTAAAATCAAAGTGGATCAAAGACCTGAATGTAAGTCATGAAACCATAAAACTCTTAGAAAAAACATAGGCAAAAATCTCTTGGACATAAATATGAGTGACTTCTTTATGAACATATCTCCCGGGCAAGGGAAACAAAAACAAAAATGAACATGTGGGACTATATCAAGCTGAAAATCTTCTGTACAGCAAAGGACACCATCAGCAGAACAAAAAGAGATCCTACAGTATGGGAGAATATATTTGTAAATGACATATCTGATAAGGGGTTGACATCCAAAATATATAAGGAACTCACACACCTCAAGAAACAAAAGGCAAATAATCCAATTAAGAAATTGGCAGAGGATATGTATAGAAACTTCTCCAAAGAAGAAATTCAGATGGCCAACAGGTACATGAAAAAATGCTCCACATCACTAATCATCAGAGAAATGCAAATTAAAACTACAATGAGATATCACCTCACACCAGTAAGGATGGCCAACATCCAAAACACAAACAACAACAAATGTTGGCGAGGATGTGGAGAAAAGGGAACCCTCCTACACTGCTGGTGGGAATGCAAATTAGTCCAACCATTGTGGAAAGCAATATGGAGGTTCCTCAAAAAACTCAAAATAGAAATACCATTTGACCCAGGAATCCCACTCCTAGGAATTTACCCTAAGAATGCAGCAGCCCAGTTTGAAAAAGGGAGATGCCCCCCTATGTTTATTGCAGCACTATTTACAATAGCCAAGAAATGGAAGCAACCTAAGTGTCCATCAGTAGATGAATGGATAAAGATGTGGTGCATACACACAATGGAATATTATTCAGCCATAAGAAGAAAACAAATCCTACCATTTGCAACAACATGGATGGAGCTAGAGGGTATTATGCTCAGTGAAATAAGTCAAGCAGAAAAAGACAAGTATCAAATAATTTCACTCATATGTGGAGCATAAGACCAAAGAAAAAAACTGACAGAGAAATAAACAGCAGCAGACTCCTAGAACCCAGAATGGACTAATAGTTACCAAAGGGAAAGGGACTAGGGAGGATGGGCGGGAAGGGAGGGACAAGGGGGAATAACGGGCATTACGATTAGCAGACGTATTGTTGGAGGGCGCGGGGAGGGCTGTACAAGTCAGGAAGACTAGTGATTCTATAGCATCTCACTACGCTGATGGACAGTGAGTGTAATGGGGTTGGTGGGGGGGACCTGATGAATTGGGTAGTTTAATAACCATAATATTGCACATGTAATTGTAGATTAATGATACCAAAATTAATTTTTTTAATGTGAAAAAAAAGAAACCAAGCATATGGTCTTACCCTTATTGAAACAGCATTCATGAAGGAAATATATTAAAAGTAAATGTGAGCGTCAGTCAAATTCAGTGCATAGCTTATTACCACGAAAACTGCTTGTTCCTGTAGGTAATTAACTACATCTGGTATTAATTCCTCAAATCTTTGGTTTCATTCCATGAATATTTCTGTAGTGCAATCACAGCTGAACATTGGAATCGATAGTTTAGGATGTCCAGTTGAAGGATACTTACGTTTAGAAAATTATGTCTAGATATATCTTATCTTCATTTCAAAACAGGCTGCTCATCTTTTCAAAACTATTGCTTGATATATATAAAAATGCTATGTACAGTTTTAAGTAAGTGAATTATGTTTGAAGAGTTAGAATTCCCCACATAATGGTGACATATTTTGTGATAACTGACACTGGGATTGTTTGGCACATGTAATACATGTTCCCTTTCCTGTGTAATGAATGTCTGTTCTTTATGCTAGAAGTGTTTCTATACTTTCTATTCCCATTTTGAAAGGTATGCTGATTTAACATATTTATATTGCATATGAAGAATATCGGGTAGCTAGAAGCAAGGAGGGGCGAGAGTGAATGAGATAATATGAATATATTGATTTTGTCTCAGTGTTTAATATACATACTAAGTAACTTACTGAACACTACATTGTTATTTACTACTAATGCAATACAACACTTGTGTATTATTATTGGTTAAGCTTATTCAGCTATTTTTAATTTTATTCATATCTTGAAAGTTAGGCATAAGTAAGAGATTTTTTTTATTGAGGTATTATTGATATACCCTCATATGAAGATTTCAAATGAAAAAACAACGTGGTTACTACATTTGTCCATATTATAAAGTACCCACCCATACCTAAATGCAGTCACTGTCCTAGGGTGTTGTAAGATGCCACAGATTAGTGAAGATTTGTTGTAAGATTGCCTTCTCTGTGCTACACTGTTTTCCCCGTGATCCCCCACACCATATGTATTAAACATAGTACACCACAATCCCCTTCTCCCACCCTCCCCATCCGCCCTCCCACACCCCTCCCCTTTGGTAACCATTAGTTCCTTCTTGGAGTCTGTGAGTCTGCTGCTATTTTGTTCCTTCAGTTTTGCTTCCTTGTTATACTCAACAAATGAGGGAAATCATTTGGCACTTGTCTTTCTCCACCTGGCTTATTTCACTGAGCATAATATCCTCCAGCTCCATCCAGGTTGTTGCAAATGGTAGGATTTGTTTCTTTCCTATGGCTGAATTGTATTCCATTGTGTACATGTACAGCCTCTTCTTTATCCATTCATCTACTGATGGACACTTAGGTTACTTCCATATCTTGGCAATTGTAAAAAGTGCTGCAGTAAGCATAGGGGTGCATATGTCTTTTTGAATCTGAGAAGTTGTATTCTTTAGGTAAATTCCAAGGAGTGGGTCCCGGGTCAAATAGCATTTCTGTTTTAAGTTTTTTGGGGAACCTCCATATTGCTTTCCACAATGGTTGAACTAGCTTACATTCACACCAGCAGTGTAGGAGGGTTCCCCTTTCTCTGCATCCTTGCCAGTATTTGTTGTTATTAGTCTTTTGAATGCTGGCCATCCTTACTGGTCTAAGGTGATATCTCATTGTGGTTTTAATTTTCATTTCCTTGATAATTAGTGATGTGGAACATCTTTTCATGTCTGTTGGCCATCTGAATTTCTTCTTTGGAGAACTGTCTCTTCATATCCTCTGCCCATTTTTTAATCGGGTTATTTGCTTTTTGGGTGTTGAGGCCAGTAAGTTCTTTATATATTTTGGATGTTAACTCCTTGTCAGATATGACATTTACAAATATATTCTCCAATACTGTAGGATGCCTTTTTGTTTTGTTGATGGTGTCCTTTGCTGTACAGAAATGTTTTAGTTTGATGTAGTCCCATGAGTTCATTTTTGCTTTTGTTTCCCTTGCTCAAGGAGATGTGTTCAGGAAAAAGTTGCTCGTGCTTATTATATTCAGAATTTTGCTTATGTTGTCTTCTAAGAGTTTTATGGTTTCATGACTTACATTCATGTCTTTGATCCATTTCGAGTTCACTTTTGTGTATGGGGTTAAACAACAATCCAGTTTCATTCTCTTGCATGTAGCTGTCCCGTTTTGCCAACACAGATATTTAAGAGGCTGTCATTTCCCAATTGTATGTCCATGGCTCCTTTATCATCTATTAACTGACCATATATGGTTGGGTTTATATCAGGGCTCTCTAGTCTGTTCCATTGGTCTATGGGTCTGTTCTTGTGCCAGTATCAAATTGTCTTGATTACTGTGGCTTTGTAGTAGAGCTTGAAGTTGGGGAGCATAATCCCCCCAGCTTTATTCTTCCTTCTCAGGATTGCTTTGGCCTCTCAGGGTCTTTTCTCGTTCCATATGAATTTTAGAATGATTATCTCTAGTTTATTGAAGAATGCTGTTGGTATATTGATAGGAATTGCATTGAATCTGTAGATTGCTTTAGGCAGGATGGCCATTTTGACAATATTAATTTTTCCTATCCATGAGCATGAGAAGTGTTTCCATTTATTGGTATCTTCCTTAATTTCTCTCAAGAGTGTCTTGTAGTTTCCAGAGTATAGGTCTTTCACTTCCTTGGTTACGTTTATTCCTATGTATTTTATTCTTTTTGATGCAACTGTGAATGGAATTGTTTTCGTGATTTCTCTCTCTGCTAGTTCATTGTTACTGTGTAGGAATGCCTCCGATTTCTGCATTTAATTTTGTATCCCGCAACTTTGCTGAATTCAGATATTAGATCTAGTAGTTTTGGAGTGGATTCTTTGGGTTTTTCTATGTACAATATCATGTCATATGCAAACAGTGACTGTTTAGCTTCTTGTTTTCCAATCTGGATGCCTTTTATTTCTTTGTGTTGTCTGAAGATCCGTGGATAGGACCTCCAGTACCTCCAATAGAAGTGGAGAGAGAGGGCATCCTTGTCTTGTTCCCCAATCTTAAAGGAAAAGCTTTCAGCTTCTTGCCGTTGAGTATAATGTTGGCTGTGGATTTGCCATATTTGGCCTTTTTTATGTTGAGGTAGTTGCCCTCTATACCCATTTTGTTGAGAGTTTTTATCATGAATGGATGTTGACTTTTTGTCAAATGTTTTTCCGGCATCTATGGAGATGATGATGTGATTTTTGTCCGTTTTGTTGATGTGGTGGATGATGTTGTTGGATTTTCGAATGTTGTACCATCCTCGCATCCCTGATACGAGCCCCATTTGATCATGATTGATGATCTTTTTGATGAATTTTTGAATTCGGTTTGCTAATATTTTGTTGAGTATTTTTGCATCCATGTTCATCAGGGATATTTGTCTGTAATTTTCTTTTTTTGTGGTGTCTTTGCCTGGTTTTGGTAGTAGAGTGATGCTGACCTCATAGAATGAGTTTGGATGTATTCCCTCTTCTTCTACTCTTCATAAAACTTAAAGTAGGATGAGTATTACATCTTCACTAAATGTTTGATAAAATTCAGTGGTGAAGCCATCTGGTCCAGGTGTTTTTTCATAGGTAGGTTTTTGATTACCAGTTTAATTTCGTTGCTGGTAATTAGTCTGTTCAGATTTTGTGTTTCTTTCTGGGTCAGCCTTGGAAGGTTGTATTTTTCTAGAAAATTGTCCATTTCTTCTAGGTTATCCAGTTTTTTAATATGTAATTTTTCATAGTATTCTCTCATAATTCTTTGTATTTCTGTGGTGTCCGTTGTGATTTTTCCTTTCTCATTTCTGTTTCTGTTTATGTGAGTAGATTCTCTTTTTTTCTTGATAAGTCTGGCTAGGAGTTTATCTATTTTGTTTATTTTCTAGAACAACCAGCTCCTGCTTTCAGTGATTCTTTCTATTGTTTTTTTCTTCTCGATTTTAGTCATTTCTGCTCCAATCTTTATTATGACTCCTACTACTGACTTTTGGCCTCATTTGTTCTTCTTTCTCTAGTTTCGTTAATTGTGAGTTTAGACTGCTCATATGGGAATGTTCTTCTTTCCTGAAATATGCCTGTATTGCAACATACTTTCTTCTTAGCACGGCCTTCACAGCATCCCAGAGATTTTGCGGTGTTGAATTATTGTTGTCATTTGTCTCCATATATTGCTTGATCTCTGTTTTTATTTGGTCATTGATCCATTGGTTATTTAGGAGCATGTTGTGAAGTCTCCATGTGTTTGTGAGGTTTTTCATTTTCTTTGTGTAATTTATTTCTAATTTCATACCTTTATGGACTGAGAAACTGGTTGGTACAATTCCAATCTTTTTGAATTTATCGAGGTTCTTTTTGTGGCCTAGTATATGATCTATTCTTGAAAATGTTACATGTGCCCTTGAGAAGAATGTTTATTCAGCTGCTTTTCGGCGTAGAGGTCTGTAGATGTCTGTTAGGTCCATGTTCTATCATTTTGTTCAGTGCCTCTGTCTCTTTACTTATTTTCTGTCTGGTTGATCTGTCCTTCAAAGTGAGTGGAGTGTTGAAGTCTTCTAGAATGAATGCATTACATTCTATTTCTCCTTTTAATTTTGTTAGTATTTGTTTCACATATATAGGTACTCCTGTGTTGGGCACAAAGATATTTATAATGGTTATATCTTCTTTTTGGATTGACCCCTTTATCATTATGTAATGTCCTTCTTTGTCTCTTGTGACTTTCTTTGTTTTGAAGTCTATTTTGTTTGATAGAAGTACTGCAACTCCTGCTTTTTTCTCCCTATTAGTTGCATGAAATATCTTTTTCCATGCCTTCACTTTTAGTTTGTGTATATCTTTGGGTTAAAGTGCGTCTCTTGTAGGTAGCATATAGATGGGTCTCATGTTTTTATCCATTCAGTGACTCTATGTCGTTTGATTGGTGCATTCAGTCCATTTACATTTAGGGTGGTTATTCATAAGTATGTACTTATTGGCATTGCAGGCTTTAGATTCGTGGTTACCAAAGATTCAAGGTTAACTGCCTTACTATCTGAGAGTCTAACTTAACTCACTTAATATGCAATTATAAACACCACCTAAAGGTTCTCTTTTTTGTTTTTTCCTTCCTCCTTTTTCTTCCTCCTCCATTCCTTATATATTAAGTATCATATTCTGTACTCTTTATCTTTCCCTTGATTGACTTTGGAGATAATTATTTTAATTTTTGTATTTGCTTAGTAATTAGCTGCTCTACTTTCTTTACTGTGGTTTTATTACCTCTGGTAACAGCTATTAAACCTTAGGTACACTTCCATCTTTAGCAGTCCCTCCAAAATACACTGTAGAGATGGTTTGTGGGAGGTAAATTCTCTCAGCTTTTACTTATCTGGAAAATTTTTAATCCCTTCTTCAAATTTAAACGATAATCTTGCAAGATAAAGTATTGTTGGTTCAAGGCCCTTCTGCTTCATTGCATTAAATACATCATGCCACTCCCTTCTGGCCTGTAAGGTTTCTGTTTAGAAGTCTGATGACAGCCTGATAGGTTTTTCTTTGTATGTGATCTTATTTCACTCTCTGGCTGCTTTTAGTAGTTTGTCCTTATCCTTGATCTTTGCCATTTTAATTACTATATGTCTTGGTGTTGTCTTCTTTGGGTCCTTTGTGTTGGGAGATGTGTGCACCTCCATGGCCTGAGAGACTATCTCCTTTCCCAGATTGGGGATGTTTTCAGCAATTAACTCCTCAAAGACACTTTCTATCCCTTTTTCTCTCTCTTCTTCTTCTAGTACCCCTTAATGCAAATATTGTTCTGTTTGGATAGGTCACAGTTCTGTCAATATTCTTTCATTCTTAGAGATCCTTTTTTCTTTCTGTCCCTCAGCTTTGTTGTATTCATCTTCTCTACTTTCTGTTTCATTTATTGTGTCCTCCGCCAGATCCAATCTGCTTTTACAACCATCCTTTGTTCTCCTCAACAATTGGATCTCCGACCATAATTCATTCCTGAGTTCTTGATTATCTTTCCGTACCTCCATGAGCATGTTAATGATTTTTATTTTGAACTCCCTTTCAGGAAGAGTCATGAGGTTGATGTCATTTAAATCTTTCACTGGAGTGCTGTTAATAATTTTACTCTGAACCAGATTCCTTTGGGGTTTCATAATTGTTTATGGCGCCCTCTAGTGCCCAGAAGCTCTACTCCTTGGACCTTCTCAGCCCCTTAAGCAATGTCAGGGTTCCCAGGGGAGTAGTATTGGTGCCTGGCGGAGGAAATAGCTATTTCCTGCTACCTGGCTGCTATGGCTGTCTCTACTGCTTGAACCAACAGGTATAAGCTTCTATGCTTTGCATTTGTAGGTGCTGTAGACAGATTTTCGTTCTGGTTGTACTAACACCATGATAGGGTTTGCCAGTTTGCAAGCCAGGTGGGGTGGCCGGTTGAAAGGTGCAGTAGGGTATGTATCATGGAGGGGGTCCTTGGAGCTGTGTAGCCAACCATGGAGCTGGAGCACCTGAAGATCATCTAAGGGGAAGATTTATTTTTCTTCCTTAAATATGAGAGTCTATATGGCAAAGCTCCCAACCTGCTGGGCAGAGTGCACCCAGACAGTTTTGTCTACCTGTCCCTCTTCTGAGCTGTAAGCTCTGTGCAATCCTTGCCCCTTTAGCAGCCCTCTTGTGAAGGGCTTCCTTGTTAGGAAGTCTCTCAGACTGCCCACCTTTCTTTTGTCCCAGAGCAGCTGGATACGGATCCCTGCTTTCCACAAGTGGCTGGAATCTCAGTCTCTCCTGGAATTCTGCCTGTCTTTGCTTTCCAACCTTGTAATCACGAGGTTTTCATGCAAGCACCATGAATTGTAGGTTTGTGCTGCCAGAGCAGATCTCTGGAGTTAGGTATTCATCAGTCCCAGGCCTCCCCTCCCTCCCTGCTTGGTTTCTTTTCCTCCCGGTGGTGAGCTGGGGTGGGGGATGGCTTGGGTCCCATCAGGTCACATCTTTGGTATGGTACCCTGTTCTGTGAGGTCTGTTCTTTTCTCCTGGTGTATTCAGTCTGGCACAGTCCTCTTTCCTGTTGCTCATTCAGGATTAGTTGTATTAATTATATTTTCATATTATATCTGGTTTTAGGAGGAAGCCTGTGTCATGCCGCCATCTTTAATCCCTCACAAAGGAGATGTTTTTAAGGAAAAGTGATAAATCTACTTAACTTTTGTGGAACTTTAAAATTGTTGTGTATCTTTAAAATATACTTGAAATACAGGTTTGAAGATGTGGGGAGGGTGGATATTAAGAGATTCCGGTACTAGGCTTAATCAGACAACTGGTTCTTGTCATCTGCCTTGTTCCATAACAAAAGACTTCAGTATTCCTATCGTAAAAATTATGTCTTTGGTTTTAATAGGCATTTCTAAATATCTATTAAAATGTAGAATTTTTCCATCTGCATATACTTTATTAAAATAAATCTTTGACAGAAAAAAAGAATTTTTTGTGTAAAATTTCTGAAGAATCAAAGATAAGTATAGAAAGATGGTAAAATTCCATCAAATCTAGATTCCCGTTGGTTATAAAATCTCTAAATTTCAGTTTTGCACTTTATCTCTGTTATGCTGATGACATTTTGGGGCTTGATACAAACTTATGGAAAAGATACGTATACAGAAAATTGTTACAAATTCAAATATATGTAATTTCTAAATATGTAATGATGCTTTGCTCTATAATTTCAATTATTTATGCATCAGGAAACAAGAGAATAATTTCTATTACCTTTATATATGAATTATGGCTGTAGGAAGTAACTGAAAATGATGAAATAAAAATTTTAAGTATAAAGTAATTTTTAAAAAATCTGGTTGCATTATTTTCTGAAGTAGTTTTCAAACTTCTAAATATTTTGGAAGCTACTGCTTGTTATATAAAAAGGATTTTAAATTCCCTACTTGAGATTTCAGTGTCCAGGAAAACTATAAAGTGAACAGATTGTTCTTCTTACCCTTCTTCTGAGCCGATACTTATTTTGCAGCTTTATTGACATAAAATTGGCATATGCATCCTGTTGATTTCATACACTTCTATATTGCAAAATGATTACCACCATAGTTAGCTAATGCTGGTATTATATCACGTCATTTCATTTCATTTTTGTGATGAGAATTACTTTCTTAGCAACTTTCAAGTATAAAATGTGGTTTTATTAATACAATCACTTTATGTACCTTTGATTTCCCAGAACTTATAGCTGGGAGGAGTACTCTTTGATGAGTATCTCCCCATTTCCCCCACCTTCATAAGCCCCTGGTAACCCCCTTCTTCTCTGTTTCTATAAGTTCTGTTTTTTTTTTTTTAGATTCCATATATGATGAAAAATATTGTGTCATATGTAATCTCACATCTTTTTGTCCGTTTATCTATTGACAGACTCATGGGTTTTTTCCATATCTTGACATTGTAAGTTATGGTGTAATGAACATGGGAGGGAGGATATCTCTTTGAAATACTGTTTTCATTTCCTTTGGATATATACCAGAAGTAGGATTGCCAGGTCAGATGGTAGGTCTATTTTTAGTCTTTGTGAGGAACCTCTACACTGTTTTACACAGTGGCTGTACCAATTTACATCCCCACCAAAAGTGGACAAGGGTTCCTTTTTCTCCACATTCTCACCAACATTTGTTACCCTTTGTCTTTTTGATGACAGCCATCCTAACAGATGGGAGGTGATACATCATTGTTTTGAATCTGCACGGCAAAAGAAAAATCAACAAAACAAAAAGTCAAACTACAGAAGAAAATATTTACAAACCATAAATATGATAAGGTATTAGTGTGCAAAATATATGAGGAACTCATGTAACTCAGTAACAACAGCAGCAGACAAACCAATTAAAAAATGGGCAGAGAAACTAAATAAACCTTTTTTTCAAAGACATACATGCACATGTCTAACAGATACATGAAAAGATGCTCAATATGTTAATTATTTGGGCCATTACTTCTATTCTCGTGGTCAAATTCTGACACCAATTGGGGACTGACCTTTGACTTGTTCTCCTCTGGTTTATGTCACACAAAGGAAAATATTTGATAACATCTCCACGGAATGCCCCCCACCAAACCTGCTGGCAACAGATCCAGTGTCTGCTCTATACAACAATCCAAAAACATCAAACCAACCCACTGAGTCCTGATCAGTGATTGCCATGCATTTTGCATGTCAGATACATCGCACAGTGGGTAGCTACGAAGGGCGGGACTAATTTACTGATGACACACACACATGGTGTCAAAATCGAAGTGAAATGGAATGATGTTACAAAGGGAAAGAGAAATGGTCACAGTGCAGTGAAACCGAAGCCCATGCTATGGTCAGAGAAACATGGAAAGGGTGAAAGACTGTTGATGAAATCCTCCATTCACAGAGCAAGCCTCTAATCTTGAAAGTCAGTTTTAGAACCAAGTATTACGTCACAGTAATAGCAAAGGGAAAAACTGTTTTCATGGAGATTTCAGTCTAGTGACAATGACAGATATAAACACAATTCCTTAATACAGTCTGATAAATGCTATGATAAAAGGAAAAACCATATGGAAATGCTTTTTTCCCAAGAGGTCTTTTCTATTGTATCTTTTTCCACTACCCTGTTAATGCATAATAATAGGCTGGTATATAATTGATGTATTGAAAACGTAAATGAATATATAGAAGTTAATTCTTTAGCAATAATCTGTCATTGAACACCAGGGAAGGAGAATCAGTTTCCCTTATTTATTCACTCTTCAAGTATTGCCATTAGGCTATCCCTGAACCAATATCTCCAAGTTTTAACCACTGGAGACAAATAGGCCATACCTCTATACAGATTCAGTGTTCTATTTGTTTTCCCCAATGCAATAGGAGTTCCACAAAGTGTACTGGTTTTATTCCTAAGAAATCCAGTTACCCCTCCAGAATAGGGAACTGGAGAGGAATACAGAGTAAAATTTAGTATAAATAAATTTCCTCTGCATGACAGTCATGATGGCAGACCAGGTCCCACCAAGAGAAGGTACTATCTGGGTCTGGGCAGACAGCCACAGGGAAAAAGCTTTGCAGTGTGTTTGGATCTCTAGACTTGTTGACCTAAACAGACCAGCTATGCTCTTGAGAGTAAATAAGCACATTTGGCATTTTCAACCTGAAGCAGTGCACAAAAGATTTTGTTGTGCATATAGCTCTGCAGGCTTTTCTGCAGGAAAGCAGTGCTTTTCTCTCTTTATCTGTGCTCCTTTCCATTTTCTTACTATCCTTATGGTGTTTTTTGTGAATTACTTTTATCTTCTTTTTGAAGAGACTAAAAAGAATGAAACCCTAGCCAATAATCCAAGCCTGTGGCTATCAACAGCCTGTGACTGTGGGTTCAGCCCCTTCTCTAGGCATGCAAGACTTGTAGGAGAGACTTCAATATGCAAAACTGGCTGGAGGAAAGATTATGAAACAACAGGCAAAGGAAAGCTGTCCTTCCTTATCCGAATACACAGGACCCAGGGGCTTCTTGGCTGGATTTGGTCCATCACTGAATTTCATTGTATAACTATTTCCTATCCTCATAGCTCTCACTTTTAAATCAGAGCAAGATACCTTTGTTTTTCTTTTTCCCTTCTAAAGGACCCTTGTTCTTTAGCTTTGTTTTTTTGCAAGAAGGAAAAAGAATGGTAAGATTTGCCCAACATAATGACTGAATAGACTTGGTGCATGTGGGGGAAGAATAGGATAAATTAAAGGGAATATTCCCTGTTTTTCTAAAACATTGTCAATTTTGTTGTATACTTTTATGAATAGATTCTCAAGTGAAGTTGTATATTTTATTCTTCCTCATACTTTACAAGTAACTTCACAAAATGAAGAGCAGAATCTTACTACATATTCTCAATCCATGAACAGAGAAAATAAATCTGAGTCATTTAGAAATTTTTTGTACAGGGAACAAAATGTAGTTTCTTATCAAAATTATATTCCATTAAGGATTTAAGATTTAAAAGTGTTCAAAATATACTTATGAGAACTCTTAAGGGATATGAATATTTGTAAATGAAACTTTGAAATAGTTGTACCTCTCATGTTTAGTTCAGTAGTAAATTAATGGCAAGCTATGTTTAATGGGATTATTCCAAATGATAACATTTGATACTGTCTTTAAAATAGAGATTCTTCTACAGAGCTTGAAAGAATGAGATTTGGGAGTTTGCATTGAAATAAACATATTAATAAATATTATTTAATTTAGAAATATTTATTCTTAAAAAATGCCGATTTTCTTGAAAAATCCATTTCTTTTATAATATTGAGATCAGTGTGGTTATAGCAGATTAGTGAACAAATGCAAGCTTTCATGGCACAAATATTCTAGCAAATGTAGTTTCCTACTAAAAGCATGCATAATCTCAAGATTTTAGGTAATTAATTCTCTGAAAATAACCTTTAAATACTTATCATTATTAAGCAGACTTAGGCTTAAACTCAACCTTGTGATGAAAAGGTAAAGAATAAATATACATTAATTTTACATTATTTGGTAATTGAAATGTAAATGTTTTCTAGCCTTCTTCCTTTCTAAGCTTACTAGTGCTATGCATTCTCAGGAGTATTTGTGTCATTTTCATTCTCATTAACCAACTTGAAACTTATGGACTTTAATTTTTGCTAAGGATGAATCAAAGTGTCCAGGGTATGCATGGGTATGGCAAGATATTATTAAAATGGAGATTCAAGTAAATTAAATAGATAACTTAGCTTGCCTACCCTTGATTCCCCTGCATTTCCTATTATGTAAACAGGGGGTGTGTGTTGATTTTTTCCAGATTGTTCTTGTTCACTAAATGGTTATCAGAGCTGCTTAAATTTTCCTCTTAATACACATAGGTGAATCCAAGAGCAAGCAACATGCACAATTAGACTGTCATTGTTGAGTTTTAAAGTTGGATAATTTTGTAAAATTATTGTCAGTTTTATGTGTGTGGATGTGCATGTGTATTTTAATTCAATAGATTTATTGTGATTATTCACCTGTGCTGTCAGTGTTTAAATATCCCCACCGATGGATCATCAGGAAGACTACAGATGGTTTATTTGAATTGCATGTTTAGATAGTGTGCTGTATAAGCTTTAGGCTGGTGTTTCTCCTCTAAAATATATGAATATTTATAAAGTTAAATCTAGTTCTTCCTTCTAAATTCAGTACTCCAGTTATCATTTTAATACTGTTGCAATCAGAGATCAATAAATAGTTGTGCTTTATGTATTCTGTATATGTAAGACTAAGCAGATGGGAATATCTTACTACTTTACATTTTGAAACACATGTATATGGTAGTTGGAGCAGCTTTAGAAAGTTTCTTTTGAAAAACTGAGTTAAAAGAGAAGTTGATATCCATACTATTCCATATCTAAGAGAGCCTTTAATTAAACTGTAACAAAGTAATTAAATCTTTCTGTATCTTTTGCAGTGCTTTGAATTTATTTAATAATTCATGTTGCCCAAAGAACACATTTAATTTTCTTTTTAGACATGCTTTTGAAAAAGTTTAGGAAAATATCTATATTTTATATCTGCACACAGTGGCTTATTGCCAACCAATTCTGGCAGTATTATAAAAAGCATTTATTTAAGTTAGTACAATTTTCTCAGATCTGTGAAATAACAGCATGTTAATGTTTTTTATGTAAATGTTTATTAGATAAAACTCCCATAAAATTTTATATTATGGAGAAGCTACAATGCGTAAAGTATTTGGAAAATTTTAAATGCTTGTCCATTACAAAATATAAAATTATTATAGTGTCATATATTTGGAAGAGAAATAGAATACAGTGGAACAATATATGCAAGAGGCTTTCAATGTTTCTCTTGTAAGGATCTACTATAAATACAAATACACTTAGATCAGTTGCTTATCTCTTGGTTAATGTCTCGGGTTAAAATCTAAAGGATGGGCTTAATTTTAGTAGATGCTGTTCTGTAATGCTGAATATTTTACAAAATAATAGTGTGAGTCAAAGGAAGGGTAGAATACAGAATAAATATATCCACACTTCTCCCTGGAAAGCAAGAAAACAGTTGTGAGTTAGTGCCATCTAATAGTTATACACACAAGCTTTAGAGTTATACAGAACTAGGCTTTACTTTCATTTGCTAGTTATTATAAGTTTCCAAGAAAGAATTTTTGTTTCATCATCTGTTTTTGAGGTCAAATGTTTTAAGGCAAAATAAGTGCATTATTAAAGGTGCCAACTATTTTTATGACAGATTTTAGTGATGGACCGTGTAGTTTGTGGCACTAGTTTTCATACTTTATCCTGTGGATTATGGCAAAAGAAACAGTATAAAATCAGAAAGTGAATGGATCCACGACTCAGTGCATCCCTCACACTTACTTTTACTTTTGCCAAGGTGATTTTTTTTTAATTTCTATTGATAAATCCCTTTCATTTACTTAGAGAAAATGGGGAGATAATAATGCTCAAATGAAATATATAATTTTATTCCCCTGTGTAATCCAGAGTATGGTGTAAGCGCTCCACTAACCCCAGAATGACTGAGAAAGCACAGAGTTGACTAATATTAACTGTGTAACACCTCAGGAATCTTAGTTATGCCTATGTCAGCTCTCAATTAGTGTAGCTCCGCACTGAGAAGGAGATTTAAAAACAATGGGACATCATTAGTGGACAGTGATGGTACAATATTTTGCCAACCTACCAAATGTCTGTTTATGAGCCATCCACAGGGTCCTATTAAAAAAGAAAGCAATTTCTTAGCTCCTTTGGTAGCCTGTGAAGTACAACTTGGGCACAGGGATGAAGTTATAAAGGGAGGAGTGGGGAAAAACCATATTCTTCTGCCCATTGATGGATCTGTGTTTGTTGAAAAACCTGACCTGGGGCAAACCAATGTTAAGGCACTTAAGGATCCTTCTCTGCACTTAGCAATTTGAAGAATTCCAACTACCCTGGTTGAAAGGTAAGCATTTTAATATACCCAAATATTTTATTTGGAATGATTTTACAGTGTCTTCCAGAATATTCTTTAAAGTCAGTGCCTCCAGAATGAAGGACAAGGAAGCTGAGAGTAACCTCTAGAAGCTGTGGAATGCCTGATAACTGAACACTTGTCCTTCATACTATATGCTTTTCAAATAGTTTTATATTGCCAATTTTAACCCTACAGGGCAAGGGTATAGAAACGATTTACTTTGTAATGGGGCCAAAAAATGTGGCTGTAAAAGGAACCAGGGAGACCATTTCCATATAGAGATAGATGCTTCTTCTTATATGTGAACTTAGGTATATTGTATCTTTTTCATTGTACAGAAAATAATGTTGTAGTACACTTAAACGTGAAATTGTGATAGCTGGAAAAAAATGGGAGTTTTTAATGATGTAAATGATATGCATTCCCTCTTGATGTGTATAGAGTTCACATCCGTGAGTGCCCTTTTCTCTTCCCCTTTTATGTTGAGACTCTTTGTTAGTAAGATTAAGTAATATCACTATCATCTTTGAGGATTTTGTTACTCATTATATGCATGGCCCATAGAAGTAGAACAGTTTTCTAAAATGAAAATTAATACAACGAAAAGGAGTATTGATATTAAAAAGGAATATGACTGGTCAGTTTTAGAGAATAAATACTTCAGTATTTACTCTAATGAATTCTGTGGTGTATAGCATCTAGATTTGGGGTAATTTTTGAGTTCACTAACAGTGAGAAACCAAGTATGAAATATTTGCTTTTCTTAATGGTAATCTAGATAATCTTCTAGTGTGTGTGTGTAATCTAAAGTTGCTTTTAAAAACGTAAAATCTCTGATAAGTAACAGACTCCAATTTTATTTTCCTATGTAGACAAACTGAATTTGAATAAGTATAATTAATAATTTATCATCATTGGATAGTATACTAAAAATCATTTGTTTCTTTGTAATCATTTTCTATCTCTGTAACTTTCTGTGGTGATGCTATACTATTAACTATTAGGTCACCCCTTATCTTCATGGCTATTAAATCCTATTTCCCATCTTAGAAATTAGAATCTCTGAATTTCCCTAAAGAATCTACTTTCACAAAAACAATAGTGGACAACATATAGTTAGTAAAGACTTTTTAGGGAAACAAAGATTAGATACATTTTGTAATCCACACCTAACAAATTAAAAAGCCTTCCCAAAATATGTGTATTCTTCAAGGTCCCTTGCCAAATTAGCCATCAATGTCTGTGGTTCTAGTAGTTGCTGACATTTACATCTCTAGGTTTTTCCCTCCCAGAGAGAGTCTACCTGGTTGACTATCTTGTATATATTAGTCAAGGCTATTCAGCCCAGCCTAGCTTTTGCTTGTCCCCACCCCAACTCTCACTTTCTGACTGACTTTGGCAAAAAAGAAAAATAAAAGTCTTTTTTTTTTAATTAACACATCTTCCTGAGAAAGCAGTTTAACAATCAACTTTTGTTACCATTGTGTCATTTGGATACCTTCACTTCTGTCCGTTTCGTCTGTCCACTGAAGAAAGGAATCTAAATGAATGAAATATTCTCAGCCTATTAAACCCTAACAGGCTTTAGAAAGTCATGTACTCTCTGCAAACTATCAGAGGTGTTAGAGGACAGTAAAGTGTGGTGTATCGGCATAGTACATACAGACGAAATTATATGAATTATATATGTTGCTCCTCATGAGGAAGGCCTGAGAAATGGGCTATTAGTTAAATGGTCTAAGTTTCACTGTTGAAGGAAAAGAAAATGTTATTTCGGTTGGGTATAGCTGAGTAACTGACATTACTTATTTTTTTTAAAGGAATTTGATAGCAAATGGAATGGGAAAGAGAATCTTTGAGAGTGGTGTGTATCATACACTAGGAGGGCAAAAGGAGACCATGAGTATCTGGTGGAAAGGAAAATATGAAAGCTGTGTAAAAGGGGAAATTGTAGCACAAAATTAAAATCTGGCCAGTAAGTTAAGACCTTTCCACTACAGAAAGGCGTCAGATGTTTGAAAATAACGTTTAGGGTACAGAGAGATTTTTTGAGATGTACAGGAGGGATGCTGAAGAAATTCATATAGGAGAGCTTTCCTCTGGAAGGTAAGCTAACCTCAACAGCAGTATCGGGTGGTGGTTAATAGCATGGATACTGGAGAAAGAATGCCAGGATTTATATGTAAGAGCTTCCTCACTTACTGGCTGTGTGAACTTGGCCTAGTTCTTAACCATTCTTTTGCTTAATTCCTCATCTGGCAAATGTGCATAAAAATAATGTCACAGAGTCTGCTTATAAAATCAAATAAAATCATATATATAAAGTATTCACAACAGTATCTGTTATGGATTGAATTGTGTCCCCCAAACTTTATATGTTAGGATCCTAACCCCAGTACCTCACAGTATGATCGTAGTTGGAGATAGGGTCTGTAAAGAGGTAGATAATTTAAAATTAGGTCATTAAAGTGGGCCCTAATTCAATATGACTTATAGATGTCCTTATAGAAAGAGTAAATTTGGACACAGAGAGCTTCAGAGGGAAGACCCCATAAAGACACAGGGAGAAGACAGCCATTTATTAGCCAAGGAGAAAGGCCTCTGAAGAAACCAATTCTGCTAATATTTTAATCTTGGAACTCCAAATTAATTAGAAAATAAGTTTCTGTTATTGAAGCCACCCAGTCTGTGTTAATGTATTAAGGAAGTCCTAGCAAACTAATACAGTACTTGAATCAGTGAGCACAATATGATATTAGCAGTCTCACGTTGGAAACTTGGATTCTCAAAGACCATGGAAAATGAACAGCTTAAATAACCTTCTATCAAAAGGGCTCACATGAGCTTGCTTCCAAGTGACCACCTATAATTCTGAACCTCTGGGATTTTTTAGAACTAGGAATAACTTTGTGCAAACTAATATTACTCTGTACCTCTATTGCACAATATAGGACTCTGAGAAAACTTTCACCGTTAAAAAATACCCCTCATTTATTTTCCTTTTATAGTTACTTTACTTTTGGAATGTTTGAGGCAAGTTACTTTGTTTAATTTAATACAGAATACATCAACTAAGCACTAAGAAAAATGTAACAGAGCCTACTTAAGGAGAATTTGTATCTTCTAGTTATAGTGATGATCCAGTTACATAAATTTGCACTGTATTAGCTCTGTGATTTTTAAGCTCTTGAAGACAGAAAAATAAGCAGTGACTTACTTGCTTATTCCCACACAATATGGTCCATATTTTCATATTTCTGCAATGAGGTGTGTTCAAGCAATAAGGGTCATGATTTGAAAATGTTAGATGAAGGTACTTAAAATTATTATCTGTGATGTGGAGATACTTGGATGAAAGCTTAAACACAGAGTAGAAATTACATCCTGAGATGGGATATTCTTCAAAACTCAGTGTGCTTTCAGTTTCCATATTTATCTACATTTATCAGAAGTTCAGAATATATGATGGGCTTCATACATGCGTGGTGCCTTTGCTCACTCATTCTGAATGACTTCACTCATTCTTGTTGCCCCCACCACTCATAAACTCCTACTCAAGTTGGTTGTCATCAACTCATTAGGCCCCTTTAACAGCAAAAAGCAAAATTTTCCATCATTTATTTTTCCATGATGTGTTATGCTAATATTTATACTAATATTCAATAATTCAGAAAAAATTTGGATTGTCTACTTTGTATCAGGCACTGTGCTAGGCACTAGTTTACTTCTGGGAAAGCATAAAAATAACTTTCACCTTCATTTCTTCTCAAATCTTTTTTTGATTTCCTTCAGGGTGGGAAATGTGTATCCCTGCCCTCAGTCTTTATGTCTCCTATGCCTAATGATTATTTGGATAAACTAAGGTTTTTATTGTAGTCTTACTGTTCTGAAGTTGATACTCTGTTTATTGTGTACAGAATATGATATTATTAAATATTTGATGAACCTGTATCACTTTCAAGTTCAGCAAGATAAAAGTAACTTTATCAACATTTTATTTAATGATTTCATGTTTTAATAGTTTTAATCAATGCCAAATATATGTTTTTCATCTAATAGTGATTAATGACATTATACTGTACTTTGAGTAGAACCATTTGTTACCATTAAATAGAATAATAAACAGTTTTTCTTAATGAATACTATATATTCCAGAACAGTTTACATTGTGGAGGATCATGTTTGGAGGAGGTGGAGATTTAGACACATTTGAATTGTGTCTTCACTTTGCTTATCAGTGTAAGTGGATGTGTTCCTTCAAGATTTTTTCAATATTCTATCCATATATAAGGTATTTAGAAAAAGAATATTGCACAAATACTTATAGAATATGGCAACAATACAAAGTTACTTGGGCAGTTAGGCCCTATTATGCCTCTTGGAAGATATCAAATGATACACTTTGGTGTAAAAGTTTTAGTGCAAATGCACGTGCATTCTATTATTGTGACATTTCTTTGTGCTCTTTTTAGGTGTAGAGATTCAAATACTCTTGTGGCTTCTTGTGGCTTCAGCTTTCTTACCACTTATCATTATATGGTTGATTCTTATTATTTTGTTTTATTTTTACAGATATGTTGTCTTTGGTTTCTTTCATTTCCTGCCTCAACTCACATTCTTTGGAATTCAGTCTTGGTAACACAACATAACCTTGTCATACCCCTTTTATAGCCAGCTACTACAGTCACAGTGCATTTTGACATTTGCTGTTTATTCCATAAATTTATGTCGGGCCTTGTGATACTCTCCTCTGACTTCTTGATCGGTAACAGATACCATGATTGCTGCTTCTGTTATTATGTCAAAACCCTTTCAAGGTACATAAATGCTAAACACAACGGTTTAAAAAACTAGTTCAGCTTCTCCATTAACTGGTTTATGGACTGAAAATAGGAGAAGAAAAGAAGTCTTTTGAACATGGGTTTATTCTCTGCTTTGATTTACTATTCAGACAAGTATCTAGTCAAGGAGGAGAAAAATAAGAGATTCACAAATATGTGATTAACAAATGTGACTCTAAAGGCTTGAAATTGCTTTTAATTTATTCTATTTCATAGCAAGATTTTACAGCTGAGTTAAAATTAACCCTGTGGTCCGTGGCTTCTTACAGAAATATTTTAAAGGTATGATTCCTTTTTTAAATATTCCACCATTTTCTCATGTTAGCCTATCTGCATTTAAAAAGCATTTAATATTATTGTATTTTTCTTAAACATATTTATTTAATTAGTCCTATTAGTTACTGCCAATTGCTGCTGTTAACTAGTCCAAATAATAGCATTTAAATAAAAGAAAAGAAAAAATACAGATGAGACCTAATTTCAAATAAACTCATTTTCCATAAAAAAGAAGCATTTAAAATGTTTTTGTGAACAAGTTGTAATTACAAAAGGAGTGATCAATATTAGCTGTTTTAAGAATGAAGTCTGATAAAACAAAATATTTGACAGAAAATGTTCATGCAGGATAATTGTTTATTTAAAATTAATACTGGCAGTTTTATTTGCTTAAGTTAAAGGTTGCTCACATTTGTTTGAAAACAGGTATGATGAAACATAGAAATAACTGTCATGAAAGGAGATTTTATATTCACTGATTCATAGAAACAGGAGGCAGAGCATGATATACAGTGCCACAGAGAAGCACCAGGGTCACTCAGGAGGCAGGTGTGAGAAGGAAAACATGGGTGAGAGCTTCCATTGTGATTACCATGGGAAGGAATGGACAAGGCAAGGGAGTAGGCCAAGCAGGTTTAGGATTGGATAGTTTGAATAATTTTGGCATGCTCTGGGCTATAAAGGGTATCCCTTGTTGGCTGATCTCTGTCCCTGGGATGACTAGGGCAAATGGATGTTAGCCTAGAGTGTGAGCCCTGTGAGAGCCAGACTAGGGGTCTGTTGAGAGTGTGGTCTCTGGATTGACTGGTTTATATATCAAAGACATTCTGACAGGTGAGTTTACTATCTCTAGGAATGACTAGCCTTGGGAGGGGCAATCTCTGCGAGGCCTGCAAGGCCTCAGATATCACAGCACAGAGACAATGGTTAATACTGTGTCTTAAATTGTAAACCCATATACAATTGATGGAAATCTTGTCTGTAGATAAGATTTTAAAAATGTGTTTAAGAGCATGATACCCAAGACATTATTGGTAGACTATTAATTATGCTACCAGAAAAATGAACAATATAGTGCTTAATTTCTTGTGCCTAAAAGAAAAAAAAAGACAATTATAGTTGAGAGTGAGTTATAGTTTATAAACACTTCTTTACCAAGTATTTTGTCTTGCCCACAATCCTGCATGTATGTTTTTCCCCATTATAAAGGAGAAGAGACATGTATAAGTAACTTGTCAAAACCACTGTATCAGTAAATGGTAATAGAAGGCCAATCATCTACTTTTTTAAAATTGAAATACAGTTGATATATAATATCAATTTCAAATGTACAGTATAGTACATAATTGTATTTTCTTGATCAACCTTTGCAAAACATCTCTATTATGATACCATTTTCAGTCTTACTACTTTTTGACATAAATAATCAACAACTTTTGTTAAGCAAAGTGTAAAAGGTACACGTTTTTCTACCCTTTTAATTTTCAGTCTTCCTGTATAGCTTTTTAATAATATGTATCTATTATATATCCAAATTTTAAAATCTGATCTGATTATTTCTTAGTTTAATAAGTGAAAATACCAAAAGAAATATTTCTTTATTTCTATATTTTTCCTTTGCTGGTTTCAGAGCTATGCTCTATGATATTTCTAATTTTTCATCAGTTGCCTTTATATCTTTAAGTAATTTCTTAATCATAAACTATTCTAATAGGTCTGACTCTTTTGGATACCTCAGTCTTATTTTGAAGAAAATGTGTTTTCTGTGCGCAGTTAATGTTAACTGTACATAGAATACCCCTTCTCTGTTTCCCTTGAATCACTGATTAGAATTCTAGTGCTCTTTTAATCTGGAAATTGTAGTCTACTTTTTAATTGTAGTCTACAGAAACAAATATTAATATTGGTCTTAGAAAAATGTATATTAAATTCACATTTTTACCAATTTGTGCTCCTTCCTTGACTCTACCATCTATATTCTTTGGATTCAGCTTGTTTTTTATGAAATTACATCATTTAGTTTTACTGCTTTCTCTCACTGTATGTAGATATGAAAGAAGCTCTCAGTCTTTATTTCATCTTCCCTCTGAATTTACACATAATATATGACTGGCATATGAAGAAGATACAAACTAATGTCAGAATAGTGGTCACATCTTAGACATAATAAGGGAAATGAAATTTTTGAGAAGAAAAATGTGGATTTCATCTTTAGCTTATGCTTTATTAGAAACATTTTTAGTAAATAAAAGGAATTATTTGCCTTTATTAAGTTTTTATTACATGTACATGTGTTTTTGTTATATAGCTCTGAATTTTTCTATTTGAAAGATTTTATAATGGAAAAGGAAAATAGAGTAAATTTTTTAGCAGTTGTTCTTTATCACTAAGACAATGAATAAAATATTCATTGCACTAGGCTATTCATTTTCTTAAGCATTAGTCCATTAATAGTCAGAACTCATCCTTATCATACTGTTTCATTGCCCTGTATGTTACTATAAAGACAGTGAAAACCTTTCTTAAAGTGAGAAAGAAGGGATCACTAAAAGTTACTAGTATAATGTTTTGAACATCCTTTTTATTGAATAATTTGTGTTGCATTTATAAAAGTAAATATTGCATACATACATATGTATGTATAATACACATACAGGTGTGTACACATATAATACATATACACATTAATATATATTGTATACACACTGAGATAAATACAATGTTTATATATATATATATACATACACATACATTCATATAAATAATATATCAGAAAGTAATCTTGTTTCCTGTTCTAAATCATTTAGCATAGTTGAGTGAAATGGAATCTAACTTTCAATCTCTAGTTCTATGCCTCGTTTTAATTGATATAAAGAATTTATATTTGTTGACTAAGAAGATTAATTGTTTTAGTTATGTGTACTCACATTTGCAGACAAGCTCTTTTAAAAACACATTCCATTAGAAGTAGGATCAGTGATCACCTGTCACTTTTTTAAACCTACATCAGCTGGTTCTTAAGCTGTCATTTTTCTGCAACAACGACCACCATCATCACCATTACACTAGTACACCTCCAGCCATCTTACAACCCTCACAACATCATTAACTTTTTCTTCAGTAAAGTAGATGTTTAAGAATGTGATGCACTTTGTACAGAAGCAGTTTTAGAATGGAGAGGAAGAGAAAACTAGGGAATCTCTCTCTTTTTTCCTCTACTATTTTTTTTTCTTTTTCATAACTTGCTGATAGAATGAACACATGACTAAAAAGATTCAATAATATTTCTTTATTATATCAGCTTGGAATTAGATTGTTTAAACAAAGTGATAATGTAAACATACGTCTTCAAAGAAACTGTGCTTCATTCTGGTGAATAGATACTGTTTTTGAATTAACATTTACATATTACTTAGGGACCCAGCATGTAAAATAGACATATACAAAGGAAAGAAAAAATAAGATAAAGGTGAGGAACTTGAAACTTGGGGTCTTGAATGACAAAATGAATTTTGGTCCTTCTCCCTATTGAATCCGTGCTTTGATTATTCAGAGATTAATTCAGAGTTGATCCTGTGTTTAGCATTTTTGAAATGCAATATACTTTAGTTTAGATTTATATATGCTTTTGCCAAATACCCATGGGCAGTACCAAAACAAGATGACATTGATCTGAATTTTCTGCTTATGTAATAAAAAAAATAGACATATAATTGACATATAACATTGTGTAATTTATGTAAGTTTGATTTGTATCGATACATTTATATTTTGCAATATACTTAACTACAGTAGTGTTAGCTAACACCTTTATCATGTTCATACTTACCATTTCTTTTTTGGCTTGAGTCACAGTTAAGATCTGGTCTCTTAAAAAAAAAATCTGGTCTCTTAGCATCTGTAATACTTATAATACAATATTATTGACTGTAATCACTATATTGTGTGTTACCTCTCCAGAACTTATTTATCTTCTAGTTACAAGTTTGTCCCTTAGACAACATTTCCCCAATTATCTCCACTCCCTGTAACAGCCACATAGGGAGTACAGGAGTAGTAGGCTATCTTCAGGAATTTCAGGAAATAATTTTCACATTTTTTCCCCCCATACCAACTGTTCATCATGTTTTTCTACATAGTCCTGGTTGTTGTTTTTTTTTGGTGGCAGAAGATATCTTTCTAACTTTTTCCATGGTTAGGTCCTAGTTTTTGTTAGTTTCTTATAATGCAGGCCTTGGAGCTTAGAAATGAGCAGGTACCTTCATGAATTTACATACTGCTGTCCTTGCCTAAGTAAGCTCCTTCTTGTTCATTCTGGCCTCTGAGGAGTTATCTTACTGTTTCTTCAGCTGATGCATGCAGTAAAAGATGAGTGTGTGTGTTTTTTCCAATTCTTTTTTTTTTTTTTGGCACACATTTCTGTGAGGAGGTGTTTTTGAACATTTTTAAATGGATCAAAACCATATGTGTTGATTTGATTTTTAGTCTTATGCATTTGCCCTCAACCAAAATCTCAAAATTTTTTTGCACTATTAAACTCTCAAACTATTCATTTCCCAGATTTATTGAATATATAACACAAAGAAATGTTCTGAAGCATATAATATAGCATATGAATTAAAAAAAAATGTCAACATTCTCAAAAGTTAACCCTAGGCCACACCAGACTATTAGAAAGCCTCAAGCTAGGAGCACATTACAATGGCCCCTTGAAAAATGATAGATTATTTTTATCCTTGGCTTTATGGCAGGAAGCTACAAGGTTCAGCCACATTAAACCACTGCATATGATATAGTACTGTCACTAAGGATAGTGCCACTTGTCTGTCTCTCACATTTCTAATGCAAAACCTCACACTGATTTACTTTTAAAATTTAGCACTAAGAAAATCCTCTGTGTTCCCTGTTGAGTTTTCCAATTTCTGACACTGAGGATTGTAAAACTGCCTATTTTGCTTGCTAGAAAGCTCAATTCCATTTGAAATTCAACTGTTCTTAAATATATACAGGTCCTAAGATGTGCTCATTTCTTTTTTTATCTTTCTCCTACTGTTTCATTTTTATTTCTGCATTCAATTTTCTGATACTAATGCTTTATTTTTTTATTTTGCTATCATTAATGTACAATTACATGAACAACACTATGGTTACTAGACTCCCCCTATTAGCAAGTCCCCACCACATACCCCATTACAGTCACTGTTCATCAGCATAGTAAGATGCTATAGGATCACTACTTGTCTTCTCTGTGTTATACTGCCTTCCCTGTGCCCCCCCGCCACATTATGTGTGCTAATTGTAACATTAATGCTTTATTTTTTAATCATAATTTTATTTTGGATATTTTCATTTTTAATCTTTAATCATATGCAGATTAAAACACAGTATAAAATAAAACAAAAAATATGTATGCCAGTAGAAATTGAAGTTATTATTGGCCAAGACAAATCGAATAGTTTAATAGGAAAATATTTTAGAAAATCTTTCTGTATATAAGACATTTGTTTCACTGCACAAAATACATACTATATTACTCTTTTACAGATACACTTAGTTTTTAATATCTATGTTATGAGAATAAAACGTTATTAAATTTTTGACTCAAAGTCATTATGAGCTTGAAATGAATATTGTTCTTCAGCTACACTAGACAGTGTCTCCTTTTTTAACTCACAAACTTTTAGGTGTTTTTCATTTAATTTTGGCAAAAGGTAAAGAAAATTTCAATTGTTTTACTTATACCATAAAAATAGCATTCAAAATAATCAGATATCACAGCTTCAAAAATACATAAAGGACCCCCAAATTTACCTATAAAGCATTGGTGACTATAAACATTAACATAAGTAACATCACTTTTTCCATATTTCATCTTCTCTAAACTCCAATCATTGATCATAAATGGCTATAATTCTTTGTAATAAGAACGATAACAGAAATCTTATGCCGGCAGATTCGTTAATACTCACTTGCCTTTAGACCCTAGATGTACTGTAAAGTGTGTCAGTTGAGCTTTATCCCAGCATTTTCACCTTTAGAGTTGTTCAGTCTCAACAATTTATTGTTTTTCCTTTCTGATTTCACACTTTTTGCCCTTCTTCTTTTGTCTGTGGCATATTTTAGAGCAGTAGTGACATTGTGTGACATTGTAATATTTAGACAATGAGTCGAATTTTTGAAAAGTCATATCAGTTTGCAGTATTGATGTTTTTAGAATTTTAAGCCTGACTTTGATATACTTGGACATTTATTTAACTTCCTTCAGATTTCTTATACAAATTATTAGGCATTTATCTGGACAACTTTTACAATGAAATCTGATACTTTTAGAGATTTCATTAGTTCTAATCATACCTAATTTATTTAAATTCCCAAGAAACTTTCTTAATAGGCTTGGACTGTTATATTGTACTTAGTTAATTAATTTGTAGAATAATGAGCAACTAGGGGCTCACACAGTAGTTTAGCAAATGAACACATTTGTCACTCAGATGTCCGAGTCTTGAGGATAAAATGTTTTAGGTCTTGGCAGTGCTGGTCAGTCTCCTAATTGGCTTACTTTGAGAGAACCAGAGTCATAATTTGGAACTACCATTTTTATATGTTTTATTGAAATTCTCATTTCAAAGGAAAATAAGGTCCTGTTTAAATACGGTTTCCAGAGTTATAGGAAAAAATGTTGAATCTGAGTTTAGAATATTTGTAAAATACAAAACACACACACACACAAAAAGGCATGCTAAGTAGTGAAATATTCCTATCAGTAAAAGTTTTCTCAGGGCTACCTCACCTCCTAGAGTTGTGCAGTATACCCACTGCTCAAAGGCACCAGCTAAGAGGATGAGTGGGGGCTGGAATCCAGAAGGTGCTTTTCTCACCAAGTCATAGGCTTGCCTGTGTTTCAAGGTGTGATTTGTCCCCGAGAAGGAAGACATTTTTCTAATATATGTGTCCAAACAAGGCACTAAAGAATAAGTACATTGGCTCCCTATAAGCTAGCAGCAGTCTTTCATAGCCTTACATGCTGCATTGGTGCCTTTGCAAACAGCTGGAAAATAAACAAAATGGCTCTAATTATGCCTGGATAAGAAAGGTTGCTGTGAGATTTAAATTAAAGAATTTAATAGTAATGTCCTCATGAATGTTTAGTTTCTTGTCCATGTGCCATCATAACATACCAAGTAAGGTGGACTAGTGTTACAATGTACTATTTACTGAATTAGTAAATTAAATCAATATAACATTAATGTTACATGGTAAATATTAGTCATTGTATGTATTTCCATTGTTTTCCACTGGCACTTGACATATGATACATGAACTAATTTATGACAGGAGTTAAATGTTGGAATGAATTAAGATTGAAAAATCAAATTTAAGGAAAATTAATTTCCACAGTCATGTTATATTTGCACATAATTTTTACTGCTTTAATATTTACTCATTAAGCCAACAATTACTTGTAGAAATTGTTGCTTGGGTCATTAAGCTATTTTAAATATATATTGGTCTTCATTTTGAATATGTTTTAAAATAATTATCTCTCAATTGCTAAAAATTCTGAATGACTCTTTTTAAGTAGAAAATTGAGAATTTTAAAATTCATAGTTTTGGGCATAAAATTTCTTCTTCTTAGAAATTTGTCCAACAGGTTATTAAGCAGTTGCTAGACCCCAAATGGGAAGAATTTGAGTGTCATATATGACAAAAGATTGTAGAGTTATAGAGCCAAAAAAAAACCAAAAACAAAAAACTAAATCACTAGGTTTGCTTTTATCATTACTAGCTACAGCCTGATTTTTTAGAATAGTAAGTCCATAAGTTGACTCAGACTAGGGATATAGAAAATTAGAGTTTTAAATTCAAATGTGGAATTGCTAGACTTGATGAACTAAGATCTTGGTCAGCTTTGGTTATTAAGAATAAGAAATGGACCAACTTCTGAAATACTTGAGAAAGATTTAAAGATATATTTTTAGTCATGAAAACAAATGAATAGATTCTCTGAATATAATTTAATCCCTACAAAGTTTAAGAATATTCTTAGGTGAAATGATGACATCTGGTAAAGTTTTAGCTTTTATAAACATCTCAGATATTTCACATAAAATACTTGTCAAAAAAGAATCATAGTGAGTTAGGATTTTAGTTACTCTAAAGAAAGTGAATGAAACTTTATTTTATTCTGGTTTAAAAAAATCGCATGTGACATGGGTTCATCTAATTTTTTTAATACAGAAACCCATTTAGGACAAATGGTAATTCTCCTAATTTATAGATAAGATTCTGATAAAGACTAGAAAGACATTAGGACATGAAAAAGAAAATACATTCTGAAGAAAATGATTCTTGAATAGAGGATCAGGGTGCTATTTAAAAGGGAATGAGTTCCCTTTATTATCTTCTATTCCCAGACTATTTTCTTTCTCTTCTGATTCTAAGATATTCATTCAACAAATTATGGAATATAAAGAGGTGAACCCATATCCTTTAAGAACTCATTCTGGTGGTAAAGAGAGACTTAGTCCGAAGTATTAGTAATGCAGTTTTCAGAAAGCCTTGATAGATACACAATTTGTTCAAAAGTTCTATGGACTGAAAAAGAAGGAGTAAAAGATTCACCTGATACCAGGTTAATCATTTAGAAAGATTGTTTTCCCAAGCTACTTTTACTGTCCTGTATTTCAGAACCTCTGCTTCACAGAATTCCATGTAATTTAAAGACATCAATGACTCTTTGATGCCCTCATAAGCAACTAGGGCTTTAAAACACTGTCTGCATTCATTTGGGAAACATGCATAATAATTTTCAAGGAAAATAAAAGCCTTTCCTTCCATTAAGGTACTTAAAAACTGTAATGAAATAAATTGAGGAAGTAATTGGAGACAAGGTTTTGGAAGCATTAATATTCTCTTTATTATATAGGAGGCATCTTGCTTTTTATCACTTACAAATAATAACAACATAGTTTCCAAATGAGGAAACTGGAGTGCATAGAGATGAGGTGTTTTGATTAAAGTCATATAGATAGTCCATGTATCAGTTCTAATATGATAGGCAGGGATCATAAATCATGATTTCTTTCAACTTCTTCATAATGCTATTAATAAATAAGCCAAAAGAAAAAAAAAGGAAAACTCTTTTTGCCTGTGATAATTGATCTTAAAAACCATGTATCCCATACTTTCCACCAAAGTACATTGACTAACAATATTATTCAACTGAATCATTAGAAATGGCTTCTGTTCTTGTCATGAGGGCCATAAAAATTTTAAAAAGCTTCTGAGTAAGTTAACACTGACTTTATTCCTGAAATGCTTATTTGAATGTTGCTGGTCTCCATTTGCACTATTTAAACCTTAGAACTGGAAGATCAGCCTTTTAAATGAGTTGAAAACAAAGCATTGGCTCAGTGGTCCTTAAACCATATCAACATTTTCTATTAACTGTGAATTTCGGATATATGAAGGTAATCAGGCTTTTGGGAGACTGTGTGTATGTGTGTGCCAGAAGCAAAGAACAAAATATTATGAGTTGTCTCAGTTCTAACAGTGTCTTTGAATTCAGGGGACTTGGCTTTCTTGTCACTATATTTTCAATGTCTGTCATTTAGTTTATGCCTAAGAAATAATTTTTAAAAGGATGGTAGAATGAATGGGTCAGTATTTCAGGAAGGGTAGTGGCGTAGGAAAGAACACTTACGAATACCTACTGTGAGTCAGCATTTTGTAAAAGTGTGTGCAGTTAAGCCTTGCAGCAGCTCTCTCTAACAGACTTCCCCTTATTTTAAGGATGGAGAAATTTAGCCTTTTGAGAGATTAAGCTAACTGCCCAAGGTCACAGTTACTACATGACTGATGTGGTATTGAATTCAGTTCTGACTTCAAAGTACATGATGTTGAGAAACACACTTTACTATAATCATCACAAAGGTGACTTCCTAAAAGGTCTCTGAAATATGACTATATATGGAAGAAAGAATAGTTTTTTTCTTTAAAATAGCCTATCAAGGTTTAATTTGGGGAGTAAAAAGAGCATGATTTTAAGAGAGTACTATTAAATTAACGTATATATGTAAATTAGTTTTAAACTTAAATGGTTGCATGGATATGGACTTCCCCTGTAGATGATAATAAACATAGCTATGTTAAAGAAAGACAATTAAAGAAAGTATTTAGAGTGTTCATTAAGGTATTGGCAATAGTTACTGCTATTATTATTCTACTTAGACAAACATGTTAGAAAAATCTATGCATGTGTGTTGCTGTATAACCAAGAAAGTTACCAAAAGGCTAAATCAGAGCATTTTTTTTTAGATACATGCTGTAATGAACTTTAATACTGTAACATTATGTGACTTCTGCAACTGATGTATGTAAGATGAGTTAGAGGATATGTGGGCTAATTTCTCATGAAGGAGAAAGTAGATGAGAAATCATATTATTAAAGCATCAATTCAGTTCACCAGCATCTCCCTGCTTCAGAAAAATTAGAGAGAAAATTTCTGCTCATTAAACTTCAGAGCCACCATAGCAAATTCTAATGAGTTGCTTATTAAATTAGCAATTTTCTATAACTGGTATGATTCATCAACTCTGCTTTCATTCTTAGTTTTCAGATTAATAACTAAAAGCCCAAATTGTTTGACATGGCTCTTCAATCAAACTTAGTGTTATTAAGAGGCCACAGACACTAAAGCTATTTTATACGATCAAATGAAGAACAGAGTATCTCAGGAAACATTGTTTTCCAGCTCCTGTCCACAAACCTTTCAAAACTGTGTATGAATGTATGGCTGCAAGGAATGCCATATGATTTATTTGCTTATTCAACATATATTGAGTGTCTTCTGTATATCAGACCAGAACAATTTCTGCCTTCATGGAGTTTATATAAAATGATATAAGGTAGTATTAGCTACTCTAAGAAATAAAAAGCAGCATATGGAGATGGAGAATGTTGAGGTTGATACATTGATTTCATAACAGGGGAACCTCTCAGCTGGCATAATTGAGCAGAAGTCGTAATAAAAGTAATAAGCTGTGCAAATATCTGGAATAAGACTACTGAGGCAAAGAGAGGAACAAATGCAAAGGCCCTAAGACAAGACTTTATTCACTGATTTCAAGACCAACAGGCCACTGTGGGCAAGGAGAGTCAACACATGCGTGGATGGTAGGAGATGAGAAAAGAAAAAGCTGGAGCCAGATTTATGTAGAACCCCAGAGCACAAAGTAAATGTCTTGAGTTGAGTTCTGATGGTGTTGGGAAGCCATGGAATTTTCTGATTAGAGTGGTGCCATGGTCAGAGTTAAGGGAATACATTGGTTGTTTGTAAAATATACCGTTGGAAACAAGTCATAGGCTATAGCATTATCCAGAAGAGAACTGATGGAAGCTTACTCCAGGGTTGTAGTGATGAAAGAGAAGATAGGACAGATTAGATATACATAAATTCTGGAACCAGCAAAATTGACTAATATATATGAAGTGCTGTTTAACAGCAAGTCATCAGTGACTCCAAGGTGTTTGACTTGAGCAACTGGTTAGTGGTGTTCTTTATGGAGATACAGAACACTGAAGGGAGATTGGTTGTGAGGGTTTTGATCAATAATTTTGCATTTCGAGCATAAGTCTGAGTTGTTTCTTAGTTATTCATGTGGAAATGTCCCATAGGAATCTGAATGTAACAGTGTGGAGATCAGGATCAGTACAGAGCAGGTCTTGGTGGGTATGCTTCATAGTCAGCAGGGTAATGAATCTATTTATATGCTCTGCTCTAGAGGACTTAGCAGGCTTCCACTGAATCACCAAAGAAGGATGCGCAGACAGAAAGCAGAGCCCTTGAGCATTGTAACATTGAATGTCAGGGAGATAAAGAAAACACAGCAAAGGAAGGACACAAAGAGAAGAAGCAGGAGTTAATGTAGGAGGAAAATCATGAAAGAGAGATTTCTACATGGAAACGTGGAAGCCAAGTTGAGAGTAATTCAACAGAAAGGAAGTGGTTGACTGTGTCATTGCATCTAAGAAGTTGAATAATATGATGACTGAGAATTCATCACTGGATTTGACAAAGTTCAAGTGATAGTGAACTTGTCAGTTCAGTTGAATAGGAAGAGCAAGAGCTTGATTGGAGAATCTTAAGAAGGAATGGGACTAGAGAAAGTAGAAGCAGTGAATATAAGAATGTTTAAGGAGTCTAGCCATTGCGAAGAGTAAACAGGACATAGCTAGAGGCAAATGTAGATTAGAGATTTGTTTTCAAGAGAAGTTTCCATCTATTTTGAACCAATGATAATGATCAAGAGAAAAAAAATCTGATAATGGAGTTTATTGAAGAGCTAGTGGGTGGGTAGATGACAATGTGTGGATTCAATGCACAGGAGGGGAACTCATGTTTGGTAGAGGCAGCAGAAAGGCATGCTATTAACAGTAATGAGGCTGTGTATGTAACGAGGTCAGCATGGTGGCAGATTGGATGGTGGTAAAGAAAAAGAATTTGTAAAAAGAATTCCTCTTATGGTTTCATCTACTTTATCAGTGCAATACAAAGAAAGATAGTTAACTGACCATGAGAAAGGAAGAGGAAGTTGGAAAACTGAGGAGAATGTATAGATTAATTGTCTTGGAGAGTGGGAGAGTTCATTACTGAAGGAAATGTCTTAGCATTATTGCGCAGTGCTGAGGGTCTGTAGAATCCATGGTACTAAATTTAAAGTGATGAAACCAGGAAACCTCAATGGCTGTTTTCCTCTTTCCACGCTGATCCGCCAAGTAGGTGCTGAGAATAGAATTGGGTTGAAACAGGCTTGAGGCATCATTTTAAATGAGTACAGGAAGGAAAAAAAAAAGTGAAGTGGATATGTTCAGTGGTCACAATATTTTCACCATTTAAAAGGAGAGAGAGGTACTTACTTAAATAAAAGTATTGTTCCCTTTTTATAATAATTCAGTAATTTCTTCCCAAATAGTTTATATGAAAAATATACTCTATATGATAGAGTTACATTTAGGGCCCTGCAAAAGATGGATATTTGGACAATCCTATGTTGCAGTTACTTTTAGTAGTATATATTTTTTAACATTTGATTTAGATTCAATTTTTCAGTGTGTTCTTTTCTTTGGCAACAAAACATAAGAAATCTTGTTCTGGATATTGTTTGCCTCTGCCTTATCCATTTACATATTTTCAGTTCTTCTTTTCTTTCCCTAAAATTTTACAACCCAATGAAATTACAATATTAAAATATAGGAATTAACTTCATGATTGTGTGAACCTCTTCACATGTCTTCATTTTACTTGCCTACTGTTCCTACCCATTCCTTCTTCTGTATCATTAATTTCTTGTCCTTCTTCCTCCTATTACTTACTCCTGTAAAGGAATTAGCTTTTTATTAAAAAGAAGTACAAGTTGTTTAAGAATTAACTTTTTTCATGTACTTTATCATATACACAAAATGTTAACATTCAAAATATGTTAGGTATTTTGTATTGCTTGAAGAAGAGATTTCCTAAACATTTTCCTATACTTATAAACATGTTATATATAGAACTATGAGGTTAATCATTATCACCATGTTTTGTATTAAGGAGTGGAATTTCATTTATGCAATGACATTGCCAAATACAATAACAGTTTCTATTTATTGTTCACTTAGTATCAAGGCATTATTTATATCTATATAAAACATTATATATAGGAAATATGTATAATATATGATCAATATACAAAAATAATAAATATATGTCCTATATATAATAAATGTATATAATTACAGAGCTAACTTATTAGCAAATCTCATGTTTTCTGAATTCAGCATATATATATTTATACAAACATACACATACTTTTATGTGTGTATATATCACATGTATATATATTGTATATATTTAACCTTCATATTGATGTTTATGAATGGCATGGCTCCTGTTTGCATAAGAAAAACTGAGGCTAATAGAAACTAAGTAACTACTTTATGGGTTCCCAGAGACTATATTGCAAGGCTTGGATTCTAAACCATCAATGTTCTTTTATACCACACAAGTTTGTGCTCCTTCCTGTGATAGATGGTAATGTAAGAATGTGAATGTTACATTTATACTTAACATGAGAAAATGTAAAATATGGATGAGAAATTTACAAATATACAGTAGTATTTTCTAACAAAGGAAATGCTCAAAGTAATGGAAAAATATAGATCCTTCTTCTATTTGTGGTAATTTTTCAATATTCTTTCAGTTTCAGATTATGAAACTGGGAGGGATCTCTCACCTCTATATTTGTATAAAACAAAGCTCAAAGTGCTTAAGTGACTCTCATAACATTGGTTTATTTTTCCTTATTTAATAATTTCCTAACTTTTTGTCATACTTTATTACCATATTTTATTTCACCTCCTTGTATATACTTAGCATCAGGCTCTGATTAAAAACCCACTCCTTTAAGGTTTTCAGGATTACCCTGGTATTGGCTCTGCCCCTGATTTGCCTGTCTAACCCATAATGGGTAAAGACCCACATGCTTTTATATTGATCATGCTACTCTCACTTCTAGAACGGTGTCCTCTGGCTCAGCCTTAGTGCCCAGCACTCACCCTGAAAGCAGTGAGTTTCTGAAGCTGAGGGTTATCTGGCTGTATTTAAAAATTAGACTATAAATGTTATGTAGAAAATTATGTGTGTATACACACACACACACACATACACACATATATATACTGAATGCAGAAAACATGCCATTTGTTAATAGCAGGTTAGCTCAGTAACTAGCTACTTTTCTGGAAAATATGTGTACTGCCAAATTTCTATAATTATAGGATTTGGGTTATAATTGGAAATTATGCTTGTATATTTCACAGTTTTGATGACAAGTGACCTTTACTAAAATTCATAACCTATATGTTTTCATTACCTCTTGACTGTCGATATAATGTTGTGACTGACCAAGTTCAAAAGTTCGATTTGAAGTTAAAATATAGCAACTTTAGGCACCAGAAAAATCTTTGTCCAGCAATCTGCAATATAATATTTTGCTTTTCCAAGACCAGTGCTTAATGGGATCAGTCTGTTGGGAACCATGATATGCTTTTTGACGGTCTTCAGTAATAATACCATGTAGAGGCACATTTTATTAGGTTATTGGTGCCAAAGAAAAAAAATGAAGGATGTCTAATATTTCATTCTTATAAGAAAGGGAACATGTCTGTATTTATTTTGACCTCTAGAAAGGTAGTTATTGTAATGATGAGCAGTTATTAAATAGGAAGTGATCCTTTTTATTCCTCAGAAGCTTTAAATGGCAAATTCTGAAATGTTGGCTTTTTGAAATGAAGATAATACTCAGAAGCAGACTGAACATTCAACAAATAGCATAACAGAGTAGTTCAAACATGTTTGGATCTTCTAACTGTGGGTTCTAATATACAGAGAGGGAAGACTGACAATGGAATATGATAAAAAGCAGTCAAAGATTACAAAGTCAGTGATGAAAAAGAGCAGATTTTGAAGAGTAAGGAAAAAGATGGCTGGAGAGACTTGTTTTGAATGTAAAATCAGATTTTAGAAAAGAGGTGTCAAAGGAAAGCTATTTAAGATATAATACCCAGAGTATTGGATTTTTAGTGGATGGTTTGTGGGAAGAAGGGAGTAATTGATAATGAGAAGGTAAAGAGATTCTCAAGCACATTTTAGAAAGGTTTATTGGTGATTTATTGGATTTAATAATATGAAAAGAAAGATGTGAGCTAATTATTAAATTTTCTAAAGAATCACAGGCTATATGTTTACCTGCAGGGATTGCACCTAGTATGTATGGCAGCATTGTTGAGCATTGGGATTGGTCTTCAGATGTTTCATGAATGGACTAATTAATGTATTTTTAAGGTAAATAATACATTAGGAAGTATTATTATGTGTCTGGCACTTTGCATGGATAGTCACATTTAATCCTGTGACATAGACATGATTATTTTTACTGTGGTACAGATAGGGAAACTGCAGCTTAGAGAGATTTGGCAGAAGCCATTTCCAGTGGGTAATAGAGCCAGAATTTGAATGCAAGCATTCAGACTCATTTCTCCTAATGACAGTGCCCTGGCCACTCTAAAAACTGAATGGAGTGAATCCACACCTGTAAGTTAAACCAAAGAAATGGGTAGAGGGTGTTTTTCTGGATTTTAATCTCTAATAATGGCTATAGAACATTGGACAATTCTCCTAAATTATGGGTCTTTGTTTTCCCATACCTAATGTAAGACTATACTAAGCTCATTTCCAACTAATGTCCTAAGATTTTTTTTTCCTTTGCCAGTATTAAATTTCCACATTATTTTGTACTGTATTTAGAAAAAAATATGTCTTTTTTGTTTTCTGGACCTTAATGTTGTGTTCTAGGACATGCCCTCCTTTTTGCAAACAAACACTTCTGAATTCCATGTGTTATTTGTGTTAAAGCCAATATATAATATGCAAGATGAAATGGGACAGCATGACAACTCAATAAAGCAAGTTCACAATGCAGAAGAGGGAAGGCAGAAGAGTGGAAGAGGTTGAATTGAGAGGTTCATACTGATAAATCTTACAAATAAAAGACCATCCAAAAACCAACTGCTGGAAATTAGTATTTTTAGAAATGATTTTGAATCTAATACAGAGTACTGTTTTTGCCTCTTATCACAAATGCAAAGCAGCATTCTCTTTGCTCGGCGATTATTTTCCCATGGATGTGAGAAAAAGTAGTTTAGACATTCTTTAAGCTCAGGCAGGCTGTTGCTTTAATGAACAGCTTGTCATCAGCTACTTTCTTGCTCTGCCTTGCTGCAATTCCCATCCTCATTCAGTCAGGGAAGAATCTTTGCGTTAGGTGTAAACATCTTTCATCCTGATACAGTCTCAGTGTGTTAGTCCCTGAGGTTCTCATATTTGATATTTAATTATTTGTTAATTAAATCACACAGTTTAGAGGGCTTTCAAATTAAAGGAATATTAAACGTCTGATTCACTTTTATAAATATGATAGTGTCAACCTGTGTACAATGAAGGCATTACTGGAAAATCGATTTTAAGAAAATGCAATTTTTTTTATAACCTGAAAAGTGCAACCAAAATACAACAGTATGCTCAGATATTTCCATGAAACTACTCTTATTTGTCTCATGAGCTTTCTGGAGAATTAAGATGAAACGAATAAGGAAACTTATAAAGGTACCTTATAAAATTCATCTGATATGGTATTGCCATAGGAGACAAATTGGAAAGTTCTAATTTTTATTTTTAAATTATTTTTTTATCTTGGCTGCACAGATTTGACATTCTCATGCTCCTATGTTCATTCACTATTTTTGTCATTGATCTAGTAATGCCATTGCCTCGTTTTATATGTTCCCATAATTTCCAGGTCCCCTCCCTTTCCCATCACCCTTTTAGATTACCATGCCAATAATTTAATTTATGTCCTTAGATATGCATGAAAACTTTTTGAAACTGTATAGCATTGATACATGTAGGTGTGTGTCTAATTTGTGCAAATGATACTGTGTTATGTAGATTTTAGACTGTTTCTACTTTATCCTTTGTAATAAATATAACTACTGATGATGCTATATGCAGTCATTTTCATTAAATATGATCTCTGCATAGAATGCTATCCAGTGATGTACCACATTCTTATTTAATACCCCCCACACACACCCCCGGTGATGACACCCAGTCTGCAGCCTACTCCATGCTGTCACACAAACTGTCATGCTGTGTCACCACTTTATTGCCACTTTGGACATGAAATATATTCTGTGGAGTATTGCCAATGATTACTATTATTTTTTCTACTGTTTCACATAGTTGTGATAAATTGTGAATTCCTTTAAGGTTTTTTTTTTCTGACTTTATTGTTCTAGGTTATTGCTCTGTGAAAAAGTTCTTCATAAGTTATACATATGCTCTAATGCAATATATCATTAATGCCAGTACTACCACCGTCAAAAACAGCTCTAGTCTTTTGCTATCACCTATTTTAATGCCCAAACCAACGCTGACTGACTATTCCCTTTTCTGAAATCATCTGTGGTTATCAACTTTCCTTGGACATTACCCTCTCTATTTTTTCAGGCAAGACAAATAATTTGTCTTCAAAGCACTGAAAGTCTTTTTTTAAAATTAAATATTTTAAAGTCTTACTTAATAACTAGAAGTTCACTTTTTTCCCTTGTCTTGCTTCATGTTGATATGTATGATAAAGTCCTTCTGTAAGGTAACTTTTTAAATCATTTTTCTCTTTACACTAAATATTGTAATTTTGAATCTAAATTTAGGAAGAACTTTGGAGAGGCATACTAATGATTTTTTTTCTGGGAAGGTACTGAACAAATAGATTGCTAACCTAGCAATCTTAGTAAAAGAGTCTTTTAGATGGAAATGAACAATTTATAAGAATCAGTTTGAGATCTTTCATTTAAGTAACCATGACTCTGTATGAATTTCCATATCTAAATGGAAGTAAGGTTTATTCAACTAAAATTTATTGAGCCTGACATTCTGCTAAATCTGGGGTGTTAAGTGTGAACAAGAAAATCACAGCTCCTGTCCCCTTGGAAATTAGAATCTATCAAGGCAGGCTGGAGGTAGGCAAATTTTCAACTAGTTTGTTGAGTTCTAGAATCATATTTTCAATTCTGAAGACCCAGATACCTATACTTATTAGGATTAAAGGGTCATTAAATCCTGAGGGATTGCTTCATGTCAGTTACAGTGGGAGAAAACTAAACCCTAGAATGCTAATTAATTAATTTGCAACTAGAATTAATTGTAACAAGACTGAATATGCAAATATCCCAGATCAGTAGATTCCCTCTCTGTATTAAAGGACAGTCAACGTTTCAAAGAGCACTTTTGTAAGAATAGAATAAAAGAAAACTTAATCTACAGTCTTTCATAATAAGTTTTCCAGTTAAAATAGGTCCATCAAGATAGCCTTGCCCAGGAACCAAGGTCATTGATGTTGGACAAAGATCCCTTTTGCCCTCACTTTGCTTTATGCGCCTTAAAGGTTATATTTACCCTCTGCCTATTTCTCCTGTGTATCATATTTCATCCATTTTATGACATGCTTTCTCCAAAAACTACTCTTGGTGGATGTGTTCTGGGTTTTGTAATCGGTGGCATCCTCTAACTGCTGTCAGCCTGGCAGCAGCCACAACATAGTTGTCATTGCCTACAGGTATGCAAATTTGGTCATAAACTTCAGTTGCATGATATGTGTTAATAGTGTTATGTGAATGGAAATTAATTGCTATTTAAAATATATTTTAAAAGATTAATACTGTGATTTGACATTAAAACAAAAAATATTGTGTATATAGAAATGCAAAAAATAGAGCAGCATGATAAAATAAAAATCAGCATCCAAATACATTAATTTGCCTTAAAGATCTCTTTTATCAAGTAGAAAATAAAGTTTCAAAGCAATTAGAAAGCAATGTGTCAGTGATGAAGTGGCTGCATTTTTGCCTTCTTAGTGAGACAGAAAATAATGTCATGTGTTGACAGTCACTGCTGGCTAAGGCTGGATGAGGAACCTCGCAGCTTCACATGTTGTGCAGCCTGGCTTTGCAAAGAGTAGGTGTTAGGAATGAGACAAGAAGGAAGGATTTCTTGAAACCTCTGAAAATGGAAGTATACCTTTTGCATATATGCGCACATGTGCTATGAGATGGATGGGCAGAGCTCTCAAAAGATTCTCAAAGTTAATTGCCACTGACCTATAGCTGTACTCTGACTGTGACAATAGACATCTTCCTTAAGTCTGTTGTTTACAAGGAATTATTTAGGGTGGTGTTCAGTGCTTGCTGCACATTTTCATCTTCTTAGTGGGTAATCACTCCACATCTTTTACAAGTACCTAGGGAACACCCCAGTTAGACTCCTACATAGTGACAGTATATATTCTCCAAAATATTAAGATAATTAATCATTTTTGTTATAATGAATGTACAATTACTAAGGAATGAAATTATCATTGGCATTTTAACATATTAGAATATCAATGGATATTTCAGTTATTTAAGTTAGCATATTTGAAGAATATTTATTTACACATGTAACATGGAACTAAACATTTACTCAGTTTTGGTAACATTTACCACAATACCTGTGTCTGCTTAGTTATTTATAATCCATTTCACCTGAATTGTATAAATGGAAAAAATTGGTTTTGAAGCCACAATTACAACGGTTTTTCTTTAAAATTATACAGTTAGCTCTGGGAATACTTTGAATAATCCATGGTCACTCCTGGGTGAAAACCAATCACAACAGGTGTACTTTCGATCAGGGTTGAGAACTGATTATTTGTCTCTGCATCTGAGACATCACATCCAGTGAGATCAGAAAATTGATGACTTCCTTTCCAGATGTTTTCTGTTAGGGAAGGAAACACTTGCCATAATTTACTAACTTTAATCTCTGAAAGGAAGAATTCAGGTGACCTCTTTCAAGATAGGTATAAAAGATTTCCAGTAATTTAGGCAAGTTTTAAAAGAAGCTATGCAGTTTGTCCCAAATGGCAGTAAACAAAAGTTCAAATTCTCTGTATTAGATAGCAAAGTATGTATTTCCCAAAAACAATTGCTTTATTCAGATATGCCATAAAAATACTAGGTAAGGATCAGATGAAAATATACTGGAAAAAATATGCTGAGTATGTATGAAAATAATTTTTAATATTAAAAAGCATAAATAAAAAAAAATTCCTAGGTAGCTGCTATTGATTGATTGTGATGTGCCTATAAAATACATTTCCTTGACAGTAGTCCTAGTTATACCAATGGGACCATATTAGCTGATATGTTAATTGTAAGTCACCTTTTTCTCAGGGTGCTTCCTAAGCAATATCTGTAATTATGCTTCCCTCCTGGCTCATTTGCTCATTTCCCATCCATGGCTTTATTCTAAGATATATCATTAATCTTAATGATTTAAGCTTTTGACATTCATAAAAATTTATCATTGTGCTATAACATTAATTTAACTATGTAATTTATTAAAAATATCAATGGACAGATGAAATCAGGATTTCACTGTTTTTATACTTTGTCACAAGATATGCCTGACTAAAATAATAAGATATGTTATTTTTAAGAGATTTTAAAATACGGTTAGAAATTAAATTTTCTTCTATAGATAAAATGATGGGTGAAATATACAGTAACATTTATATTTAAATTATGGAAATTTAGTAAGCAAAATATTCATTTGCAAAACAAAGACATAGAAACTAAATCGTTGGTTTGCTTTCTCACAAATTAATTTTAAAGACATATCCGAGGATAACAATATTGCTTTATTTTCTTACATTAACTTGGACTTCAAATTTTACTCATTTCAATAAAAATTATTAACAGCCATATTTTGATCTACTTTTGTCCACTATTGCTATTTTGACCATGTGTAGACATAATTATTAAGAATGGTGTTTAAGTTTGACCAACATAAATCATATGCTTGTATCTATGCTATTCTTTATTTATAGAACTATTTTTGCTGTAAGAGTTAAACATTCCCTTTTTAGGAATGATATTATCTATACCGCGATATTTAGGATTAGCTCATCCTTTTCAAGAGGTACTTGTGCTTATAAATGTATCAATATTTTGGCTCTATTTGGAATTGCCTATTTTCTGCCATCATGTAAATGGGATTACTAAACATAGGAATTAATGAACCCTTCCAGTTGTCCAAAGTGGATCTTCCTTTTGTGTTCCCTTTGTGTTTTATTTATCTTTTTCTTTCACAACTTGTTTGGTCATTTATTGGTTAACATATATTTTACAGTCTCTCTGCCTCCTTATGAAGTTTTTAACTTATACTAAATACTCTAACAGTCTATTGAAAATGCAAACAACTACATGAGTATCATTCATTCATTTAACAAATATAGTGTCACACCCAAGTATTGTATATCCATTCAGATAGGTTAATCCTTCACTGAAGAAAAAGACCTTTTTTTTATGTAGGAGCTTAAGTTTTAGTGCAAAGACAGACAATAAAAATAATAAAAAGTAAATGTATATTTTATTAAGTGATATGTAAAATAAGGCTCATATTAACTTCTTGATTGTTTTCTATGTATCTATCATAGAATGCCATTTGAATTCTAAGCTTATGGTTGCCTAAGCATATTGTTCATGAAACCTTCATAGCCTGAAATACTTTAAGTGCTTACAGCACGTGCATAACTTAAAACCTTGCAACACTAACACAGTGCCTTCACATCATATGTACTTGCATGAATGCACAAATCCATATTCTATGACTATAATAACCATTTGGAGTGCTTTTTAAAATTGTGGAACTACTTAAAAAGGAAGAGAAATTACTTACCTCAAGATAAGATACATGAATAATTTTCAGATTATAATATATTCCGTCCTCTGAAAGCATTTAATGCACTTTCTGCAGTATCTTGTGCACATATTAAGTACTAAAAAATAACCTTTATAGAAATTCATAGGATTTTTGTTTAAAGATAGCATGATTGACCTCGACATGTTTATGGGGTTTTTGTTTCACTCTAAAACTGCTTTTTTATTCTAAAATCTTCCTTTAAAAATAAGAGGAGTCACCATACTTTGGTTTATTAATCTTTTTGCTAACTGTATTACTTATCAGTTTATCACTGAACTTTCTTGGGTAATTCCCTGTTTCCTGTGTAGGAAATAGATTCCATTGTCATAAACACCTAGTCTCCTCTCATTGTTCTTGGTGTCTTCTGCACCCATGCCACTCACTCTTTACAAAGCCAGGATGATACAGCAAATGGGGCTTTTCTTTAATTATGCTTCTGTTGTATTAATGGTTATTTTCTGCCTAGATCTGGAAGAGCTGACAGTGATTACACAGTTTCATGCTGCAAATAAGAGCAGGTGCAGCTGTAAATAGTCCCTGATTAACAATTTCATTTAAGTATTATAACAGATTTCTGTACAGCAAATTACTCCCACTAGTAAGGATATGTACTTCTGTATATAATTCACTAAATCTAAATTTTAATTATGTTACCAATAGCAAAGCCCTTGGTGTGCCAAAAAAAAAAAGTCCCAAATATATTGGCACTTCTATCAAAATAACTACTGTACAATGATTTATTATTAGAAATATTCCTTATGGGACAAAATTGTAAATTATATCTTATAGTCCTATTTCTGGAGATCATTGGTCAGGGTCAGTGGAATGGGAAATAAAAATAACTGCTTTAATCTTAGCATGTAATTTGTATTTTTCAATACTATTCTTAATTATACTAAAGCTTCTAAATAAAGTAAAACATTTGGAGATTTTTTTTAGAAGTCTTGCATTTAAAAGCTTTCATTACCTATTAGGAGAATATATTAAAAATTTTTAAAGTCATATTCCCAATTTGTAATGTGATTATAGATTTAAGGTAAATTTGTGATTAGTAAAGAAGTTTTCACTTAAAATTATAAGATATGGTTAACCATGTAGATTCACAATTTCTTTTTCAGAGCTGCCAACTGTAGAAGAGATGTTTTAATTTTGCTTTTCCCTCTCCAATTATCTTGTTTGTATCTTGTAGCCTTTTTACTACTGCTGCAATTTATGTTTTCAAAAAGTTTTCATTCTTCCAGAAATATCTTTGTAGAAACTTTTAATAAACATGAGCTTATAGCACAATTAGTAGAAAAAATATTTCTCTTTTGATATCCATTTCAAAATTGTTCTGCAGAAAATTTGTATCGATTATCTCCTCAGTAGTAGTCAAACATTTTTTATGTTAGCATTAACATGAACTGTTGTAATCATCTTAATAATTCAAACAAGAGAATTGACTCTGCTTGCTTTTTAAAAAAATATTTTATGAAATAGATATTTCTTTAAAAGTGAGGAAAAGAAACCCTTAGGAAGTAATTCTCCATACATATTTCAATTCCTGGTCTTATAATCAAATTACTTAAGCTTTTAAAATTACATTCATAACCATTTCAAAATAAAGTAAAATGTACAAATCTTTGAATTAGACTGATTTTTATAAAAGTAGAGAATTTTGAGTGAGGTTGTTTTCTTTTTCAAGTGAGACTGTTTAAGTAATCCTGTATGAAAAACAAAGATCTTGTGAGGTGCTTTATGAAGAGGCAGCTGCAATTCATGGATCCAGTTTGAAGGGAGTAATCATGGCATGTTACTGTCCCCCTCCTGTTTCCTGTTGATGGCACAGCCATGTGGTAATACCATCTCACTCTTCTGCTGGCTCTTCTTCCTTGCTCGGATTAGACCTTGAACATGTCATCACTCAGTACACGTTTATCCTATTGAAATCCATGCATTAAAATACAGGCAGCTATTCTAAACTGCTTTCCTGATCTAGTCTACACTATTCACATAATCTCAGACACCATACTATCTACACCTGAACTTTTATAGCACCCTGGATCTGCTGCTTCTTCCAGGGACCCCGTTGCTAGTTAATAGTCTGGAGCCTCCAGAACCTGGAGCTCAATGTCATGGTGTCTCCCTTCACCACACTCCTCCCATAACATGATATACAGACAACATCCCACAGTGACCACATTTCATCGATCCCACTGTGATGACACCTTCCCTATCACCTTCCTTCTCTCTCACCCTGGTGCTCCCGATTTAATTTCTGGTTTCATTATTTCTCACCTGAACCCTTGAAATAACCTCCTAACTGTTCTCTCTATCATAGAGCCCTGCAACTTCTCTCTGTTCCTTGTAAACATTTTGTTCAGTGCTCCATAGAGTTGATTTTTCTTTCATTTGTTGATATGTTATATATTGTACTAATGTCTATGATAGTGTTTATAATATATTAAAGTAACTATTCATTTGGATATCCTTCCTACAGCCTAAAAGAAAGGCTGGTTGTAAGACTGGATCTAAGACTTAATCAGTTCTAAATATGTAATATAAATAATAGAAAATAAAGTGTTTGGAGGACAAGAATCATTTTCCATGTCAATTGCCCAGATGAATTTCTATATGGAGTAGCTAGGTAGGAAAGAGGAAGGGTCTGAAGTTTTGTGTTGATGTTAAAGTCTTGGTTGAGAAGAACCATCCAGTTTATAAGAAGTTATTAGTTCCTTAATCATTAATGGAAATATGGGTGTCTGTAATTTCTCTTTTAGACCACCATATTGAGACTGAATATCTACAAAATTAGTTAGTATAGCAGCACAATCCAAGGCTTGCTGCTCTGAATTCAGGTACATTAGTTTTGGGCAGTATACTAGGTGAATACTTTTTACTTTAATGAATGCTCAGCTAATTGTTTAATGAATATTCATTGAAGTATTGCTTTGTTAACTTGGCCAGTTTTTAAAATATGGCTGATAATCTTAATCTGTAGTATTTAAATAGAATTAAATAGCATTAAATAGAATTTTCTTTAAATTAAATAATTCATTTTAAATTCCAGAATCTATCCATAAATACAATAGACATCCATATTGAAATAAATATATAGAATATTTCCAAAATATTTAATAACTCATGATATAGGAAATGATTAATTAGAGTAATGCCACAGCCGTCAAACAATGTCGGCCCTTAAATATGGTGTGGCTTCTGGAGCATTACAGTGGCTATCAGTGCCATTCACTAAAAATGAGTTGGATTAGACAAAGCATGTTGTTAAGTTCAGATTTTCAATAAACAGAATTCTTCTAGTACTGTAAATTATGGGACTAAAAAGGTTAAAAGTTATTAATTTAGAAAAGTTAACTTTTAATTTTTAGATGTACTTCAAACATGCTTAACGCTCAGGCTAAACTTTCAACTGTGTCTGATTCTCAATAGTAATTAAGAAATGTTTTTTATCCTTCTGTCTGTATAATTAGAAATTTCCTCCTAAAACACTGCATAACAATCAGAAGCTTTCATTTTATTCATATTCATTTATTATTTTAATTGTTCTTAGTACAAATAACTAATACAAATAACTTTTTCAGAGAATATAGAAATAGCCCAGCATAAATGTAATTTGAGATTAAATTTTCCTTCTCTAGCAGTATTAATTTTATAATGTTGAAATTTAAGATCAATTAACATTTTTCTAATAATTTTTAAAAGGAATGAGTCTCATGGTAGAGTCAAGATGCTGAAGACTTGCCCCACAGATTTCAAATTAATGGCTTTTAACAATTATAAATCATAATTTATTATACATGCCAATACATAAAGTTTGGATGTACAATTAGAAATTTAATTACATTGGAAATGCCACTGCATATTTAAACAGATGACCAGGCATTACAGCCTGCACAGACATAAGAACACCCTCCTCCACACATGTGTTTCACTGAAGGCTGTGATGTCTATTGAAATAACAAGAACTAGCAACTAGCTGCCAACAGAGTATGAAGCACTATAGAATTTTTGTTATTTTTAAAGGAAATACTTCTTTGCAATAAACTGCATACATGATGTGGTTTCTGTTGAACTGTTTTTTTGTTGTTAAACTGTTTTTGAAAAAAAATTTTTTTCTGAAAAAATTTTAAATTGACAGTTTATATTGTTCACATTAAATCTTAAAATTATTCTATTTTTTACCCTTTTATTCATTGGGATATTTTATAGGTATTTTTTAATTCACCAGATGAGGTTAGTCTTCTAAGTAAGAAATAGAATTCAATAAATCAACTCCCAAGTCGTGAAAATAAAAGATATAAATACAAATTTGAATAGCTTTGAAATAATTTAATAAGATATTCATAAATAAGGAAATTGGTGTGCTGATAATAATATAATGTTCCTAATTTTTATATGACTGATGAATTTGTTTGGCATTAAGAATTTTTAAGTTTCTATTTAAATCATATGAAAAATGGACATAGAACTGAAAGTAATGATACATTGAACAAATAGTGTCAGAACCAAATTTCTTTATCATATGTGAGATAAAGCTAATTTAGAAGTTTATTTGTTTTTTTTTCTTTCAAGAAAAACATGTTTAAGCTCATCTTCATTGCCAGTGTGTATTGCCGGTGTTCTGGTTTGGTCATTCTTATATGGGTTTTGTGTCTCATTGTCTCATTGCTGTGTTTTATTCTACACATCCCTGATAACATATGATGTTCAGCCTCATTTCATTTCCTCTCTATAGATCATTTTTTGGGTGAAGTGTCTATTAAGGTCTTTAGCCTGTTTTTCAATCAGGTTTTTTCTTTTATTGTTGCTGAGTTTTAGGAGTTTTTTGTATATTTTGGATAGCAAATATTTACTCATAAGGTGTATCTTTGCAATATTTACTCACAGTGGCATGTCTTCTATTTCTCTTGATACTGTCTTTCACAGAACAGAGTTTTTAATTTTCATGAAGTTCAGCCTATCAGTTATTTCTTTCATGGTTCATGTCTTTGGTACTTTACCTAAAAGATCATCACCATACCCAAGATCATCTAGATTTTTCCTTATTTATCTTCTAGCTTTTCATTTTACGTTTAGGTCTATGATCCATTTTGAGTTGTTTTTTGTGAAGGGTGGAAGATCTATGTCTAGACTTGTTTTTTTTCATGTTTATATACAATTGTAATAAAGTAGTTTGTTGAAAAGACTGTCTTTGCTCCTGTGTCAAATTGCATTTGATTTTATTTATCAATGTCTATTACTGAGCTATTTTTATTGATCTATTTTCTATTCTTTAGCTAATATCACTCTGTCTTGCTTACCATAGGTTTAAAATAAATCCTGAAGTTGGGTAGCATCAGTTCTCCAACCTTGTACTTCTTCAGTATTGTATTAGCTATTCAGGGATATTTGCCTCTCTGTGTAAACTTTGTCAATATCCTTAAAAAAACTTGCCTGGGTCCTGATTGGAACTGCATTTGCATCTATAGATCAAGTTGGGGAGAACTTACATCTTGACAATATTCAGTCTTACTATCCATGAGCAGATATCTCTCCAATAGAGTGGATTATCTCTCCATATATTTAGTTTTTCTTTGATTTCATTCATCAGGATTTTGTAGTTTTCCTCATTAGAACTTGTAAATTCGTTATTAGATTTATTACTAAGCATTTCATTTTTGGGGATGCAAATATAAAATGGCATTGTGTTTTAATTTCACATTGCACTTTTTCATTGTTGGTAGATAGGAAAGCAATTGACTTTTGTATATTAACTTTGTATTATGCAAACTTGCTGTAATAATTTATTCCATGAGTATTTTTGTTGAATCTTTTGGATTTTTTTACATAGTCAATCATGTAATCTGATAACGAAGTTTTATGTCTCCCCTCCCAATCTGTTATTTTATTTAATCTTTTATTTCTTTTTATTGTCTTATAGCATTAGGAAGAAATTGCTACACAGTGTTTAAAAGGACTGGTAAGAAGGGACATCCTTGCATTATCCCTGATCTTAGAAGGAAAACTTTGAGTTTCTCACGATTAAATGTATAGATTAAATTTAAATGTATAGGTATAGACTTTTTCTTTATCTAGTTGAGGAAACTCCCCTCTATTCCTGGTTGACTAAGGTTTTTTTTTTTTGATGATAAATGAGTGTTGGATTTTATTGAATGCTTTTTCTACATCTATTAATTTCTTAGTTAGCCTGTTGATGTGATAGATTACATTGTTTTTCAAAAGTTGACCCAGACTTCCGTACCGATGTAAATCCCACTTGGTTATGGTATATAATTTTTTTTATGTGTTGTTAGATTCAATTTTTCTACTGTTTTATTCAGAACTTAGCATCTATGTTCACTAGGGATCTTTATCTGTAATTTTATTTTCTTAAAATGTCTGTCTGATTTTGCTATTAGTCTGATACTAGCTTCATAAAAGTAGTTGATAAGCATTCCTTCTACTTCTATATTCTGAAAAGAGACTATAGAGAATTCATATGTTTTTATTTTAATTTTTTATTAAAGTATTTATGATATACACTCCTATGAAGGTTTCACATGAAAAAACAATGTGGTTACTACATTTACCCATATTTTCAACTCCCCACACATACCCCAATGCAGTCACTGTCCTTCAGTGTAGTAAGATACCACAGATTCACTATTTGCCTTCTCTGTGCTACACTGTTTTCCCAGTGACCCACACACCATATGTTCTAAACATAATGCCCCTCAATCCCCTTCTCCCACCCTCCCCACCTGCCCTTCCACAATCCTCCCCTTTGGTAACCAGTACTTCCTTCTTGGAGTCTCCAAGTCTGCTGCTATTTTGTTCCTTCAGTTTTGCTTCATCGTTATACTCCACAAACGAGGTAAATCATTTGGCACTTGTCTTTCTCCACCTGGCTTATTTCACTGAGCATAATATCCTCCAGTTCCATCCATGTTGTAGATTTTGTTTCTTACTTATGGCTGAATTGTATTCCATTGTGTATATGTACCACATCTTCTTTATGCATTCATCTACTGATGAACACTTAGTTTGCTTCCATATCTTGACTATTGTAAAAAGTGCTGCAATAAACATAGGGGTACATATGTCTTTTTAAATATGAGAAGTTGTATTCTTTGGGTAAATTCCAAGGAGTGGGATTCCCGGGTCAAATAGTATTTGCATTTTTAGTTTTTTGAGGAACCTCCATATTGCTTTCCACAATGGTTGAACTAGCTTACATTCCCACCAGAAGAATAGGAGGCTTCCCCTTTCTCTGCATCCTCACCAGCATTTGTTGTTCTTAGTCTTTTGGATGGTGGCCATCCTTACTGGTGTGAGGTGATATCTCATTGTGGTTTTAATTTGCATTTCCCTGATGATTAGTGATGTGGAGCATCTTTTCATGTGTCTGTTGGCCATCTGAATTTCTTCTTTGGAGAACTGTCCCTTCACATCCTCTGCCCATTTTTTAATGGGGTTATTTGTTTTTTGAGTGTAGAGGCATGTAAGTTCTTTATATATTTTGGATGTTAACCCCCTGTCAGATATGTCATTTACAAATATATTCTCCCATACTGTTGGATGCCTTTTTGTTTGGTTGATGGTGTCCTTTACTGTACAGAAACTTTTTAGTTTGATGTAGTCCCATGAGTTCATTTTTGCTTTTGTTTCCCTTGCTCAAGGAGATGTGTTCGGGAAGAAGTTGCTCATGCTTATACTCAGGATATTTTTGCCTATGTTGTCTTCTAAGAGTTTTATAGTTTCATGACTTATATTCAGGTCTTTGATCCATTTTGAGTTTTCTATTGTGTATGGGGTTAAACAATAATCCACTTTCATTCTCTTACATGTAGCTGTCCAGTTTTGCAACACCAGCTGTTGAAGAGGCTGTCGTTTCCTCATTGCAAGTCCATGGCTCCTTTATCATATATTAATTGATCATATATGGTTGGGTTTATATCAGGGCTCTCTAGTCTGTTCCATTAGTCTATGGGTCTGTTCTTGTGCCAGTACCAAATTGTCTTCATTACTGTGGCTTTGTACTAGAGTTTGAAGTTGGGAAGCATAATCCCCCCAGCTTTATTCTTGCTTCTCAGGATTGCTTTGGCCTCTCGGGGTCTTTTGTGGTTCCATATGAATTTTAGAATGATTTTCTCTAGTTCGTTGAAAAATGCTGTTGGTATTTTGTTAGGAATTGCATTGAATCTGTAAACTGCTTTAGGCAGGATGACCATTTTGACAATATTAATTCTTCCTATCCATGAGCATGGGATAAGTTTCCATTTATTGGTATCTTCCTTAATTTCTCTCTTAAGTGTCTTGTAGTTTTCAGAGTATAGGTCTTTTACTACCTTGGTTAGATGTATTCCTAGGTATTTTATTCTTTTTGATGCAACCTTGGATGGAATTGTTTTCCTGATTTCTCTCTCTGCCAGTTCATTGTTAGAGTATAAGAATGCCACAGATTTCTGCATATTAATTTTGTATCCCACAACTTTGCTGAATTGTGATATTATATCTCGTAGTTTTGGAGTGGATTCTTTAGGGAATTTTATGTATAATATCATGTCATCTGCAAACAGCGAATAGTTTAACTCCTTCCTTGCCAATCTGGATGCCTTTTATTTTTTTGTGTTGTCTGATTGCCGTGGCTAGGACTTACAGTTCTATGTTGAATAGAAGTGGGAAGAGTGGGCATCCTTGTCTTGTTCCCGATCTTAAAGGAAAAGCTTTCAGCTTCTCACTGTTAAGTATAATGTTGGCTGTGGGTTTGTCATATATGGCCTTTATTATGTTGAGGTACTTGCCCTGTATACCCATTTTGTTGAGAGTTTTTATGATGAATGGATGTTGAATTTTGTCAAATGCTTTTTCAACATCTATAGAGATGATCATGTGGTTTTTGTCCTTCTTTTTGTTGATGTAGTGGATGATGTTGATGGATTTTCAAATGTTATACCCTCCTTGCATCCCTGGAATAAATCCTGCTTGATCATGATGGATGATCCTTTTGATGTATTTTTGAATTTGGTTTGCTAATACTTTGTTGAGTATCTTTGCATCTGTTTTCATCAGGGGTATTGGTCTGTAATATTCTTTTTTTGTGTCTTTGTCCGGTTTTGGTATTAGAGTGATGCTGTCCTCATATAATGAGTTTGGAAGTGTTCCCTCTTCTTCTACTCCTTGGAAAACTTTAAGAAGGATGGGTATTAGGTCTTCACTAAATGTCTGATAAAATTCAGTGGTCCAGTGGCTTTGTTCTTAGGTAGGTTTTGGATTACCAGTTCAATTTCGTTGCTGATAATTGGTCTGTTGAGATTTTCTGTTTCTTTCTGGGTCAGCCTTGGAAGGTTGTATTTTTCTAGAAAGTTGTCCATTTGTTCTAGGTTATCCAGTTTGTTAGCATATAATTTTTCATAGTATTCTCTAATAGTTCTTTGTATTTCTGTGCTGTCCATAGTGATTTTTCCTTTCTCATTTCTCATTCTGTTTATGTGAGTAGACTCTCTTTTATTCTTCATAAGTCTTGCTAGGGGTTTATCTATTTTGTTTATTTTCTTCCAGAACCAGCTGGTGCTTTCATCGATCCTTTCTACTGTTTTATTCCTCTCGATTTTATTTATTTATGCTCTAATCTTTATTATGTCCCTCCTTCTACTGACTTTGGGTCTCATTTGTTCTTCTTTTTCTGGTTTCATTAACTGTATGTTTAGACTGCTTATATGGGATTGCTCTTCTTTGCTGAGGTAGGCCTGTATTGCAATATACTTTCCTCTTAGCACGGCCTTCGCTGCATCCCACAGATTTTGGGCGTGTTGAATTATTGTTGTCATTTGTCTCCATAAATTGCTTGATCTCTGTTTTTATTTGGTCATTGATCCATTGGTTTTTAGGAGCATGTTGTGAAGCCTCCATGTGTTTGTGGAAATTTTAATTTTCTTTGCATAATTTATTTCTAGTTTCATACCTTTGTGGTCTGAGAAACTGGTTGGTACAATTTCAATCTTTTTGAATTTACCGAGGTTCCTTTTGTGGCCCAGTATATGATCTATTCTTGAAAATGTTTCATGTGCACTTCAGAAGAATATGTATTCTTCTGCTTTTGGGTGTAGAGTTCTATAGATGTCTGTTAGGTCCATTTGTTCTAATGTGTGGTTCTGTGCCTCTGTCTCCTTACTTATTTTCTGTCTGGTTGACCTGGTCTTCAGAGTAAGTGGTGTGTTGAAGTCTCCTAGAATGAATGCATTGCATTCTATTTCCCCTTTTAATTCTGTTAGTATTTGTTACACATATGTAGGTGCTTCTGTGTTGGGCGCATAGATATTTATAATGGTTATATCTTCTTGTTGGATTGACCCTTTTATCATTATGTAATGTCCTTCTTTGTTTCTTGTGACTTTCTTTGTTTTGAAGTCTATTTTGTCTGATACAAGTACTGCAACTCCTGCTTTTTTCTCCCCATCAGTTGCATGAAATGCATTTTTCTATTCCTTCACTTTTAGTCTGTGCATGTCTTTGGGTTTAAAGTGAGTCTCTTGTAGGCAGCATATGGATCGATGTTGTTTTTTAATCCTTTCAGTGACTCTATGTCTTTTGTTTGGTGCATTCAGTACATTTACATTTAGGGTGATTATCAAAAGTTATGTATTTATTGTCATTGCAAGTTTTAGATTCATGGTTACCAAAGGTTCAAGGTTAACTTCCTTACTATCTAAGAGTCTTACCTAACTCACTTAATATGCTATTACAAACACAGTCTAAAGGTTCTTTTCATCTCCTCCTTTTTCTTCCTCCTCCATTCTTTATATATTAGGTATCATATTCTGCACTCTATCTATCCCTTGATTGAGTTTGAGGATAGTTGATTTAATTTTGCCTTTGTTTAGTAATTAGCTGTTCTACTTTCTTTACTGTGGTTTTATTACCTCTGGTGACAGCTATTGAACCATACTTCCATCTATAGCAGTTCCTCCAAAATACGCTGTAGAGATGGTTTGTGGGAGATAAATTCTCTCAAATTTTGCTTATGTGGAAATTGTTTAATCCCTCCTTCAAATTTATATTATAATCTTGCCAGATTAAGTATTCTTGGTTCAAGGCCCTTCTGCTTCATTGCATTAAATACATCATTCCACTCCCTTCTGGCCTGTAAGGTTTCTGCTGAGAAGTCTGATGATAGCCTGATGGGCTTTCCTTTGTATGTGATCTTATTTCTGTCTCTGGCTGCTTTTAATAGTCTGTCCTTATCCTTGATCTTTGCCATTTTAATTACTATGTCTTGGTGTTTTCTTCCTTGGGTCCCTTGTGTTGGGAGATCTGCGCACCTCCATGGCCTGAGAGACTATCTCCTTTCCCAAATTGGGGAAGTTTTCAGCAATCACCTCTTCAAAGACACTTTCTATCCCTTTTTCTCTCTCTTCTTCTGGTACCCCTATAATGCGAATATTGTTCCATTTGGATTGGTCACACAGTTCTCTCAATATTCTTTCATTCTTAGAGATCCTTTTTTCTCTCTGAGCCTCAGCTTCTTTGTATTCCTCTTCTCTAGTTTCTATTTCATTTATTGTGTCCTCCACCATATCCAATCTGCTTTTAATACCGTCCATTGTGCTCTTCAACAATTGGATCTCAGACCGGAGTTCATTCCTGAGTTCTTGAATATCTTTCCATACCTCCATGAGCATGTTAATGATTTTTATTTTGAACTCCCTTTCAGGGAGAGTCATGAGGTCCATATCGTTTAAATCTTTCTCAAGAGTTGTATTCATAATTTTACTCTGGACCAGGTTCCTTTGGCATTTCATGTTTGTGTATGGCACCCTCTAGTGCCCAGAAGCTCTACTCTCTGGAGCTGCTTAGCTCCTGAAGCAATGTAGTGAATGTAGGGGAGTGATATTGGTGTGTTGGGGGAGGAAAGAGCTGTTTCCTGGTTCCTGGCTGCTATGCCTGTCACCACTGCCTGAACCAGTGGACTGAGCACACAGGTATAAGCCTCTGTGCTTTGCATTTTTAGTTGCTATAGACAGATCTTCCCTCTGGCTGGCCTAACGCCAGGGTAGAGTTTCCCGTTTTGCAAGCCCAGTGGGGCTGGCCAGGAGAAAGGCGCACTAGTCTGCCTGTCACAAAAGGGGTTCTTGGAGCTGTGTAGGCAGCCAGGGAGCTGGAGCACCTCAAGATGGTGAAAGCTCCCAATCTGCTGGGCAGAGTGCACCTGGACTATTTTGTCTACCTGTCCTTTCTCCTGAGCAGTAAGCTCTGTGCAATTCTTGCCCCTTTAGGAGCCCTCCTGCTAAGGGCTTCTTTGTTAGGAAGTCTCTCAGACTGCCCACTTTTCTTTTGTCCCAGAGCAGCCGGATATGTATCCCTGCTTTCCACAAGCAGCTGGAATCTCAGTCTCTCCAGGCATTCTGCCTGTCTTAGCTTTCCAACCCCCTCATTATAAGAATATCATGCAAGCACCATGAAATGTAGATTTGTGCTCCCAGAGCAGATTTCTGGACTCAGGTATTCAGCAGTCCCAGTTCTCCACTCCCTCCCTGCTCTGTTTTTCTTCCTCCCACTGGTGAGCTAGGGTAGAGAAAGGGCTTGGGTCCTGCTTTAGTATGTTACCCTATTCGGTTAGGTCTGCTCTTGTCTCCAGGTGTGCGCAGTGTGGTGCAGTCCTCTTTCCTGTTGCTCTTTCAGGAGTAGTATCAGTTATATTTTCATATTATATGTGGTTTTAGAAGGAAGCCTCTGTCTCACCTCTCACGCCATCATCTTTAATCTGTCACCGGGTATTGATATGTTTGATAGAATTCACCAGTGAACCCATCTATGCCTGGAGGTTCCTATTTGGGAATGTTATTAATTGTTCATTCAATTTCCTTAATAGATAGAGTCCCATTCAGGTTGTGAATTTTTCATTGTGTGAGTTATGGCAGACTGTGTTTTCAAGGAATTGCTTCATTTCTTCTAGGTTATCAAATGTATGGGTAGAGAGTTGTTCATTGTATTCCCTGATTATCATTTTAAAGTCCATGGGATCTGTAGTTATGTCCTCTTTTTCATTTCTTTTATTCGTAATTTGTCTTCTCTTCATTTTAGTTAGTTATCGTGACTAGAGGCTTATCAATTTTGTTGATCTTTTCAAAGAACCAGCTTTTAGTTTTGTTGATTTTCTCTATTGATTTCCTGTTTTCAATTTTATTGATTTCTGCTCTTATTGTTTCTTTTCTTCTGCTTACTATGGATTTAATTTTCTCTTCTCTTTCTACTTTCCTAAGATGGAAGCTTAGATTCTTGATTTTAGATATTTCTTCTTTCCTAATATATGCATTCACTCCTGTAAATTTCCATCTAAACATTGCTTTCACTGTGTCACAGATATTTTGATAAGTTGTGTTTTCATTTTCATTTAGTTCTAAACATTTTTAAATCCCTCTATTAGTCTAACATACAGTTCAAGTGCAATGCTTTTTTACTGATACTCTTCCTGGATGGTCAGTGCATTATTGGAAGTAGGGTATTAAAGTTCCCTACTATTATCGCATTGTTGTCTATTTCTCTCTTCAGATCTGTTATTTTTTCTTAATATAGTTAGGTGACCTGATGTTGAGTGCATATGTATTTGGTGGTATATCTTCCTGATGAATTGAACCCTTTTTCATTACATAATGACCTTCTTTGTCCCTCATTACAGTCTTTACTTAAATTCTATTTTGATTCACGTAAGTAGAGCTATGCCTATTCTCTTTTATTTTCTATATGCATGGAATAACTTTTTCCATCTCTTCACTTTGAGTCTGTGTGTGTCCTTACTTCTGAAGTGTCTTTTGTATGCAGCATGCACTTGGGTCTTGTTTTTAAATCCATTCATCCATTCTGTGTCTTTTGGTTGGAGAATTTAATCCATGTACATTTAAATTAATTATTGGTGGGGGATATTAACTAGTGCCACCTCATTACTTGTTTTCTTGCTCTTTGTAGTTTCCTTGTTCCTTTCTTCCTTTTTTCTGTCTTTATGAAATGGTGATTGTCTTTAGTTATATGTTTTAATTTCCTTCTCTTCATCTCTTGTGAATTTACTGTAGAATTTTGCTCTGTGGTTACCATTAGGCTTAAAAAAAACACCTATAGATATAACAGTCTATTTCAAGCTGGTAATAACTTAACTTTGATTACATACAAACATTCTACCCTTGTACTCTTCCCCTATATGTTGATTTTGATGTCACAATTTAGATCTTTTTATGTTGTGTATCCATTAGCAAATTATTATAGATATATTATTTTTAGTGTGTTTGTTCTTTAAACTTTTGTTAGAGTTGTGATTAATACATCATTATATTATAGGCTGTAGGAGTTGTCCTTATGATGGGGCAGGCAGTGCTGGGGTCAGCAGTGAAGTCGGGCACTCACTTCATTTTTGTTCTCCAATGGAGAAGATACCTCTGCCTACATTGGGCTGCCTGGGCTTGGGTGAGGGTTTATAGGGATAAAGTTATTCTGTCTTTCCTACTCTCCTAAATTCACCTTTTCATATTTCTGTGCTTTATCCAGGTGCTGTAACCCTCACCTGGAATCCCTAACTCTTGTGAGGATATTTTCATGTGTGGATAGTTGTTCAAAATTCATGTTCCTCAGGGGAGTGGTCTTAGAAATTGCTATACTGACATTTTGCCAACTTTACTCCATGTAATTTCTATTCTTCTAAATTTATTAAGGTGTTTTTTATGGCCAGGAACCATTATTTATTAGTAATTACATCATATGGTAGTTTTTTTGGTGATGATTATTGAATATATACATGGATGAGTTAAAAAAATTATTCACCACCTTGTAATTTAAATGCCTTTTAAAGTTTCTTGCAAGAATGTTGTTTAAATAGCACATCTAATCAATTAACAAATACTTTAGCTATCTTATCAAGTATGGAAAATAGACATATGGTATTAAATGCTTAGGAAATCACACATTTCTAGTCATTTATCTACTGAAAAGTTTAATAATTTCATTTTTTAATAAATTAAATAAAATAGCTTTCAAAAGTGAGATTAAAATTAATTACCAAGTAAATGGCATATTTAGTACAATAAATTCCTGTTCAAGGGATTTAGAAGACACACAGAAAACACCTGGAGACTTTTAAAATTCCTATTGCATTTTCTGTTCTTAGGACTATTTCCCTATTTCTGAAAGGAAAGGAGTCAAAATAACTTCTGAGTTTGTAGGTGAAATTGGTGATATTTATTGAAAACTGGAAAAAGTTTTTGTTTTCAATGTAGCTGTATTTTCAGGTTTTAGAAATGCCATCTTATGGCATTAAGAAGAAAGACTGATAAAATATGTTAGGGTGATTAATAATTCATTAGTATGTTTATATTGAGAAATGATGTATTCAAAGACTTGGTTGGAGAAAAGCCTCCAGTATATAATTATAATTAATAGAGAATTAAAGTATTTATTTTGGGAATTTTTTTTTGTGATTTGTTTTTGGAAATATCTGTATTTTTATGCCTACTGTTACATACAAGTATTTATCAGTAGCAATATGGCCTAGAAATGAAAATGAAAGGTCTGAGTACTAAGAATATAAACTACTCATGCTTAATTTATGAGTTTTCCTATTTTTACTTTCTTAATCATAGTCTTTCTAATCCTTGCCCTTATCTCAGTTGGACACTCTGAAGTGAAGTGTGTAATAGAAAGTTACACAATAAGTCCTTCTTGAGGAAATTTAATTGAGTTTATGCTAGCCTATAGGTATGCCTTACTGAAGAATTAAATCACCATCAGTTAAAATAGGCAGTGTTGAATGTATGAAACCTTGGCTATTTCCTTTCCTCATTAAAAAATTAAAATCAAGTGATGTCATCCCATATTTTAACAAAAGCATTTTACTTTAACACCTGACAAGGAATTCTTATTAAGCAAATTAGGTCCTCAAAGATGAAGCCCAATTAAGCAATGCCAAAGCAGAGACAGGCAGAAGAGGTCTTGCAAGATGCACAGCCATGTTGTACCATCATGGGCCCTGTCAGATGCCCTCACCTACCTACACATGTTCAATATTTTGAAAGGTCACAGAAGAAATTAGTTCTATAGATGGATGACTCAGTCTTTCAAGTCTCTGAATCTGAAGTGCTGAGGACCTATGACCTGTTTAAACCCAGATGAGCTGAGGAAGAGTAATGCACACTCTTCTACTGCTTTCCAAAGCCTCTGCCAGGCACTGTGGAAGCCTGAGGGCTAAACACATGGCTTCTCTGCACACATGCAAACCAGCTAGTTCTTTCTCTTCAGCCATTCTCACTTTTGGCTCTTCCCTGTGCACTGTCACTAGCACTTCAGTGCAGTAGACTGAGTATGGACTGTGCAGCCAAGTGGCTTGAGTTTGAATCTGAACTTTACCACTACTGGCTGTGTAAACGTAGGCAAGTTGTTGAACCCCTTTGGTCAGTTTCCTCATTTTTAAATGAGGCATAAGAATAGCATCTACCACATGGGTTATTTAAAGAGTCCATGAGTCAAAATATGCAAAGAACTTAGAATAGGGTTCATAACATTAAGAGCTCCAGGTATTTTTGTTGTTTTTACTCTTATTATTGTAGAATGTGTCCCAATTAAGTATACAATTCAAGTATATTAGTGTGGTCATCTCTGTGTGAGCACTTTCGTCATTTACATCTGTTAATACTTTGTTGTTCTCAAGTCTAAACAGTCATTGCTATTTCACTGGAGGTTCTCAGCACATTAAAAAATAAAAGATATATAAGCATATTTAACTCTATCATCACATCAATTATTTACTTTTCCCGGTTCATTGAAAGGTACCAATTTGATGGACTAATGATGAAGTGATAGTAATAGCATGCAATACAACTGAAACAGTATTAGATAAAATTGCAGTACAGACTATTCTGTTTTTGGGGGGGAATTGTCAGTAATTATTTATCTACGAATTAGTATATTTAAATTGCCAAATAGAATGTATGCATTATAGTTACAGTAGAAAACTACATTTTCAGTATATTTGAAACACAGCCCTTCATTTCCCTAATTCTAAAACACAGAATATAGTCTGGAGCAAATCTTAAAAGATGCAGAAACACATTGTGATTACTTTAACAAAATTACCAAAAGTGAAAGACTACTTAAATTCATGCTGGAGTGGATCAGATTAAGAATTTGACTTGTTTTGACAAACTATTTTATCTAACAAAGACATAAACTTTTTTATTGCTTCCAAAATACCATTGTAAACTCGTATGTGTTGTTTAATGAGACACAAGGGAAGGAACGTGTACCTATACCTGGATCTCCTGTTCTTTGTTGGCTTAGTTTCTCTGTGGTTTAAGAAAGAACACAGTGATGATGAGACTGCATGATGTTGGCATTTTCACTCACACCGTTCATATAAATCCTTCCAGGTTAGCCTCTTTGCTGTTCAATGACAGAACAGTGGCTCCATATTTCCTCACAACTTCAGCTTGGGGTCATATCAGAATTTATTGCTTTTGGATAAAGGCCATTTCTTATAAGACCTATAAAGGAAAGAGTAGTCAAAACTTAATTTTAAAATAATTATGAAGTTCAAAACAGAGCTAAGAGTGAATTCCTGGTTATATATGTGGTTGGAATTTCAGGTCTTTAATTTTATCTAGAGAGGCAACAGTCCAATTTATCATGTCATTTTTTTTTTTTTAATAAACCTTAGAGATTGAAACAACCTGAGGTCTTATTTTTTTTTAAGCAATCAAAACAAAGATGGTGGTAAGTCAGGGTCATTAGATTAGGCAGAAAAAATTACATATTCAACTGCTGAATATGATCATAAAATTTTCTGCCTAGGAGTCTGAAATGAATTTATTTGAAAATGAATCCAGGCTGCTTAATTGATCACATTTCAAATTTTCCTGAAAGTATATGTAAACTCTATTCTTAGGTATTCTCAAGATAATTGATGCCCTTATATGTGGGAAAAATATTTAACAATTATCCTTTCATTATTTTCCACTATCAACTCTTTTTTTTTAATGACCTTTCTTAATCACTAGACTTTTGATTCTAGAGGCCACATTTTATTCATTCTGAAATGACAACAGGATATCCTAAGCATAATGAAAATCAGGAAATGTTTAATAACTAGGATAATTCAAGATATTGCAGTATTAATGTTCTAGAGTAATCATAGGTTTCTGTGTGTCATTGTTGTCTGAACTACATACAAGAGCATGGTATTCAATGCAGTGTCAGAAAGGAATAGTTAGAAATTTTTGCTAGTGTTCAGTACTTCAAAACAGAGTAAGACTGTGAGACTCTTTTATTTTATCTCTTTTTAAAAATAGCAGTTCAGACATAACAGCAGCAGACTCACAGAACCCGAGAATAAACTAACAGTTACCAAAGGGAAAGGGACTGGGGAAGATGGGTGGAAAGGGAAGGATAAGGGGGAAAAAGGGGTATTACAATTAGCACACATAATGTAGCTGGTGTGGGGGTGGGGTGGGGGGATACGGGGAAGGCAGTATAACACAGAGAAGACAAGTAGTGATTCTATAACATCCTTCTATGCTGATGGACAGTGACTGCAATGGGGTATGTGGTGGGGACTTGATAATAGGGGGAGTCTAGTAACCATAATGTTGCTCATGTAATTGTAAGGAAATATGAATAAAGTATGCTTTTGTTAGTAGTAATAAAAAAAATAACAGTTCAGATACATTTCTCTGAAACTTTGTATGGTCTGGACAGAAGGGCTTTCGTGACAACCTAAGGTCAGGTACTGTGGTGGCTGTGATCTCCCACACTGTTTATAGCTGGTTCCCTAATGTGCCACGTGATGCATCATGAGAAGATGCTTTGGAAAGTATGTTATGAAGACCCCTTATGAATGCATTTGTCAGTCCACATCTATGGTATCTGAATTACTTTTCTGATTTTGTATAATAGACTTATTCATGAATCATACATGCCAAAGGGATCTTGTGAGGTTAGCTAAGGAACTGGTGTGCCATACAAACATTTTGTATTACTCTGTTCTTCCATTCAGAAGAACAGTTTCAAAATAATTATTGGAACCTTTTAAGTTTCATTATACCATACCTGCTTTCAGGCAAATTGAAAATTAAAGACTGTAATACCTGCCTGTCTACTTTGTAGAGTTTCTTTTGTGGAATATGTATTTACTTAGATGGAAATTAAAATAGCTCTTTTTTTAATAAGGCTGAGGAGTTTCTACCCTATCCCCCAAAACCTGTAGATACAAGCAAAGTGTTGCCAGATGTCATTTCTCTCAACCAGAAAAAGAATGATTAAGTGTATCCTCGTTTTGTTACCTTTTTTCTTAAAAACTTAAAACCTGGAAACTTTGTTTTCCTTTTTGTTAATCTTAGAAGCAGAAGATACGACCTGGTCTATCAGGGTACTGAGAAAACACCTTGTGTTCTCTTCTCAATTCCAAACTCTGATAAATACATTTTTGTTTATCTACAAAAAAAAACACAACAAAATAGTTGTGCATTTCTCACTGTGCCAATAGAATATAACTGACATATTTCTCATTTCCTTTATAGCCTGCATCCTGCTGTTTGTTAAGCAGACAAAAGATTGTTAGGTTGAAAGGACACTAACATTTTTCTGATTTCACTGAAGCTGGTTACCAGTTACCATCAAGAAAAATGAAAAATATGAACTTATTTGCAAGACAGGTTTTGAAAGACTTTACATGTGAGTTCTGCTATCTCATCAGCCCCTGACTGTGGGTAACTGATGAAAACAACAATGTGGCAATTACTAGCAATTAAGAAGGAATTCGTGACTTCACACATTGCCAGTGTCATTTATGCCCTACAACCAGCTCAGTAATGGGACGCTTCACAGGATTGGAATGCAAGGGAAGTATTTGTTAGGACATTTGAAAGGCAGGTAGATGTTTGGCAGAAACACCTGAAGCCACATGGTTACTTCAGATATACAGGGATAATATTTCAAAGCTGAGAAGGAACAAATTTTTGCTCATGTGCCAGGATCAATTTCTTGTCCATGCTTACGTCCCAGGGCCTAATGTTGCAAGTGTCACATGCTGCCCAAGAGATGGGGCTGCTGTCATGTCTTTCTCTCAAAGCCCTTTCTTTTGGATTATTTTCATTTTTTTAAGTTTAAATTCACTAAAAAAAGAAAGTGGAAAGTTTCAAGTAATTCAGATAATCCACACACAATATTAAGTATTGAATTCCTCTTATTTAATTTAAGAATACATAGGACATTTGTCATCTTGTAGTAGCAGCTGGTAAAGATTTGTACATTGGCAATTAAGCAATGAAAGGAGGAAATACTCATATACCATCTCTTTTCCTTGGTTGGTTATATTAAATACTGTAAAGATGATTAATGGGATATGGACATTTTCAAGCAAAGATGGTTTAGTAAAATTTACAAAGAAAACATTGATTTTTCAAAATTAGTAATGCAAATAGCTTCAATGTTTATGGAACACTTACTCTTTGGCAGGTGAAGTGCTATGAGTTTTATATGCCTTGCCTCCTTTATTTACCTCCTAAAAATGTAAATGGCTGTTTACAGATAACTTGGACAGGATCCCATAGTCACAGAGTTAGGTTCCCAAACTAGGTGACCTGGTTGCAGAGCCAGCTCTCCTAACCACAATCCATGTGTTAGAGCTTTGGAACAATACTAGATCTTTAGCAGCAAGAAGTTGTTTACTTTTATTTGAACATATTTCTCAGAGCACCATATCATTCATTGCATTTTATGTTCATAGAATGCAAATTATTAATGCAACGTGATACCAGTAACTAATAGAATGTTTTTCAAATCAGCAACTTAATGAGACTAGAGATAAACCATACAGATTGAATGGAAATCGTGTAGCCTGAGTTACAAATGGCATTTCATTTGAAGGCTGGTTTGCCTTGGGTCCATCGAGATGGAGAACTGTCACTTTGGGGGGCAAAGACAATGTAATCATGCTGCTCAGAGCCAAGGTAGAGTGTTTGCAAAAGGAAACATAGGAATCTTCGGGAAGTTTATATGGGAGAATAATGCTGAGCAAGGAATATGTTGGCTAGAATATTAGATACTCAAAGATTAAAAGATTTGGTTCTTTCTAAATATAAACATTATTTAAAATAAGAGTGCCAATGAATAATTTTGAGAACTTGCATGTATTGGTAAGGACAGGCTAGGCTATGTTGCAGAAACAGAGAAACTCACAAAATCAGGGCAACCTCAAAGTAGAATAAAGGTTCAGTTTATATTCACATGAAGTTTCTGTGGTTTGGGCATTTCTCTCCCTCATTTTGGAAGCATACCATCTTGAACACATGGACTTCCTCTTTGCCACTGGAGGGAAGACAGACAGGTGATGATTCAGACTGGCTCATTGTGCCTCAAATCAGAATTGACACATGTCACTTCCATTTACATTTGTTTGGCCGGGCATGACCCCAAACTAATTTCAAAAAAGGCTGAGAAAATTAGCAGATATTGAGTAATTATTCACTGCATCTACCACATGGGTGAAAAGAATATTTTAAAATATTAACTTGAGATTAAGAGATAGTAGGTTTTATACTTCCTAATTCTCTTATTGCTGTCAAACTACTGTTCTTTTGTAATTTGTAATAATTGATTGCATATGAATTGACTTGAAAGTGTCTTCATGTACATTATCCATATTTCAAAAAATGTCCTCCATGGTGTATAATGAAGATGTTTTCCAATTGATGACTAAGGAAAGCAAGGCACAGTTTAATAAGGGATTTGCTGTCCTATACATTGGGGACCCAAACTTAATTTACATTTTTCTCCTTCTGTCCCAGATACCTCTTCTATATCTAAACAAGAAATCTCTATGCATATAGTCACTGTGAATGTGTTGATTTTTTTGGAAATAATAAATATGCCATAAGGTATCAACACATTGTACTCACTTCCCCATGAAAGTTCCCCATTAATTATTACTACACCTAATTAATTTGTAACAAAGTAAAAATGGCATCAAATTTTGACCTTTCAATATGTCAGAGGGGTTGTTTGCTTTGTGGTAAACATATTGTAGCAGAACCTTTATATGCTTATAGAGCTAAATTCTTCCTTCAGAATTCATTGAACAAATTATGGCTCTACATGCATACAATTTACTCATTACTCCTACAGCTCCAGTTACTAGAAATTATTTATGTAATTGAATAGGAAATACCAAATAGTTTATATGACTAAGACATTGTCTTCATATGTACTGTTTGAAAATATTATTATGTGTATGCATCATTTCAAATCGTTTTATAATACTTTAATTAGTCTTTTGCTCACTATTATACCTCAGCATTCACTCAGAAGAACATCTGTGTTACCACGTTCTCAGTATAGAGATTTCTTTGACTTACCCAGGTTTACAGGAAACAGGGAGAGCTTGGGCTTGTATAGAAGGTTTCTATCTTTAAGGTAAAGGTGCTTTTTTTCCAGAACAATATACTTCTCAATTTTCTGAAAATATACTTGAGATAAACATTTAAAGATGTTTGCAGAACAATGGGTGGGCATGTATTACCAGTTAGAAAAATGGGCATCAGTTACATGATAGCAAGACGGTCTTTAAGGTTCTAGAGCAGTGATGGCTAAAATGAAAGGCAAGTATATTTACCTAATTTTAGGGGTCAGGAAGAGGAGAACAACCATGCAGGAAGAGACTGAATACAAAATCTGTACATAAAAACTGTGTATGTGTGGTTTCAGAATTGTGTTAATTATTCATGATAAGCTAGATTTGGAGTATGTGTGTCTGTAGTACTAAAAAAAAAAAAAAAAAAGGATGATCAGCCAATTCACCAAGGCTTAGAAGGCCTTACCTGTATACTACTCCCTACTGTTTTGGGAAGTAGCAACAGAAAATATTTTAAGAATAGCATGAATTAAAATCTCCTTCAATCTGCAGTCATTTAGGAGGCTCATATTAAGTTCCTCCTCTACCAGCAGTGAAATAGGTTTTTGCAAATGCCTCCAAATTAGAGAGAAATAACATGTTAAAAACATTGCCTAAAAATGTCCTCTTAATGTTTCATAAATTCAGTCTGTTCTCTTCATAAGAATTACATTTTTAAGGGAACATTATTTCTTTTTTTATGTGATATTTTGTTCACCTCATACATAGCTTATATTTAAATGTAAAAGCAGGACAATATTAATTCTAGTCACATTCTTAAACACATGTGATTACTCCTGGCTAGGAAGAACTGATAAATAGCTGCCAATTATTCAGATTCCTGAAATTGCCTAAGTGTAAATGTAATGTACCCATATGTAAGTCTGTATTTATCAAATAGATTTAGTTATAATTCACATTTCAGGAAAGAATATGGAACTCACCATATTTAGTCACTGTAAGTTCTCTTCCTTATAAATGTTTTTCATCTTCAGCACATATACATTGCAAAATAAGATTTAATCATTTACATACATATAATATCACTCCCTTTGTTAATGTTTACAAAATAAACATTTATCTTAATTCTAATAATAACTAGAATGATGAATGAGCAGACTCTGTAGGGCATAAACCATAAACAACCTCATTCTTCTGCATGTTGTTCTTTTTCCCTTGCTTTAACACCTCTCTTTTGCCAGGTAATATTTCAGGCAGACCCGATAGCCTTACTAATCTCTCTTGGGTGATAACGAAAGCTCCTTTTTCAGGTAATAAAAACTCCACTCCTGTTTTATATTAAAATTAATCTCATTCCATGTAAAACTATTCTCTGATCTTAGCATAAGCCAGAGCTGCAGTGATGATGGGAGGGGCATCAGCTGCTTTTTGCATCATCATTCCACTTCCTGACCCATTTTCTAGCTGCAGCAGTTGTCAACTCGAGTGATTTGGGTGGACTTGAAAGAACACATAGTCACAAGGTTTGGAACAGCTCCAAATTGTTTTGTGTCTAGCCAGATCTCTTGTGAGGCACCTCTGGGGGCTTTTTAAGAAATGTCTCTCCAATCAGGGATTTCTATTTCTAACTGTAATTTCCTGACCAGGATGTCATTCTGTGACCATTTATAATCCTCAGCCTGCTTTTTCCAATAGTCCTAAACCATACAGATTTTCTCTGATGGGGCTAACCCACCGTCCTATGTCAAGCTGTGTCTAGGCTGGCTTCTCTGCCAGGCAGACCCAAATCCATCCCACTGGGCACATGTGCCTTTGCCTGTGATTGGACATCTCTTCTCACTCTGCCCTTAGGAGTGCTAGCCAGCCTCTCACTGTTGGTTGTTTGAGATGAGACTCTGGATCCAAAGCCTGCATTGTATCGGGTCCTACAAAATACAGAAAAGCTTGCTGAATGGCTCCACTGAAGTGCCAGCGCTTGCCTCCCACCCTATACACAAGTACTGGGGAGGAGGAAGCACCTGGCCGAAAGGAAATGCTATAGAACTCTGACACTATCTTCAAATAAACCGTCCTACTCAAATCTCAACTCATCAATTTTAAAGCTTCCTCTTTCAAAATTTTGAGAGCTGTGTGGGTGGTGATGGGCTGAAAGTGGCTGAAACATTTGTGGAGTCAGTCCTTAGCACCATACTGAGGCACAGACAAGCACATCTTTTTAGGAAATGCGGACAGTCAGTGCCTCAGCACTCCTTCCCTTCATGTGGGACCACAAATAGAACTGAGACAATTCAAAATGCCTTAATATCTTGGTACATTACCATGACTGACTGAAGGAGAATTTTACAGTTTTTCTTGGTTTCTAGTGTAAAAACAATCAACCAAAATTTATGAAAATACATCCTGAAAATTGATTTACATCATTGTGTGGGGCACCTAAATTAAATTAATCTAGGTTTAATTCCTCTTTCTCTAGCTATTATTTCAAGGCAGAGTTGTTCTTGAACATAATTTATAATAATTAAACTAAACTTTGATCTGCCATATGCCTCTTACATGTCAATCATTTTGTATTTAACTTTTGAAATACCACTGAAGCAATATTTCTTATATTTTGGAAAAAATTTCCACTGTCATAATTTAAAACTTTGTGGTCAATGGAAAAAAAATGTCCAGTCCATATGTGACATTACTATGATCTTTTAATAATTTTAATTTTAAAAGTATACCTTGGTAAAGGTAAAATACCTTTGGTAGAGGTAAAATACCTGATTCCAGATACTTTATCAATGTTAATTACTTTCCCCTTCCAATGTTAGAAGATTTAAACAACTAATATAAAATGTTTTTATTCTTTAGATACAAAATATCATTGAGTGGAATTTAAATATCATTCTTTAGTTATTAGATCTTTAGTCTTTTCTTCTATTTCTTGCTGGTTTTTGGTCAAACCTTTTGTTTAAATGACTTCCCTTAGCATTCTGCATTGGTATTGAAAATGCATCTAATTTAAGTAGATTTTACAAAGATAATTTCTCAGAATTTTTAAAAAGCATGTATTTCTACCAGTAGATCTTCAAACAATATTGTTAACTGCATTTACAATATTTATGTGCTGTGACATACTGTTAAAGATTGCTGTATTTTAATTATATTTCACATAGTCTGAATGAAGACAAAAATATCTTCATTTTTTTTCTCTATAAATTGAAATGATGGCTTTTCTGCTTTTCAGGGAGAACTGACAAATAGAGTAATTACTTTATATAAAATTTTCTATTGGAATAGATATAATGTTACTATTGCTTGCTATAATGAGAATTGGAAATTCCTATGTTTAGGAATCAGCTTTGCATTCATTTGCAGTAATAGAAAACTAAAGAACTGAGCAATTTAAAGGTCAGTATTTCTCATATCCTCTAAGTCTGGAAGTAGGCAGTCCAGTCTGGTGCTGTTGCTCAAAGATTCTCTGTCAGATATAAATTCCTACCATTCTCTTGTTCTTTGATCTTTATCATATGCTTTTTGGCTTCAGGATCATGTGATGACTGCCACAGCTCCAGGCATTAGGCCTGTATTCCAGACAGGAAGAATTAATAATAAGTGGTGTTAAGAAAACTGGGTGTCTACTCTCAAAATAGTGAAACCGTACCCTTTATCTCTACATTAAACACAAAAACCAACTCACAATAAATAAATGACTTAAATGTAGAACCAGAAACTTTTAAAAGAAAATAGGGAAATGCTCCTTGATGTTAGAATTGGCAATGATGTTTTGGATATGACACCAAAATCACAGGCCACAAAAGTAAAAGTAAACAAGTGGGATTACATCAAACTAATAAAAAATTCTGCATAGCCAAAGAAACAATAAATAAAATGAAAGGCAATCTGCAGTTTGGGAGAAAGTATTTGCTAACCATATATCAGATAAAATTATCAGAAATGTGTCGGTATTTATGAATTTTGTCTGTATTTGTGAATTTCTCTCTTCCTTCCTTCCTCTTTCCCTTCCCTTTCTTCCCTCCCTCTCAATCATCCAACCTCTCTTCCTCCCTTTTTTCCTTGCTTCCCTGCTTCCAAAAGGGGATCTTGGAAAGACTGGTGTCTGTGGGAGTATAAGTCATGGCATGACACAGGTTTTTCCAAAATCCACCAAGATTGCCTAAAGGAGGATGCCTGGACAAAGTGCTTTGATCTGAATTCCCTGAGCTTGATTTCTAAAATGTGAGCCTGGAGACAGCTGTACCTACAACCCTAAGGAATAATAAATATTCTTGATTCATGAAATATTATTCTCATTGCAACTGAAAAGTCCTTTTAGACAAAACATTTGTATTTTATAGCATTATAAAACTATATGTGAATATATGGGACACTGTATATGGGATTTTATTTTAATTTGTTCAGAATTCAAAGATTCTGAATTTCCATTTTTCCTCATTTTGGTGGAATAAAATGTGTACTAAGATAACAGTTTGAAGAAAGCAAGATAATTACATGAAGTACTTTATAAAATATCTCAATTTAGTTTAATTGATTAAGATGTTTCCTTAATGCAGAGAAAATGAAATTTGTTCTAAATGTCTAAATTTGCCTGCATTGTCAGTCAGTATATCAGTTAATTAACAAGTATTATTTGTGTACCTACTACATAGAAGTTCACAATACTGATACTAAGGGAGATTAAGTATGTGCGTGTGTGTGTGTGTGCGTAGGTCAGTAGGCAGGATATAAGAAAGGTAGTTAAATCACTTGGAAAGAAGAGATACAAAGATGCTGCAAAGATCTCAAGACAGACGGGGATCATTTTTGGCTGATACTGCTTAGCAAAGTTTGGAGATGTCAGGAATTCATGTTTACTCATAATAGGCTCATATATCTAAACAATGATAGTTTTGTAAGTGGTCATACAGAAATATGCAAATATCTTCAGTCAAAATTTTATCTAAAACATCTTGGGGATTATCAGCATGTGTTAGAAAGATAAATGAAAAATGTCTCCAATTATATTTTAAACTACCAAAAAAATATTATATGACAGTTTCTACAGTGTAAGATATAGTTCACAATGAGAAAGATATATTACTACATTGGAAACAATTTGTAGTTATTATAAAAACATTTTTCACAGCCAAATTTTTTAATAAGTTCAAAAATCATTTAGATATATGTATTTTTTCTCGTTTCTTAGCTTAAATTGAAATTTCAGCTGTGTTTTAAGGACTATTTATAGAATAGTGGTTTTCAGACTTTAGTTGACATAAGAATGCCCTGGGATGCTTGTTAAATAGATAAATTCCTAAATCCTTTCTAAAATATTTGATTCAGTAAAGCTCAGATGGGACTGAGAACCTGCATTTTAATAAGTAAATTCCCCAGGTGATTCTGATGTGAATAATATATCTGGATGGTAGGAAACAGTGTTTGAGATTTTTTTTCTTTAATAACCATATAATGACTTCATATGTATGTGAAGATGTTGACCTTTAAATCCGTGGAAAGAAGTAAGTGGTTTTCTTGGTCATCAACTTACTAGATTAATTTCTCCCATACATAAATCAACCAATTATTTGAATGAGTTTTCAGGTTCACTCAACATGTAGAACTAGTTCTGTTAGCTACCTAAGAAGCACATTTTGAACCTGTAATTTATCTTAATATTGATTTGCCTTGGTTTTTAGCTAATCTGTTAGGATTTGTGAAACATATGTAGGGTGAATAGCCAAAAAGGGCACATCATCCAAAATAAAAGAATTCAAGTGCCACAGGCTCCCTGACCCAATACTCCTTGATTTTATAACTGTATTAGAGTTCTCCTGAGATAATGAGCCAATAATAGCATATATGTATATCCTATAATATAGGACACTATTTAATCTATTATATATATATATAGCATATATATCTTATATATTATATATCTTGGTATATGTTTTTTCTAATAATAAAATAGTCAAATATATATTTAAACATGTTTGTTTATATTATATATAATTTATTATAACAAACATATAGCATGTAAAAATACACATAACATATAAGATATAATGAAATGTATAATATATAATAATAAGATAACTGTGTGTATATAGAGAAAGACAATGATTGATTCATTTTATGAAATTGGCTCACATGATTGTGGGGACTGGCATGTGTGACTATTTGTGGGGCAGCTCGACCAACTGAAAACTCAGATAAAGAGCTCATGTTGCAGTCTTGAGTCTGAATTGTGCAAGGCAACGAGCTTTCTATCTTGCAGTCTTGATGCAAAATTCCTTCCTTGATGCGAACTCCAGATTGTTCCTAAGGCCTTCAAGTGATTGGATCAGACCTACTCACCTTGTAAAGAGTAATCTGCTTTTACTCAAAGTCAACTGGTTTAAATGTTAATTCTTATCTAAAAAAAGACCTTCATAACATTTAGACTACTGTTTGACCAAGCAACTGGGCACCATAGCCTAGACAAGGTGATACATAACATTAACCATCACAATAACTAAGATGATATTGTTAAGTGATAACTCCCAAAAGGGACCTTTATTTCAAGTCACCTTTGTTTGATCTTGCATGTGAGAATACTTCCAAACATCAGGTCTATTTTTGAGAATTGTAAAATATTGGTCTTTCTTCATTCACACTACTAATCTGTTTTTCTTTTTTCCTCTGTAAAGTGCATTTTAATTTATTAGCCATTGGTTACTTACAGTTCTCTCTTAACTTATTCATCAAGTTATACTGTTAGCAGGTTTCTATGGCTCATGATAGAGGCATTCTTCCGTTTCAGGAGATGACTTGTTTGAAAGTGAAGCAAATAAAAGCATAGTATGTGATGCAAGACAGCTCTGGTTTGTCTTTCAGCTATTTCCATGCTTTGAATTTTCAGTGCCTTGAAATGATTTGGTTATTAACACTCATTAGTAATTTTCCTATTACATACAATTTACCTATCAGTATTCTCATGGAGGAAATAATTGGAGGCAGTGTCATTATCACACAATTTTTGTATTGCAATGAATTAAGCTTACTTTTTCTGCATAATATTTTCATCTCTCTCTCTGCCCTTCTTCCCATCTGCTCATTGCATATGATTTCTGTTTATAAAGCTCTACTCTTTCTAATTGTCTTAGTCACTAAATCTGTTTTACTCAATATAAATTTGAAATTATTTACTGTACTTTGATTACTTCAGATAGGTTCCTTCTTACATTTGTACTGTAAAATAGTTGTAAAGTTCAATTACAATGCATTTGATTCAATACTGATCTGCCACCTTAAATTCTGATGTTCCCAAAGTAACACTGTAATTCACAAAGTGAGAAAACATTTATTTTATATTGGTAATATAAAATTTAAAAAGAATTGCCAAGCCTGAAACTAAATGGCCTAATGGTAAAGCTAACAGGTTCAGTTATGCTAATTAAGGAACAGCTTTTTCCCTTATTCTATTTTGCTACTCATTTTATTTTCTATTCTTTTGGAATAAGTATATAGGATGAAAGGAGAAGAAAGGATTCCATTGAAAGCATTAGAACAGCATCTTTGCTTTATAGAGAGGAAATCCAAAGTTCAAATATATTTAATGAACAAATGACCAAGCACCTCCTATGTGTGGGTCATTTAGCCTTTTTCAGAGTTTGGAATAGATCAATAAATTAAACAGTAATCTCTCTCCTTTTTAGACTTACATTCTCGTGTATAGTAAATAATACACACCCAATAAATTTATTGCTCTATACTTTAAAGAGAATATAAATCATTCTGTGTTTTATTGGAAAGTCATGTTGTGTTTCGTTAGATGTGCTAAGTTATTTATCTCCTTATAACTGAAAAATTTCTAAATCTAGCCAAGGAATTAACAATCCACATAAAAAATAAACAGAGCAGTTCTGTGATTTCTACATTGATTTTAAATGGTAGCAGCACTGAAAAGAAGAAAGGAAGCTATTTGTGAAAATTAACATAACAATTAGAAAAGAACATTTGCCATGGAGTTATAAATAGCCAATATCATTTTCATCTGGTTGAGAGATAAACTAAGGTGTTAGAAAAGCACATGTGATGGAACTAGTAAGTATGACAAATTTTTTGGAACACAGTCTTTCCTAATCATCAAAAAGGAAAGGGCTGTGTATACAAACAGTAAAAATGGATATGACTTTCAGGTTTCACATTTCTTAAGTAAGAATAGGGAAATAAGTTATTCTGATTTATCAAGTATATGGTATGTTTTCTCTGTAATTTCATTCCAGTTATATAAACACAGCTAATGTAATTAAAAGTGATGTGTTACAATTATTTCACCCATTTTTTAAGTGATTCTATCTCATGTGATTTGTTCAATACATTGCCATACAGAGAACAAAGACATATTTGCATTTGAGCTTTCTCATTGGCCATGACTTGGATATTTTAAATGGGCTGAATGGCCATGCTCTGAGATTCCCAGTGTTCTTCCATTATGAAAGTACTCCCAGGTGAAAAGTAACAAACTATGATGATCATTTCCATTTGTAAGTAGTTATAAATCACTAACACATGGATTCATTGTATAGCAGTAAAATGGATTATCTAGGTAATTTTCCAAGGTACTTCATCCCTGGAGAGATACCCCTTCAGGAACTAGGTAGCTTTTGTTTCAAAGCAACTCTTTTGTCATTAATATTTTAGCATATGTTACTTTGCTTACTTTCATTTCCAACAACTGCAAACAGCAGAATTATACTAAAACTGACTCTTTGTATTCTTTTTTTTCCCATAATAAGTATTATAGAAATGGGAAAGAACTCCAGATTTTCACTAGCTATAGTCTAGAAAGCAGACTTATAATTTCTTGAAACTTGAATTTCATAACATAGGTTATTGTGGGAGTAATTCCTATATCCTTCAGGGATGAATAGAAAATTATGTCTTTTTAAATGAGATTAATTGTGTTTTGAGCACTGTGTTTTAATGATCCCAAGTAATATTTTGTTATCACTTCATGCACAATACATTGTTTCTTTCTGTGTCTCTGAACAAAGGGAAAAGCAAAAGGAAAGACTGCTGACTTGAAAACGCTAATGCATTTTAACCATGGGATTGGCATTTGGGAGAACTGTAGGGTCCTAGAATTGCTTTTGAGGAAATTACTGTGACTTATTTCAAACTATTTGGTATATTCTGCTATTTTAAATATTATGGTTTTCTTTACAAAAATAATGTTAAAATACTTAAAAAATACCATCTATGTGAGAAGCAGCTTGAATGATGGAGCCATTTTGAAATCTTAAGACATTACATATGTGTTATATGTGTGTCTTATATGGACGTGTATGTCTGTGTATGTGTGTCTGTGTATATGTACACTCACTCTTGTGCATATTGTTTGGGGGATGGTGGTGTGGTGGCTGTCATCTGATTTGAAGTAATACTCCAGTAGTATAAGCCTGGAACCAGTATATAATTGACAGCCTGGTTGCCATAGCAACCAAACCCAATTTAATACTGGGCAGATTAAGAGACTTGGAAGTCTCCTATTATTTTGGAAGTGTTGGTTCTGTTTGAACTGTGGGAGAAGACAGGAACAGAGTATACCTGCCTGTTTGTAATTTCCTAAAGGACTTCTCAAATTCATATTGTCTGCATTGCATAGAACAAGATTTCATACTAGTATTACCACCTTTAGCTATCAATGATGAAAAGCATATTATAATGATTCCTAGCCCCATGTCTCCAGGTATTAACCTAGATATGATATGTCCCAGTTGGCTGGAGCTCTTTAGTCCACCACAGCCAGTGGTTGAAAAGTTGCAGGGGCTTTAAGTGTCTGCATAGATGAGGTATGCCTTGCCTCTGTGGACAGAAGATGAGCTCTATGAGGGCTTCTCAGATTGGAAGATACAGGCTGACTTTGAACTCCAGGAAATTCTCTAAGTAAAAGTTAAAATTCAAGTGTAAACAACTTTGAATGCTTTTACTAGTCTCCCAGTTTCCTATATTTTATTATTTTGAATGAAATCTAATATCTCTTGATAGGTCGTAAATATAGGTTATATGTGCTTATAAAGTTATATTACTACTTTATTTTAATAATTTTTTTGACAATAGGAAACTTTAGTATAAATAAGTGGTCCTGGGGAATAGGGAGGTCCCTGAGGGGCTTCCATAATTTAAAATAACTATTGTAATAGAAAGCATTTATTAAGAAATATTCAATGTAATACAAGAGTATATGTGGTTTATTCTCAGTTTGAATAAAGACTTAAGTAGACCTGGGGCATTTATTTTTCTGCTCTAAGTTAAGTATTCTGTGTCATCTTTTAAAAGTATTTGAATTTCTGGTTCAGGATCTCTAAGAAGAATACCTGTATCCTGCTAGAATTACATAAATAACCTGAACTCACTTTCCTTGGAATTTTCCCTACTTCAAGAAAGAAAATAACTTTACACAAGATAATTTTTTATCTCAGTATAAAATATTTATTGGTTTTAATTTGATACAGTTCTGGACATGTTTAAAGAATAGTATTCAGGATTGTTTTCATAATTTTGAATTAAATATGTTGAATAATGAATAATCTTAAAACATGTAAAAACTATACATAGGTGAATATGTTTGTGATAAGAACTTCAGAATTATCCAACATTATATTAACTCCTAATACTACTGGGTCATTAGCTTTCTGTGTCATGTATTAAAATCTGCTGATTTTCCTGAAAAAAAATTACAGTAAGAGTGATTTGATTTACCCCCTTGGTAATTCCTAATATCTTTACGAAGTACTCTATTCCCTTGTTAAAGAATATGGCCCTTAAAAGCTTTTGCTCTTTGACTTTATGAGCTCATTACTAATGGAGGGAGCTTAGGGAAAAGTCATTCTTAATGGCAATTTTCAGATGGCTTTTAGGAAGAATATATTAGTGGTAAGCCATAACACAAGTGGACTGCTATTCTAACTTTGAACAGAATTCTTCTGATAAGTTCATTCCAAGCTTTCATCTCACTTTTTTGAAGTAGTATTCTTATATATACTTCTGTATTCTAGTATTGTTATCTTGCTTATGGTATATTATTGTTGGTACAGTGAATTGTGATATTTGTGTATGTAATATATTTATTCTTTTACTGTATCAAAATAGGTTGGGTGCCAAACAGACTTTGTAACTGTTCTAAATGTGGGAGATGGGAAAAATAAACTTAAGAAAAAATATTTGCATGAAACTCACAACGTACCTGAGAGAGACTCACAGGTTAACTATCCATTACTATCTCTGGAATCACAAAAGAGGGCATGTTCACCTCTTTAGATGGGATGTCTTTTAGGGTAGGTGACAACAGTTGAGCCTGGGGAGAAATAGTTCACTGGATGGAGAAGTGGAGATTCCTATTCTAGGAGGAGGTTAAGAGGATGTATTGGGGCAGTAGTAAATAAGGTTTCCAAGTAGGTAAAGTTAATAATATGCTAGAGTTTATAATGTGTATTATAGGATGAAGGAAGATATTGGTTAGCTTTAAGAGAGAGATTGAATCAATTAAATTTAAACTTAAAAATATTACTTTATTTTTAATTTAAAGACAAATCAGAAGAGGAAAAATGATTTATGCTGGGTGGCTTTTTGAGAATGCATTCCAATATATATAAGCAAAGAGTAATGAGGAACACAAACTCAAAAAGGGGCAGAGGAAAGATAAATTAATTAATTAATTCAAAAAGCATTTACTAAATATCTGCTCATCTAAAACTATGGTAACTGATGAAGCAATGTAGTAGACTTCAAGAAATTGAAAAGAATCAACAGGATTTTTTGACCAGTTGGATAAGAGAAAGGGGAGAAAGTAAGCTTAGGCTCGACCTTAGAATTATGACTATTTCAACTTGACTAGGTAAGTAGAGATCATATTAATGGAAATAGGAAATAGAAGAGGAGAGCGGGTTTGGAGAGCGTAATGAACTGAAATACATAATGAGCATTCAGTAGGCCATTAGACTGAACAAATCTTGTCCGATAGAGAGATTTGGAATAGGGATGTAAAATATGGAGTTTTCTTACCATATACGTGGTAGGTAAAGTTAAAGCTATGAGAAATACTTAAAGGAAGGGAACGTAAATAACAGGTGGAGAGTGTCAAATATAAAACCCTGAGGATATATAATCAAATAAATAGGAGTCTGCAGTGAAGCCAAGAAGTCTAATGAAAACTAAGGTGCGAGTGTTTTTAAAAACCAGTAAAGCAGAACCACCAAAGATGTATAATTCTGCCATAGTTGAGAAGCAGAAGGATTGAAAATTGTCCAGTGATTTTAGAAATAAATCATTTCCATAAGTCTTTTAATCTTCTGATTTTTCATGACACATTTTTGTTTTTGTTTTAAGGTTGTTATTTTTGTTGTTAGATAGATAAAACTATTTAGACCATCTCAGCTAGAACTATCCTTAGCATTTATAGCCATCCATTCACTCAATCTCATCCAGTCTCAAGGCGTAAGTTACTTTTCCTATAGTAGGATACCCAAAGACATGTCCAAAAACATGAACTAGGAGCTCTCTCTTTGGACCTTCTGTTAGGAACTTCTGATACCTACACTAGCTGTCAAGTAGACATTCCTGCTTGGGTGTCTTAATCACACCTGAGAGTCAAAATGTCCTAAATTGACCTGTCCCCCATGACTCACCTCCCCCCAACAAACAGGCTCTTCCTGCAGCTGATCCATTTACCCAAACAAGAAACCCAGTGTCATAGATTTTTCTATCCCTTTTTCATTCATGTCTGTTTTGTAACACTGTCTTGAATTTGTTCATTTCTCTTCATTCACATTGCTACTGCTTTGTCAGTTCACCAACATCCCCTTGCCTTTACAGTTCAATAAACATCTAACTAGTTTTAATCTACTGATTCTATTTTTATATTGTACTTAGAGTAACTTTTTTGAAGGGAAAATAGAATCATATTACCTTCCTGCTTAAAACTCTTCACTATCTCCTAATTTTTCTTGTGGAATACATACTTGATTCTTAAGTTTGCTACAAGGCTCTCTATAATCAGGTTCAGCTTATGTTTCCCAGCTGTACCTGACTGTATGTTTCCTTTCACCTCTGCTGTCCAACCACACTGAACTTCTTTAAGGTCACCAGACATCTCAATCTTTTACTTGCCTCTAGATCTTCATATATGCTGTTTCAGTTATTCAATATTCGAATCCTTTCACTTCTCAAATTTCATCTTTTTTTTAATTTTTCTACAAGCCCCCTTTGGCTACCCACATCTCCTTTGGGTGCCACTTATTGGTGTCACCATGGCATCCATTATGTCAACTCTCAGTGTACATAACAAGTGTTATAATTCCCTGTTTTCTTGCATATAATCCCATATAAAATATAATTCCTATAAGGTAGGAAATGTGTCTATTTCCCCGCCATTTTATCCCCAGAATCCATTGTAGGAGTTGGCAAGTAATACATGGTCTCTCTGTATTTTATGAATATTTTAAATAAGCTAGGGGGATATTTTTATTATACAAAATGAATATTAATAGGTGAAACAAGATCTCAGCTTCCATCCGAAGTATAGTTTGAAGTATTTTTAAAAGCTGAAAACGTGCCCTTTTAAATAATAAAGGGGAAAAAAGCGAATAAGTGAATGTAAATTAAGATATAAAATTTAGTTTCTGGGATGGAACAGAATCATTCAAGTTAGTTCATAACAAATAATCTAATTTACTTCACAGGATTTCCTAACAACTGTGATAACACAGCTTAATATGTGAAATGTCTGATGTGAATATACACACAAAGCTTGAGCCTTAAACATAAAATTTCTGCCTAAATTTTCATTGTAATAACAACATTTCAACCAGGTCAATATAGAGTTTATGTTGAATGCATTCAATATAGGATTCAATTGAGTGTATTGAATAGAGTAGATGAGAATATATTGAAATATGTTCAATATTTCATCTAATTCAATACATAAAATATACTAATAAAAACCAAGGTTATAATAGTTACTCTCCCACTATGGAATCATTTAAATATCATAATGCTTTAATTAGAACATTAAACAAAGTTATCATTTCCTTTTGTAAATATTTTTTAGTTAAATGAATTTTATTATACTCAGGTAATCTCCATTCATAACCATAAAGGAAATGTGATACTTTCTTGATGCCATTTATCAGCCTTGATTTCTTTCTGAATTATCAAATAATTCTCTCTTGATTTAGGCGTGGATTTTAATATCTTCTTAGTGATGCCAGGAAAAATTTTTATTTTTGTTTTTTTCCACATGTATCTGAATATCATTCATTCCTGTTAGGTTCCTCTCAATATCTGTGGGGTTTTCCAGAGAAATTGAAGACTTCAGTGGTTTTACTCCTTTGAGTCATTTTTCTCCCACAGTTTCTTACATAAATTTCTTAGTTCTACTCAAGTAAGGACTCAATCTAATTAACTTAAAGGGCTTCCACTAATACTATAAGAGATGAATATTTTCTTCTTATTTTTTTTCTGCAATAATTGCTACACTATGGATCTGGGAAATTTGTAATTTTATTTGTAAATTGCCTAGTATTCTAAATGTGTGGTATTGAGTCTGAGTGGTTCACAGAAATATAAAACAAACAGAAAATTGACTATCATTTTTTGTTTTCTTAAATAAACAAGTAATACGGTTTATCCTTCAGCTAATAACTTAGTTCAATACATAGACACGAAATAATTATTACAACTCATAAAAATATTGCTATGTCAGTTGATAGCAATCAGAGGTGGGAAATAAAAATTTATTCAAGACTTTCAAAAAGCTTACTGAGTGAAATGAAACATACAATGGAGGGATTTAAAAGCAGATTAGATGTAGTAGAAGAGATGGTAAATGAAATAGAAATTATGGAAGAGGAATACAATGAAGCTGAAGCACAGAGAGAAAAAAGAATCTCTAAGAATAAAAGAATATTGAGAGAACTGTGTGACCAATCCAAATGGAACAATATTTGCATAATAGGGGTACCAGAAGAAGAAAAGAGAGAAAAAGGGATAGAAAGTGTAATTGAGGAGGTAATTGCTGAAAACTTCCCCAATCTGGGGAAGGAGATAGTCTCTCAGGTCATGGAGGTGCACAGATCTCCCAACACAAGGGACCCAAGGAAGACAACATCAAGACATACAATAATTAAAATGGCAAAGATCAAGGATAAAGACAGACTTTTAAAAGCAGCTGGAGAGAGAAAAAAGATCACATACAAAGGAAAACCCATCAGGCTATCATCAGATTTCTTAACAGAAACCTTACAGGCCAGAAGGGAGTGGCATGATATATTTATACAATGAAGCAGAAGGGCCTTGAACCAAGAATACTCTACCCGGCAAGGTTATCATTTAAATTTGAAGGAGGGATTAAATAATTTTCAGATAAGCAAAAGCTAAGAGAATTTACCTCCCACAAACCACCTCTACAGTGCATTTTGGAGGGTCTGCTATAGATGGAAGTATTCCTAAGGCTAAATAGATGTCACCCAAAGGCTAGACAAAGAGTACAGAATATGATTCATAACATACAAAACTTACTGAGATGGAAAATCTCAGTAGAATAGCTTTTTCTTTATTGAAAAAATATATAAAATGCTAAACTTTGTATCATCTTGATTTACTTAAATTGTGTAATTTTTGTGAAAATTTCCGGAAAATATACTAGAATTATTTATGCTAATAATAGTCTTGGATCTCAACCAAAAGCAAAAGTAATGTTAGTATTCACTTCTGGAATGCCAAAAGTGATCCTTTAATTAAAAACTAGTAACTTTTGTTATTTAATGGTAAAATAAGCAGAAAGGAAAGCATGTTGTCTGTGAAGTTAGATGAATGCTCATAAACTAGAATTAATTCTGCTTTCAGATTTAGTTTATAGCATCAAGACCATTTTTAAAAATACGGAGTTGCATATTTCTGCAAGCTCTACTTCCTTTGGGGCCACATTTACTGCTGAATCCAAAGATCAAACTAAAATAGAGTTAACAGAAATCAAAGATATATGAATAAGTCTCAAGATTTAGAATGATGGTCCTAAGTAGATAAAAACAGCTGCATATTGTAAGCAATGCATTGTCCTGCCCCTACACAGATGTATATGACATGGTTCTTATAATCATTTTCCAACTTTTTCTTTTTTAGTTAGGAAAGTAAAAGTGATAATAAATAGTGAATGGTTTTGCTTAACGGTGTATTAATTTTGTCATACTGCTTATGTGTTATGCTTTGTGTCATGCTAATGTGTTAAGCAATATTTCATTCAATCAAAACAACATCTTATAAGTTGTGATGTCTATTTTAGATGATAGAAAACTTTTAACCTGGAAGGGTAGCAAATAACTTGCCCAAGGTTGCAGAACTACTATAGAGAGCTCTAGAATTCAACCTTTAAGTACATCCCATTACAAAAATTTATTTCTTATCCAATAAAAAAGATTCTTTTTATATAAAAAGGAGAGCAAGATAAATAGAATAATGTCAGATAAATAATGTAGATCATAAATTTTAAAGGGTGCATTCACTTTTGAAATACTAATGCATCAATTCAACATTATGTTGCAAACATTTTGCAAGCACCATTGTTAAGACAGTTATAGGACACCTATAGTGAGGGGATCTGTGTGACTTGGCCACTTCTCGTTTCTTATGGAACTAAATTCTTAAACAAAATTTCTTTTGAAATAATGTATTTAATGCGCCTATTGACAATTTAAAACAAAAGCAAGAGCAGTTTTTATGTTTGCTTTCTGTTGAATTACTGTTTGCTTATTGGCTATTTTTGTATAGTCTAAGGAACTTTATTGATATATTTTATTTAATTTTTATTCATTTATCATATTTCTATTTCATCTTTGTAGAGTTCTGTATAACTTCTTATCCTATAGAATGACCCATTTAGTTTTACTTTTAAACAAATACAGAAATAAACTGTTGATTTAAAAGCAAACCAAGTTTTCATTTAGACTAATAAAAGGGAAACTCTGCCAAAGTGTGCATTGGAAGAGAGGACAGAATGTATTAAAAATGCTGTAGTCTTGAAACTTATGTATTAGATATTCTTAATTTGCAGTCTGTAAGTGGGTTTGGGCGGTTGATGAGATGGGTCTGAACTGAAGAGAATTTTTGTATTTGTGGGCAGAGATAGCCTAGGGAAGACACCCTGTTGATTTTACTCCAGAAGACATGCTAAATGAAGGTTCAGAGAGGTTTTCAATATAAGGACAATTTTCCAAGTAATCCAGGAGTAATTTTCAAGTAACACAGATTTTCCTAGTAAGACATTCATAATTTTTATTTTAGTGTGAATCAGTTATTTTATAAATGTTATTAGATGATTTTCCAAATGTTCAACATTAGAAAAGTGGCCAAGAGACTGAGCACTGTGGTTTGGAGAGCAACCATGCTACATGCTTTATAAACATTTTCTCATTTAATCTTTACAAGAACCTGAAGCAGTAAGCCCCACTATTCCAACTTACAGATAAAGAATTTGAGCTATTGTATTAGTTTGTTAGGGCTGCCATAACAAAGTACCACAGCCCGCTGGATTAAACAACCAACTTTTACTGCCTCACAGTTCTGGAGGCTAGATGTCCAAATATTAAGGTATCAGCAGAATTGGTTCCTTCTGAGAGATGTGAGAGAGATCGTTCCATGCCTCTCTCCTGATGGCTTGCCAGCAGTTTTGGCGCTCTTTGGCTTGTGGTAGCATAAACTCCAGTCTTCACATGCAATCTCCCTGTTTCTCTAGTTCTATGTCTGAAGCTTTCCTTTGTAGTACAGACTGGGTTAGGGGTCCACTATACTCCAATATGATCTCATCTTAAACTTAACTAATTATTTCTGTGACAGCTGTATTATCAGATAAGTTCAGATTCTAAAGTACTGGGTATTAGTACTTCAGTAGATGAGCCAGGGAAAAGGGGGCAACAATTCAACCCCTGACAGCCAGGAAAAGATGATACATCTAATAAGCCAGTGTTACCTAAAGCTAGGAGGAGAATATATTGTGAGGACCTTTTGATTTTTAGGGGATGTAGGGAAGAGAGGAAGATAGCAAAAATATGCTCCCAGGTTGTGTTAATCATTTGACATTTTGCAGACATACATTTAGCCCTTTAGAACGTAAGCCGCTATTTCGCAAAAGTCGATTATAACAATAGTATGTTCCTGACCCTTTTTCTTTGTAAATGGACTTTGGCTTTGGATGAAATGTTGCAGTTTAAATTAATTTCTTTAGAAGACCTTACTGTATTTCTCTAAGTAATTCAGAATGCTGTGATTTCTGGTTTGACCTTTCAAACTAATGGTTATTTTGCTGCCTTTAATGTCACATTCAATTTAATGAACCATCTCTGTCATTAATGCAGAGGCTCTATATTAGAAGTCCCAGAATTGAAACTTGGGGAAATATTTTAAGACTGTTTACCTTTGAGTAATGGTCATTTTTTGATAATTACAAGATCGTCTGGGTGTGAAGCCTCCACTCGACTTGGCCCTGCATGTATTCTGCGCATGTCACGCTCCCAGGATGATGAGAAGGCTGGCAGTAACACCCAGACAGAGCAGAGCGTCAACCTAAACACGTTCTGCGCTTGACTACACATTGCCGCAGAGCAGGGTTTGTCTGCTTTCCTTCTGAAAACCCTGTCCTCAGAATCCAGTGGTCGTGCACCAAGAGAAGCTGTTCCTATAAAATGTCACAGGATGAGCCAAGAAATGAAAACAGGAATCAGTTATAAAAAATTCAAAATATGCAGTTTAATCAAGACATATTGTAGTATGTTAAAAAAACATTTCAGTTCTACTGAAAGAACAATCCTTAAATTGTGGAGCACTTCACAAAGTGAACCAACTTCAGTAGCGAAGCGTGATGGTGCCGCCGCAGAGCTGTCAGCGTAAATGCCAGATAAGGTGACAACAGGAACACTTCGCATGTTTTTCAAACCATAGCACAAAACAAAATAGTTGACTAATATTTAAAAAGTTGACTAATAGGTAGAAGTCACATGTGAAATGAATGAAAATACCTAAGGAGGAATTTTAGATACAAAGGGGGAGGTGTGCTTTTACTGGAACCTCATTTTTAGAAGTGATTTCAGGAATTTGCTTATGGTGATTATTGATGTTCCCTTCTAGTGCCTTTTTTCATGGATTTGCACAGGAGAAACTATGGGCCTCATTAATACATGTTTGCAGTGAACTATTATTTATCCTCAGTCAACTCTCTTATTAACATTATTTGCAAATCCACTAATTTTACTGTCTATACTACCAAATAATTCGATTTGTTTGCAACTAAGCTGACACAAGAAGATTTGAACCCTAAAAACATCACTTTCTTGGCATTAAAAACATTTCTCATTGGAGATTTCCTAAGGCTTTCAACAGAGATGAATATTCATTTGAGGTTTATTTATTTCCTTTGTGAAATCTGATAGCATAGGCTATTTGAGAAAACATTGTTATTCATGTGCTTTCATTGGCCCTTTCAGAAATTAAATATGCATATATAAAAACTGTTCAAAAATGTAAGGACTGATACAGTCAAGTAGTAATATGGTACACAGTGAATATTTGTTGAACATATATTGAATAAAATGGAAAATAGGAATACACGTTACATGCTAGAAGGTATGCTAGCACCTTATATGTGAATTAGTTAAGGTATACACTGAGCTACAGTAACAAAGTGACTCAAAAATGCAGTGGACACTCTGTACCAATATGACTCTGAAAGAGTATTTATAGAGTCCCAGGACTTTAATTCAAATGTGGTTTTGAATGCAAGCTTTAATAAAGCCATGGAATTCTGCACTACTAAAAAATAATTGAGTGACCAAATATAACAGTTTATTTCTTCCTCATAGAAAAGTCCAGAAGTGAATAAGTGGATGTTACATGCTGTCCAGGATAGGGGAAGCAGTTCTTTTCCCCAAGACCATGAGGAACTCAGGTTCTTTAAATTGAGACCCATCCTGCATGTGGAAGCTGGCTCCCAGCAATAGGATCACACTTCAACCCCAGGGGAGGGGAGAAAAGGGGAAAGGCAATCAGCTTCTCTGCGGAAAAGGACTAAAAATTGTAAACATCTCTCCTTAACCCACTGGCCCCAGGAAGGTGTGGAGAAGCTTGGAAAATTTCATCTCTAGTTGAGATTCTATTAAAAGGAAGAGAGAAGCATAAATTTTAAGTAAAATTTTGAAATCTCTGTCTAAGGACATATGAGGTGACTTTTTCCTCTCCTGTCATCCTCATGAGGAATATTAATTATTCCTATTGTCTTGGGAGAGAGAGAGGCCAGAGGAATCTTTCTTCTTTGCTTGTGATGTGCTCAGTGGCCAGATGGCTGCACGCTTCTTGGGATATTTTATCTCATGCAAAGAGATGTTCCTTTTAATTACAAAAATATTCAAGTACCATTTATAAACTTTCTCTTTATTAATTATGCTTTGGTGCAAACTAATATGGTGTGAATGTTGCCTTCCAACTACTCAGTTTATTTTTCAAGCTTGATTTGAGTTTCCAGTATTTCTCTGCAATAACATTATATTCTTTGTGGCTGGTCATTATTGTTATTTTGCCCTCTTGTATCTGAACTCCTTTACTTTCAAATGCTATTTTATGGTAAGACATTGTTAGGTTCAAAGTGAATGCATAGAGTTCTTATAAGGGTGGTTCTTGTGGTGGGTTCTGGGGGAGAATTCTGTCCTCTGAGGTATCTGAAAAGCCAGAAGCTTTTTAGTGCACACATGTTCTTTCATCTCTGCTACTGAGGAGGTCAAGTCGAAGTGTGGTGTTTTGCCTGGGCTCAGGAGAATATTGGAGCATATCTGCTTTTATTTCAGTTCTCCATCTAGGTGACTAATAAAAAATGTGGAAAGTCTTCTTTTATTTAACTAACTTTATTTAGAATTTAAAAGTAACCTGAAGCCATTAGTAACATTAGCATAACTGATTTCAGTTTATTACTGGCACCATTAATTAGACTGCCAGTTTCCTAATGTATGTCTTTTACACTATTCTCTCATAACTTCATTGTTCCTTCTCAAAGTGCCTTCCCCAGACACTTGCCGGTTTGGAACAGTCCCCTAAATTATTTGCTAATCACTTTTTCACTGGCTTCTAACCTATCTGAATGACTAAATACTTTATTTAAAAAGGAAGAAAGAATCACAAATGACAACACACTTTCAGGCCACACCTATTTATTGTTTATTTTTATTTAAACTTTGTACAGGTCTAGCTAATTGCAACTCTCTGTATTCTGATAGCATTTTACCTAGAGAATCAGTTATTGTGAGGGAAAGAAACACTATACTTGGAATTTTCAAACCCAGTACTTGATTTCAAAACCTGACCTTTTTTTCTCTTTAGAGGGCTCCAGGGCTGTGTCCTTGGGCCTCTTCTCTTTCTATATAAACACCTCTGATGACCTTATCCACTTTTAGTCTCCTCTGATGATTTATTGATCAAAATTTATAACTCCAAACCATATTGCTCTGCTGAGCTCTAGATTCAGATATCCACTTGGACATCTAAAAACCAAACCTGGATTTCTGTTATTTTCCACAAAACATGTTCTAACCAATTCTTCTTCATCTCAGTTTATCCTCACCCCATTATTACATTTACTCAGGCCAAGTGTTGGCATTATATCTGACTCCTCTCTTTCATTCATACTCCCCATTCAACTTGTTAAAAAAATCCTTTGGATAAATCTTAAAACTATGGTATGTCATAATCTGTCCAGTTCTCATGACCTCTGTGGCTATTACTCTGAATGACCCTCTATCATCTCTTGGCTGAATTACTTACTGAGACTTCCTAAGTTAGACCACATTATCCACTGTTCAAAATCTCCCAATGGTTTTACTGTTTTCCTGAGTAAAGGATAGTCTTTCAATGACCAGAAATCATTGCACGAGCTGCCTGAACCATCCCCATCCTCTTATCCTTCCATCTTCCCCGATTATACCCCACCCCAGCCTCCAACGCATCCCCCCTGGGCTTGTCATCCTTTGATTATCCCAGGAGAATGTATGGTTTAGGGCCTCTATGCTGACCCTTCTGCTGCTGGAATTACCTTCCTTCAGATGCCTCGGTGGACTCCTTAGTAAGCTTACCTTCGTGAGCCTGCTTAACAGTGCAAGGGGCCCTATTTAACCTGTCTCTCCAGTTGATGTCCTTTTTCTTGCTGCTTCTTTCCTCTGAAGCACTTGTATAACACACCATGTAATTCACTTTTTATTAGTTTATTACCCCTCTCCCATTATAAAGTATATTCTTTGCAAAGGTAGACATTTTTACCTCTTTTATTGCTAAAATATTCTAAGTACCAAGAACAGTGCTGGACACATAGTAGGTGTGTTGTAAACATTTGTTGGATATATGAAAGGGCATGAAGTTAGTTTTCGACCAATTATTTAAGAGATTATTTCCATTTACTGAGAAATATGTCATCTTAAGGATGTCTCTGGACTGCACATTTTTATTTGTAAAAGGGAAATGATATCTACATTTTCTACTTCCTAAAGTTTTGTGATGGTGAAATAACTTTGTGTTTGTGGAAGCAATTTTTACATTTTAAAGTTCTATACACACAAAAAAGGAATTACCCAAACTTAACTACCCTACATTCTTCAACACAAATTTTCTTTTCCCATCAGAAAGTAGTTTATGGTATTTCTATTCCCCCTTTATAATTCCCAAATCTGTGTCTTCTCTCTTTCCCCGTGACCCTTCCTTTCTCAGCTTGGCTAACTACTACCTTTTCTTGAAGGTTCAGCTAAGCCATTTCTCAAAGTGGAAGTCTTCCCTGAACAATACACTTCATGTTAATTTTTCTGTTTTCTGAACTTCAAATGCTTTTATGGTTCAGACTACAAAGGTTAGAAACAGGCAGCCCTGGCTTTTTGCCACAACACATTTCTGGAAACTGCATCATTAAGCTCATCATGTTAAAGCTTAAAATTTAAAGATAGACTTTCTGACCAAGGACATAGCTTGAATAAATTATAAATATGACTAATGAGACATCATAAAAGTCCAGATAAAGGAGATGATAATTTAGAATGATAAAATGATGCTCCAGGTATTATAAAGTGGTACAAAATAGTATACATACTCCTATTGAAAGTCCCCACTTTTTTTTATACTTACAAGTAACACATATAATCTCATCTTTCTTGATCATAAATTTGAAATAAAACAGAATAAGTATGAACACATTTGTTAAACATATAATTAACACTTTTTTTAGTATTCACAAAGGCTTAGGGGAACAAAAAAAGCTAGCAAGGGAAGCTTAAACTTTTTTCTCACAATTTTTATTAATCAAAGTTACTCTGTCTTTCTTAGAACTGTGTTCCATCTTGAAATCCTTTCTTGTCATAAGTATCTGGACTGCCCTTTTCTTGTTACTAAGAGGTGTAATAGTATATGAAATTGTATTGAAGGAATGTGAAAAGTGAGAAAAAAGGGAAATAAATGGCTTTTTAATGTAGTTGGTAGATAGAAAAGTACAACCAAATGTAATTGTGTTGTGCCTCTCCAATTAAATTTTTAATTTCCTGGAGGACAGGGCTGAGGTCATTTCTTTTATTTAATTTATATTCCCTCTCCCACTTATCAGTGCTCTGTGCCTCGTATAGAATGAGGCATATAGCTATTCTACTTACTTATTACTTATTGGATGATACATAATTACTTTTCACTATTGTTATAATAGTCAAGCCTTTTGATGCTCATTACTGACAATAATAGAAAGAATATTTAAAATGCATTTTGTTGCAAACTCCCAATATTCACACAATATATGACAAATTTAAATACTTAATCTTAAGGATCTAAAGTAGAATATGGTTATATCTGGTATAAATTTAAAGGTGCCTTGCAAACCAATTAACTTATATAGTAGTCAGGTCCCTCTCACTGAGGTTATTTAAAAAGAGAGTCTGAACAACACTTTGGTAGACATGTTTAGAGAATTTGCATGGAGCATCCAAGTTCTACCTTAGACAATTTTTATATTGTGTTTAATATAATTTTCATTATGTTTAATTAATTGTTACACTAAAATTTTATAATAAGCTTTCCTTATACATATGATATGATAAAAAGCCAAATGATTGGGTCATTTAACATTGATGTGTTCAACAACAGTACATACAATTAATATGGGGCCTGTTTATTTCATCACATATTTTACGATTCATTTTTGTTCATTTATTAGGTGCTATAAGTTCCAAATGTGGGTCCCCATCCCCATTTTCTTAATCCTCTTCTCTTATCAAATGCTTAGTAGTCTTTTTTCCTTTGTATCTACACACTGCCTTTCTGTATTTAAACCTTCCTTTCTTTTCTTCAAGAATTTTCTAACTATAAACTACCTGTAGTACCAACTCAAAAATGAAGTAGAATCAAAGATGTTTGAAGAAGTTTGGAAGTTGAGTTTTATTGAGTTAATCTGCCATTCATGCAAACATAAAAAGGGTATTTAACATATTCTCTGATGATATATATTGAAAAACAACAAGCCACAAATATATTTCTGAATATACTGATATTTAGATAAATAAAAACTATAACCATGCTTCCTATGTCAATTTACATACTGATCTTTGTCCATGTTAGGAATTTTAGTTTGCATGCCTTTTCTTCTGTGTTGGGTGGAGGAGAATGAGATTATGCCTTAGGTTTCCAAGACTGATTTAGGACATATGATTCATTTTCAGTTTAAAAGTTAACTATAATTTTATGTGCTGCTTTGCTTTCACTTAGACATTTGTTACCTGATTGAGGCATGTTCCTCAAATTCTTGTCTGTTCTATATTCAATCATTTTGTTCTGAGAAATAAGCAGTGTCTGTAGCTATAGATTCATCCATTAACTACTTATTCCTTAACACCTGCTCACTACTCACCGTTTGTATGCAAACTCTTTTATAGGGCTTTGGGGAGAGGTCGGAGGAATGGCGGAAGAGTACAGGAATGTCCCAAGATAAATAATACATTTATCATGTTCTCCAAATGCTATTATCTAATTATTTAAAATATTTAATGACTAACTTGAAAGAAAGCATTATAAAACAAAGCCTCAATATTCATTCTATTTTTCAGTACTCTATGTATTTCACTGGGCAGTCTACCTTGCATTGTGCACACTTTTCTCTTTTCAGTTAGTTTGTTAGACATTTTACCTGTTTGGTCTGTTTCAAGGACTTCTTTATTTAACAACATGATAGAGTCTGAATCTCCTAGTGCCTGTTAAGAAACTTCACTAAAGACAGAGAAAGAAATGCCTCCATAAAAGCACTCAGTTCTCCAAAAGACTTCAAACCATTTACAGGTCTCCAAGTGCATCAGGCCTTTTCAGACGTTTATGACATTGATTCAGTCTGAATGTTCTTTTGATCCTTCTTAATTCCTTTAAGGCTTCCCTTACAGGTAACCCCATTTGTGAAGTCTGCATCCAAGTGAAGAGGCAGAGCACGTGCTCCCCTTCGGGTTCTTTCTATTTCCTCTACTATTGAGCATTTTTGTTTTTACTTATTTGTCCTTCTGTCTGTCTATTCTCATTGACATTGAACTCCCTAAAAGCGGGGACTTAGCCTGTATGGCCCGGTCCTGACATAGCGTGAGGCATGCCTGCCGTGTTCCAAAAGCCTTTGTTCATTGAATGGAATGGAGTCTTGTTCTAGACCGCCCGGGTTTTCTGCCTGATTCATCACTGAGCATCTTCTTGAGCCATTCCTCCCACTGGAAGAAACAGGCTGTTTTGACAGCACATTTAATCTAGATGCTAATGTTACAAAACTTGTACTAGATGACATAATTTAGTGTAGTTTAACGTGGAGCATCCTGTCTATTACCAGTCACGTAACTGTGTGTTTTCAGAGGAGGTACAGTGAGTGACCTACACTCACAGAAGGCAGTGTCTGCACTGACATAGTTGAGACTGTCAGTGGTTTTAGTTTAAAAATACCAGTCCATCAATGTTGCTAACAGGTCAGTAAGTCCATTGTTTGGTGGCAAAAGAATATGTGCCTGATTGTGATTTCTTTTACTTTTGGTAGCATCAGTTGGTACCATGGAACAAATGTGAAATGATTGCCATTTCTGTTTATATTTTTCTTCCTAACTGTGATGACCCCCTTTCATTAGACTCCTGCTCACCCCCCACATCTTAACCCAAACCCTTTCCAAAATTTCTGCCTCCAAATCTGTGTAAATTGAACAATGATTCAAGCAGACTTGGTTCTGATTTTACCATCAGTATGTGATAGTGACTCTTCCTCCCAGCCGAGTGCACAGTCAATGACTGCTGTCATCTCCCTAATGTCTCCCTAGGCTTGACCTTTCTGGAAAATGCTGGGTTTCTGTATGTATTTACTAGGTGTTTATTATTAGCTCTTTTATTCCTTTCTGTTAGGGAGAATGACTATTTTTTTCTCCCTAAGCCAAGTTTCATAATTAAACTTAGGTTTTAAATGGGTAATTTAAAAGTTAATTAAAACGGTTGCACTCTCTTTTTAGTAATTACTCTTACACATTCAAACTTTATCTTTGCCTTGGAATTTAATTATTTGAAGTGCGATTTTCATATTATTTATGCTACCTAATGGAATATACATTGGAAATTCTGCACATAGTGAGATATAAGGATTTGCTTTTATTCTTTAAACATGTCCAGAACTGTATCAAATTAAAACCAATAAATATTTTATACTGAGATAAAAAATTATCTTGTGTAAAGTTATTTTCTTTCTTGAAGTAGGGAAAATTCCAAGGAAAGTAAGGATTTGCTTTTAATGATTAGTGGTAGTAAGAAATAACTCATCAACTCCTGTTGCACAAGTGACAAACAAAACAATATTTACAAGAGTATACATCATTTTAAAATTGTTATTCAATACATTTCAGTCCAAGCTACCTAAATCCCATGGTCCCATAGGAGCAGGCTTGCTCAACTTAAAGAGACTCTATTATGACATGGTATTTTACCATTTCTTCTATTAATAATCCCCTGAGGTATGTATGGTTCCAATCACAAACACATAAACTTACTTGTTTCATTCAATTCAATAAAATAGAAAAGACAGATTACATATTTATGAAAAAAAAACCTGCAGAGGGAACTAACAATGCGCATTAAATTCTAAATTTACATTCTAGTTACAACATTACAAAATCTCCACTGTGATCTCTTAATAAAGTCCTCCAGGGCTGTGTTGAGGACATTCAGTGTGCCCCCCGCCCCCCAATAGAGTCACTTCTGGGTAGCAGACAAGCAGGCAAGCACAAGGTCCCGGTCCTCTCTGCTTGTACATACCTGACTTTGTGAATAGACTTATTTCTCCAGATCAGGAAGCTTTTAATGTATATATTTTTAATCTTAAAAAAGTTATTTATTTTTAATTCCTGTCATCATGAGAACTCTCAACTCATCTAATTTTATGATCTTTGATAAAAAACACTAAGTTCTGACTAATCCTAGCTTTGTGGCTGTAAATCTTAAATTCTTTTTTCCTATCAGAAAAAAAAACTTGCTCTTGCATATGAAAACACATATTTTCATGCCAATATTTGTGAAATCCTAATTAGAGGCCCAATTCACTATTCTGTTCATCATTGTTTTTAATTGCTTATTCCTTCCCACTCTTGAAGAAATAGATCTTTTGGCCTAGAGCAGCAAATATTACTAAAAATTTTAAAAATACAAAATAAAAACACCCCAAAACCCAAATGACTTTTACTTATACATATTTATATATTGTAGTTACCTTATTTTTGCATAGTGTATATACTAGCTATATTTACCAAATTGGCTCATAAGTGACATACTTTGCATCAAAACCTTCTTTTCCAGTTATTTAAAGGGTACTTAATAGCCTATTGTATTGATATACCCGATCTTTTTAAACCATTCCCCTCACACTGATTGATCTTTTGGTAGCATAATTTTAGAACTTTAGCTACATATTAAAATATCTCTTTGTGAATGGTGTACTACCCCAAAGAATTTCACTGTTTTTTTTTTCTGGATTAAAGACTCTACTATGAAAATTATTTTCTCATTAGCATTTGAAGGAGTTTTATGCTGAAAATATATTTTTTTAGCAAAGGACAACTAAATCACCTTGAATTACTGTATGGCTCTTCATTAATTCTTTTTGATTTTATTAATTTATGACTCATTATTAATTTATGTAAATTTTAGCATAGAGACCAATAAATATGGAATTTAAAACAACTCTGAACTATCCTTATTCCCAGAAACAAGTTTTAAAATGCAGTTATCCCCAAAGTGGCATTTTTTTTTCAGAGTCCCCAGTCCATCTCAGTTGTTTATAGACACAAATCCACCCACACCCTCCCTTAACATATGTACTTGAAGTAGTGAAGATTATTTCCCAAAGCAAGAAAAAACAATAGCAAAAAAAAAGAACTGTTAATTGGGAAAGGATCCATTTTTAAATATTCCACAGTATCATTTTGTAATCTGAGATTTTTAAATGAGAAATTAATACCAAAATAGAATAAGGAAAATAGACATTATAAGTAATTATGATCCTTGGATCTATCAAACTGATGATTATTATTTGACTATTTTGAAATAAATAATCCTTTCTCTGATATGTGCTTATTTATTTATTAAAAATACTTTAAAGTATTTTGTGGCTGAGAGTATCAAGTCAGCAAGTTTGGTTTTTTAAAAAATAAACTAAGTTGAGTTTTAGATATGTATCATAAAAACCATTGGGTTACAATCCCACTAATATTATCTGAATATTTGATTGTGACTCTCTTGCTTTCTGTTCTTCAACTTCACAGTTTAATATCTGAAAACACATCTGTGTGTTCATGGGTGTGCACCTGTGAGCACTTACTTATCTCTCCCACTAATTGCTTCCCATTTGAATCTTCCCTCCCTCAAGTAATATCTGTATTTTATAGGGTCTTATAACAGATATATCTTATCTTTTAAAAATAAACACATCTTCTGCTTCATATTATGTTCATCACTATGCACCCTAGATCCCTACTTAAAAGATTGGCCCTTAATGTGCAGCCAGAAACTGGTCTTACTCATTTTGGATTGTTAGCAGGACTTGGATCAGTGCCTTACATGTAGTAGCTCCTCAATAAATATTGATCATTTAAACACAATTTTAGCAATTGAAATCCCCACTGTGGTGGGCAGACCTATAACGCCCAATAAGCCCCCAGTAAGCCAATATTTTTATTTAACATGTTTACTTGGGGACATTAAATCAGGCTGCTCAAAGCTGTCATACTCATTATGTATAAAAGAGTAAGAAGGTAATTGATAACTCGGCTTCACCATATTCATGCTGTCTTATTTCCTCCTGATAATTTTCCATAGTATACTACTGAAAGAGAAATAAAAACTATGTATGAACCACAGCTCTTTGGGAAAGTACACTTTATTGGCACTTAGGAAAAAAGTTTAGCACTGGCATCAGTTCTGGATACCAGGCTTGAGAATGATATCCTGGTTTTCAAAATGCTGAAGAACATGGCACCATTTTTCTATCTCTAAATCTCATATAACTTGATCAATGCATGAAACTAACCTCAATATCTTCAATTAAATTTTACTTTTTCACACAGCACTTCTCATTATGCCAGGGGGCCTAATTATACTACTATTTACCTAACAACTTCCTTCCAGGGATCTCGAAGTGACTTACAGATATCTGGTGGCTTATATTATCACTTGTAAACTGTTCACATAATTTGATACTGTTCCAAGAAACTAATTCATTTTATTATAATCCCAGCACTGACATTATATAATATTAAAATATGGGCGTAAATAAGTAAAAAAAGAAAAAGAAAGAAAGAAATATCACCACAGGCAAAAATCCTGTATGCTTTTAAATATTAGCTCCTTTCCATATTATTACAATCTAAAAAAGAGCCTATATTTAGCTAAAGGAAACTACTGCAATTTTCAAATTGTTGTTCCTAAAAAATAAAATGATACATAATTAAAGGTTTAAAAATAGTTCATAATAGAAACAAACATTGATCACTTCATTATGAAAAACAAATGAAACAACAGTATTAGAAATGAGAAAGGAAAAATCAGTACGGAAACCATAGAAATATAAAGAATTATGAGAGAATACTCTGAAACATTATATGGTGACAACTGGATAACCTAGAAGAAATGGACAACCCTCTAGAAAAATATAACCTTCCAAGGCTGAACCAGGAAGAAACAGATAATATGAATAGACAAGGGAATTGAACTGATAATCAAAAAACTACCTAAGAACAAAACACCTGGACAAGATGGTTTCACTGCTGAATTTTATCAAACATTTAGTGAAGAGCTAATACCAATCCTCCTTAAACTTTTCCAAAGAGTAGAAGAAGAAGGAATACTCCCAAACCCGTTCTACGAGGTGAACATCACTCTAATACGAAAACCAGGCAAAGACAAGACAAAAAAGAAAAATTACAGACCAATATCCCTGATGAACATACATGCAAAAATACTCAACAAAATATTAGCAAACCGAATTCAAAAATACATCAAAAAGATCATCCATCATGATCAAGTGGGATTCATCCCAGGGATGCAAGAATGGTATAACATTCGAAAATCCATCAACATCATCCACCACATCAACAAAAAGAAGGGCAAAAACCACATGATCATATCCATAGATGCTGAAAAAGCATTCGACGAAATTCAACATCTATTCATGATTAAAATTCTCAACAAAATGGGTATAGAGGGCAAGTACCTCAACATAATAAAGGCCATATATGACAAACCCACAGCCAACATTATACTTACCAGCAAGAAGCTGAAAGCTTTTCCTTTAAGATCGGGAACAGGACAAGGATGCCCACTCTCCCCACTTTTATTCAACATAGTTCTGGAGGTCCTAGCCATGGCAATCAGACAACACAGAGAAGTAAAAGGCATCCAGATTGGTAAGGAAGAAGTCATACTGTCCCTGTTTGCAGATGACATGATATTGTACATATAAAACTCTAAACAATCCACTCCAAAACTACTAGATCTAATATCTGAATTCAGCAAAGTTGCAGCATACAAAATTAATAAACAGAAATCTGTTGCATTCCTATGCACTAACAATGAACAGTAGAAAGAGAAATCAGGAAAACAATTCCATTCACAATTGCATCAAAAAGAATAAAATACCTAGGAATAAACCTAACCAAGGAAGTGAAAGACCTGTACTCTGAAAACTACAAGACACTCATGAGAGAAATTAAAGAAGATACCAATAAATGGAAACACATCCCAAGCTCATAAATAGGAAGAATTAATATTGTCAAAATGGCCATCCTCAAAAATCTCCTGAGTATAAGCATGAGCAACTTCTTCCTGAATGCATCTCCTTGAACAAGGGAAACAAAAGCAAAAATGAACTCATGGGACTACATCAAACTAAAAAGTTTCTGTACAGCAAAGGACACTATCAACAGAACAAAAAGGCATTTGTAAATGACATACCCAAACAAGGGGTTAACATCCAAAATATATAAAGACCTTACTTACCTCAACACCCAAAAAGCAAATAACCAGATTAAAAAATGGGTAAAGAATATCAAGAGATAGTTCTCCAAAGAAAAAATTCAGATGTCCAACAGACACATGAAAAGATGCTCCACATCACTAATGATCAGGGAAATGAAAATTAAAACCACAATGAGATATCACCTCACACCAGTAAGAATGGCCAGCATCCAAAAGACTAAGAACAACAAATGCTGGTGAGGATGTGGAGAAAGGGGAACCCTCTTACACTGCTGGTGGAAATGTAAGCTAGTTCATTGTAGAAAGTAATATGGAGCTTCCTCAAAAAACTAAAAATAGAAATACCATTTGACCTGGGAAGCCCACTCCTTGGAATTTACCCAAAGAATACAACTTCTCAGATTCAAAAAGACATATGCACCCCTGTGTTTATTGCAGCACTTTTTACAATAGCCAAGATATGGAAGAACCTAAGTGTCCATCAGTAGATGAATGGATAAAGAAGATGTGGTATGTATACACAATGGAATACTATTCAGCCATAAGAAGGAATCAAATCCTGCCATTTGCAACAACAGGGGTGGAGCTGGAGGATATTATGCTCAGTGAAATAAGCCAAGCAGAGAAAGACAAGTGCCAAATGATTTCCCTCATTTGTGGAGTATAACAATGAAGCAAAACTGAAGGAACAAAATAGCAGCAGACTCAGAGACTCCAAGAAGGAACTAGTGGTTACCAAAGGGGAGGGGTGTGGGAGGGTGGGTGGGGAGAGTGGAAGAAGGGGATTATGGGGTATTATGTTCAGTGAACATGGTGTGGGGGATCACAGGGAAACAGTGTAGCACAGAGAAGGCAAACAGTGAATCTGTGGCATCTTACTACACTGATGGACAGTGACTGCATGGGGGTATGGGTGTGGACTTAATAATATGGGTAAATGTAGTAACCACATTGTTTTTTCATGTGAGACCTTCATAAGAGTGTATATCAATAATACCTTAATAAAAAAAATGACCATCCTGCCTAAAGCAATCTACAGATTCAATGCAATTCCTATCAACATACCAACAGCATTCTTTAATGACCTAGAGAAAATCATTCTAAAAGTCATATGGAACCACAAAAGACCCCAAACAGCCAAAGCAATCCTGAGAAGGAAGAATAAAGTGGGGGGAATTACGCTCCCCGACTTCAAGCTCTACTACAAAGCTACAGTAATCAAGAAAATTTGGTACTGGCCCAAGAATAGACTCATAGACCAATGGAACACACTACAGAGCCCAGATTTAAACCCAAGCATATATGGTCAATTAATATACTATAAAGGAGCCATGGATATACAATGGGGAAATGACAGCCTCTTCAACAGCTTGTGTTGGCAAAACTGGACAGCTACATGTAAGAGAATGAAACTGGATTATTGTCTAACCCCATACACAAAAGTAAACTCAAAATGGATCAAAGACCGGAATGCAAGTCATGAAACCATAAAACTCTTAGAAGACAAGATAGACAAAAATCTCTTGGACATAAACATGAACAACTTCTTCATGAACATATCTCCCCTGGCAAGGGAAACAAAAGTGAAAATGAAGAAGTGGGACTATATCAAACTAAAAAGCTTCTGTACAGCAATGACACTATCAGTAGAACAAAAAGACATCCTACAGTATGGGAGAATATATTCATAAATGACATATCTGATAAGGGGGTGACATCCAAATTATATAAAGAACTCACACACCTCAAAAAACAAAAAGCAAATAAGCCAATTAAAAATGGGCAGAGGAGCTGAACAGACACTTCTCCAAGGAAGAAATTCAGATGGCCAACAGGCACATGAAAAGATGCTCCACATCACTAGTCATCAGAGAAATGCAAATTAAAACCACAGTGAGATATCACTTCACGCCAGTTAGGATGACCAACATCCAAAACAAACAAAAACAAATGTTGGCGAGGATGTGGAGAAAGAGGCATCCTCCTACACTGCTGGTGGGAATGTAAAATCGTTCAACCATTGTGGAAAGCAGTGTGGAGGTTCCTCAAAAAACTGAAAATAGAAATACCATTTGATCCAGGAATTCCACTTCTAGGAATTTACCCTAAGAATGCAGCAGCCCAGTTTGAAAAAGACATATGCACCCTTATGTTTATCGCAGCACTATTTACAATAGCCAAGAAATGGAAGCAACCTAAGTGTCCATCAGTAGATGAATGGATAAAGAAGATGTGGTATATATACACAATGGAATACTATTCAGCCATAAGGAGAAAACAAATCCTACCATGTGCAACAACATGGATGGAGCTAGAGGGTATTATGCTCAGTGAAATAAGCCAGGCAGAGAAAGACAAGTACCAAATGATTTCACTCATCTGTGGAGTATAAGAACAAAGAAAAAAACTGAAGGAACAAACAGCAGCAGACTCACAAACCCAAGAATGGACTAACAGTTACCAAAGGGGAAAGGGTCTGGGGAAGATGAGTGGGAAGGGAGGAATAAGGGGAAAAAAGGGGCATTATGATTAGCACACATAATGGAGCGGGGGGTCTTACATGGAAGGTAGTATAACACAGAGAAGACAAGTAGTGACTCTATAGCATCTTACTATGTTGATGGACAGTGACTGTAATGGGGTATGTGGTTTGGACTTGATAATAGGGAGAGTCTAGTAACCATAATGTTGTTCGTGTAATTGTACATTAACCATAGCAAAATAAGAAAAAATGAAAGCAAAGCAATGTATAAACCAAAGTTCACTTAGTAAAAACTCAATTATACAAGTATTGTGTACCATTTTAAGAGGCAAAATGAAAAAATTAACACGAAAAAAGAAACAAAACAAATGAATCAATTACACCAGTAAAGAATCCTTCCATCATCTATAATGAATTTTAAAGGCAGGATGGATTAAGATTTTTTTTTTCTATTATTCAGTCTCCTGAGTCCAATGTCATCTAAATTATCCAGAAAAGCATTCTATTATTACCTTAATGATCTTGGGAGCATTAATGATCTTGGGAGAGGTTTTGTCTTCTTCTTTTTGCTATTTTTATAAGTCTAAACTTTAAAATGATATGCTTGTATTTGCCACATTTTAAAAAGAAGCTTCAAATAAACCACCAGAAGTTGAAATGGTTTTGTAGAAAGCTGTATTTATAGGTTATTTTTATTAGACCTTGTGGAGAGTTTTGGCACTTCATTTTTAAAAAGCAGTCCTTAAGAGTCTTTGTATTGTGATGATCTTTTTGCTGTGCTTGGTAATCACGTGACAAACAAGTATGTGCTTTTCCTACTGACAACAATCAGTGGATCTTTAATGTCTGTCCTCATTCTTAGGATCGTGGAAACTTTATCATTCATTAGAAACTTTCAGAAAGCTAGTTTTGTCCCTTACAGCAGTAACAATTATTCTTTTAGAAGTGTCTCATCACATTTTTAGCCATAACCAAAAAATTTTGTAGAGTTATGTGAAATATTCTTGCTAATATTGTGCGACTATACTTATGAGATTACACAATGCACATGTTTATAGTTGGTATATGTTTCCATCACTGTTAACATAACAAGCAAGATAGTTCTGAAAATCTCGCTCTTTTTCACACTTCTCTTTGTCCATGTCTCTTTTCTTCACCTGTAGATTCCACAAGTTGAGATCAATGATGCTTTCTAGCTATCTGATAATGTCACTTTATTTCCCTATCCTGTACATTTCACTGGGACTCTTTGGGTAGTTAATTGAAATTGCTGTAAATGTGGGCAGTATTCAAGAATGCATGTGGCTTATAACTGCTGCCAAATTTTCTTGCACAGATGTTATGAAGAACCAATGTACCATATTGGGAGGGAAATGATGTCTTTTTGAAAATGGATTATTCTAATTCAGGATGTAAACTATTATTGAATTATCAAATTTAACAAATTAATAATATAGAAGTAGTCCATCCTAAACCTTGAAAAAAAAGAGACTTCATGGAAGTTATATTTAAGCATTGATTATCTTGGTGCAGAAGAAGAACATACCAATCCTAGAAATTTGTAATTTGAAGGACAATTACACTTTGGCACCCAAAAGAAACCAACTGTATGCTGATGATGATTGAGAAAGAGACAAAATCTAATTTCATTTAGTGCTTGTTATATGCCCTTTGCTTTATATATATGGACGTATTTATAATTTTGGTTAATAAGCAAAAGATGTCCATCAGATAGAAGTTATCAGAGCCAGTTTAAAGATAAGAAAAACTAGGACCAAATATAGTCAATGAATAGAAAAGCTAGGGTTTAAGTCAAGGGCTGTTAGAATACAGACTAATAATTTTTCCATTTCAGTATGCTCCCCACCATCTGATGAATATGAAAATAGTATCATGTATTACTAGAAGCAGTGATATTAGCATCAGACACTGATTTATCCTGGCTTCTCCACTTATTGGGTCATTTAATATCTCTAATACCTAATAATGTCACCTGTGAAAACTACCACAAGTAAGCAAGTGACCCATCACCATCACTAATGACACCACCACCACCACCATCCCCCATAACAGTAACCACATCATAGGATTTCTTTTTATTCACTTTTCCCAAAAATATGTGTATAGCACTTACTACATTTTGCTATACATTGCACATACTGTGATGAATAATATATCTGCAACTTTTCTATTCAGAAAATTAGTTTAATGGAGGGAAATTGTAAACAAAGAAATTTTAATTGTAATATCTGAAACAACTAACAAATAGACTGCTGTGAGAGAGAGTGGTGGTAATTTAGGTGCTGCAGTCACGTAACATGTAAGCAGCTAAGTTGATACCTGAAGACTTAGGAAAATGAGAAAGCTGCATGCTGATCAGGACAAGAACATAGCAGGTAGTGGGAACTTGATAAACTAGATGTGTTGATATACAAAGAGGTATAAAGAATGATTCTCAGGTTTCTGGAATATTGTAAGAAGATTCACAGAAACTAATGTTTAATTACATAAGAGTAAAACAACATAGAATTAGGAGGCAACATTTATTTCATCTTTCTATTTCAGCTCAAAGTTCCATCTTATTCATTCATGCTTTCTTTTAATTGCAGCATGAAATTCCAGTATAATATTCTAAATTGAAGATATTGTTAGTCTTGACTCTTATTCCTTAAAATGGCTGCATTGCATCATTCCTAAAGGAACATTCCCTATACCTGCAGATAAGAACTTTTTAAGTCAATTATCTCTATGACTATTCCTTTTTGAAGGCAACATGACTTTCTAGATGTTACCATATATTGTTTCCAATAGCATTTGTTTGTTACTTATGTATCATTTCAACAAAGCATTTTTCCAAGTAAGAGGATGACCATTCTGCTGAATCTTTTTGGCAAATTAACTGGAGCCAGTGTATAGTCCAAAATCAAGAGATTAAAACAAGGCATCAGGAAAGTAAGAAACAAGAACTGGACTCTTAGATTATGTAGATTAGGTTCAAAATTAGAGAGCAAGTTGGGGGATAAAAGCAGACAGTAGATAGTAACATTAGTATTTTAATATTCCTCTGGTACAAAAAAAGCACTTGACATTTATTATTAATTTGATCCCTGTAGTGATGGCTACTGAGTGGTCTGTTTGGATATCAAAGACAGAATTAGTTCTTCTGAAATAAGGAGACTGAGAAGACTGTGGAGTTAAACAGATACCTTTCTGAATTTCCATTTCTTCCTATGTAAAATGAAGATTTCCTTTTTGACAAGAGACACATCAGAATACATTTAAGTAAAAGAAACAAATAATTCTGTTGACTATTCTTTTTAAACTATTTTCTGGAAGACTGTTATAACAGTGTACCATTAGAATGGCTTTGTCCTGGGTACAATAGTATGAACTGTAACATTCTATTACTTTGACAAAAGTGCCCTGGAAGAATGACGATCCTTTTGGAGGTCTATTATCTTCATTGGAACATGTTGTAAACAAGGCCTCTAAAAGTCAGTGTGCATTCTTAGAGTTTAGTGTACTTGTCATAACACTCATCTGGCAAGAATATGCCTATCTCTTAATAATTACAGTGACTACATATTTCAAGCTCTAGTGCACAGATAAGAAAATTCATGATTTATGTTTTGTTACCCACTCCCATGTATGCTCATGGCAGACAGCAGTAATTGATCGTGGCCTGCTCTCCCACTGAGCTACACCAGGAGCACTCCAGGCAGCCACTGACAGTCAATTGAGGGCGGCAGTGGAATGAAGTGGTTTGTCATTCCTCTTCTCTAGGACTCAGTTTGTACCTTGCTTAATCTAGAAAATGAAATCCTAACATATTAACATTTTTGATATACGTTATATAGGTTAAAAAAAAGAATGACAAATGAGAGTAGTATATTTTAAGGAAGCAATAATAGACAGTTTTTCAGGGAATAAGCAATATGATTTCTCAGCTTGAATTAGTCTGCATTGTTAAGGAAATTGAACTACTTTTAGCATAGTGTTTGTTTTTTTTCTTAATCATGGCAACCATGTGAGATACATTGGTATACAATCTTACTTTGACAATAAGATCAGCAGGTCAAATATAAGTCATTTCATCACATAGTTTTTGAATACTTACAATGTAGTCAAAATTGCATAGTATTCAGAGAAGCACAAAACAAAGACAGGACTGGAGTCCAGACCTCAAGGAGCTTAATCACCGAATAGAGCAAAATTCCTCAGGAGAAAGCAGCCATCTCTTTTTATTCTAAAGCCTGTAACAAATAAAAACTTGCTATCACAGAAGAAAGGTAAATTGTACCTTATAGCTAGCAAAACTCAAGTTCATGTCAGTGGCAAGAAAAATTAATCAATTCTATCTAACTTTTGTATGTGGATCTTCTATCTCACAGTGTAAACTTAACGAAGATTTAAATTTTACCTAAAAAGAACTGCCTGACGTCTTCATGATGACATTGTTTAAAATCATATTGTTGTTAAAATACTGTTAGTGTAAAGATACTAACTTTAGTGCTAGCTAAAAACAGAGGCCATTCCTTTTATTTTTTTGTGTGCTTAACCTTCTTTAGTAGTATTTTTTAATAAAGATAAAAGTTGTTTTTGAATGAACACAACTGAATTATATGACAAGCAATCCTTGGATTAATTTTGTGTGTGACCATGTACAAATAATATAACTTACCAAGTCTGTAGAGTATTCCTGACTGTAAAATGAGGGTTTACCTTGCATTATGTCTGAATTTCTATGGCTGTCTTTGCTGAGTGTCTATTATTTTCAAGACATTTTTCTGGACCCAAAAGCCCACTGTTTATCCCCAAAGCTAATTGTCTTTAAGAATCAAGGTTTGGGATTGTTCCAAGGGTGGCAGAATCTCTCAACCTGAGGGTATACTCTGAGGTCACCTGTGTAAGAGTGGCCTTAACTTGATGCTCCATAAGAGTTTGGCCCGTAGACTTCCCCCAAGATACGTTAGGCCCCTCCTAAAATCCTCCTATGTCTCTGAAGTCATGACTGACTTTTTTCTTGGTCTATGCAGTGTTTCCTTTCTCTATTGATTCTACTTCTGCATGCCTAGTATATGATTTCCCAATGCCATATGGCAATCATGCCTTGCTTATTCACCTTTCTTTAGGTAATGGTCTTAGTTCCCTTACACTGTAATTGCCTAGGTACACTTTCTAGGCACTGGACCATTAGCTGATAGGTGGTGACCAGGAGACACCACAGATACACAGTTTAGGTAATAACTGTGAAGAAGCTTAAATTCCAATGAGGGGAGGGGTATTGTATCTATAGTTTTAATGAACAACTATAGAATAGTACAATAGGATAGAAAATGATGACATAGAAGAGTAGGGTAAGAAAATTTCAGTCTACATATAGAGACTGGTTTCCAAGAGGAACTGAAATTTGTTTGGACTCTTGAAATTGTTGCAATTTTAATACACAAAACCTGTATTATTTAGGCTGTGCATTGCAATATGTGCTATTAACTAAACCAAGTTTAATGACACAAGTGTAATGAGTCATCTGTCCATACAAGTCACCTTCATACCACATTATGAAGTAAATTTGAATTAGAATCCAGGTCCTCCTCCCCCCACTTATCAGTTGTGTGAATTTGGATAATTTCTCTAAAGCATAAAATCAGTTGTTATATATTATTATATAGGATTTAATGATTAATTAAGGGGATATATGTAGTTCTTCTAGCATAGGACCTAGAACATGAATGAAATTTTCTCCACATTTCTCTCCAGTGCAATACTGCAGTATGTTCTTATAGATTTTCTCAGATGTGTCATATTAAGAAAAATTGATATTACCAAGAAGAAAAGATAATCCCAGTGATGCTTGTGAACAGCTCTTCAAGATAATCAAATAGCAGGCATCATCTAGTACGCTTCACATATTGGAGTGGATTCAGGGAAGAATAGCAGCTCCTGACTTCATGCATAAAAGCCACATAAAATTGTTCAAAAAATCACCCTGACAGACATTCCTATAAATATTTATTTTCATTATTCTGGACAAAAGGGAACCAAATGCAATAAACTAAGTGCATAGTTTCACTTATTTTATTTTATAACATTTTAACCCATTCTTCTATCCTTAATTTAATTATACTCTCTAGGTATAAACTTTAGAGAAAACATTGCATGTGTGCACAAGGAAATATGGACTACAATGTTTAGCATTTTTTAATGGTAAGAAATAAAATCTTTCCATCAAAATGTTAACAGAATTTATAAATTGTGATATAATCATAAGTAGTATTAGTAGTGAAATGAATAAATTATATATGCCCATAAAATATGAATGAATTTCACAAATAATGAGAAAAACAATATTTTAAAGGGCTATATATAGCATAATTCATCATATGGAAGTATAAAAGCATATATTTTAATGATCATACATACATGTGTCATGAAAGTATAAAGCAATTCATGGATAAGTTCATACTCAATTCATAATTGCAATTTCTTTGAAGTTAAAGTGATTAGAAAAAGATTATCAGAAGGCTTGAACTCTATTTTAAAGTTTTGTTTTCTAAGCAAAATGGTGGGTTATACTATTATTTAATCTTTTATAGGCTTGATCTAATATTTACACTTAAATACAATAATTAAATTAATTTGATTATTTTTTAAACTTCATACTCAAAAATAATACAGCATATTTCCTTTAATGTGTAAGCATATATGCACATTGTTTTCCAGTTAAGATTATAACATAGCCGCCACATGGTTTTCCAGAGTACAGATGTGATACTGTTGTCTTACCATAATGCTCTTTAGCAGCTGCTTCGTTCCCTCTCAGTGGGTTGTAGATGCTGACTGCTAATGGATTACACTCGCTCCTTCCTCTGGAGACTTGCAGTTGGCTGATGAGAACCTTACTTACTAGCAAATGCCTGCAAAATTTGAGTCACCCACATAGAAAAGGCCTTAACTAATGACTGACTGACTGCTGTCATAGAGTATAGAATTCTAACGTCCTCATTTCCAGGTGGAGCCGTCTCAGTGCAAGTAGATCCTAGTGAGGATGTTTGGTTGGCAGTTCTTCCACATAAGGAAGAGAGATCCCAGATTTCAGGGAACTGTGAGATTTACATGTGTGACTCACCAGTATGTAGATGCAAATAAAGCAAATGGATGGAGAAGCAGCAAACATGATTGAGCCCCAGGGCACTCAAGGGATTGGAGGCTGGGTGAATGAAGAAGACCCAATACAAGCAGTCAGAAGATGAAGCAGTGGGGTAGAATGAGAGCCAAGAGAAATGGCGCCCAGAAGGCCTGAAGAAACTGTTGAAGAGGGAATAAATAATGATCAGAGTTAAATGCTGCTACTATGTGGACTGAAAGAGAGATCTTATAATTAATCACTGGTGACTTTTGAATAGTTTTATTCAATAGTGAGGGTAAAAGCTTGATAGGAGTGAGGGTTAAAAGGAAATGTAAAGACTACAAAATAATTCTGTTGTGGAGGTTTTTTGGTTTAATTTGTATGTTTGTTTATCTTACTTTTTTCTCCCTATAAAGCTGACAAGGCAAAAATTCTGAAGTGTCCTAAATTAAACGACATAGGGCCAGAGAATGAGGGAGAGAGACTAGGGAAGGTCATCAGTCAATAGCTGCAGGTTGTAGCTAACCAGAAACTCCACGTTCCTGGCTGAAGTCATTTCAGCAATCATCTAGAAGGTCCCAGGACCACCACATCCCCCTTGTGCATGACCTGCATCTCACCATCACATCCAATCTATGAGCCTCCTTTATGGACTCTCTCTTCTCTTGAGACCACTCATAAATATGCAGTTTCTTGAATCTGGTGGACAAATTGTTTCTTTTAACTGGCCTTGCTGCTGGTGAAGCAGAAACTTCCTATCCCAGGACTCAATGTTTATATTTATATGGCTAGCATCTGGAAAGGCTCAATAAATCTTTTTATTTCAGAGCTATCTTGGTCTCTAGAGTTTTTGATTTGTCAAAGTGAAGCCGGGAATTGAGGCAGTAGTTGGAGGAGAATATGAGGAGTGTGGAGAATATGAGAATATGAGAACATTCAATATGTTTATAACATTATGGGAAAGATTCAGCAGAAAGGGAGCAGCTGATGATTCATTAAAGGAGAATGTTGCCGGAGCTTTAGTAAGTAACAGTAGACGATTTGTCTTAGAAAGGACCAAGCGGTTCGTCCGTGAAAGGACGAAGGACAGAGTTCATGGGTGCAAATGAAAGTATGACTCCAGATTCAGTGGAGGGAGAACTGAGAACTGTCTCCTGCCTTATTCAGCTTTCTCTCATGAGAGTGAAGACAAGGAGATAAGAGATTAGAAGAGGGAGGAAACCAGTGTGAAAAGCTCACTTGACTGAACAAGAAAAAAGTAATGCACCACAAAAGCCTCCATGAGATTTACAATCATGAATTAATGTGAGTGCAACCAATCTGGACAGTTGTGTGTCTTTCTACCACCACATTCACCTGTGAGAATGCCTGGGCCAAAGAGGCAGAGCATTAGGCTTAAATATAGAGATGGTTTTGACAAGTGTGTAGGAAAAAACAAGAGTGGAACAGGGATTTGAGAACATGTGTGAGAGTGATTATAGCTACAGGCACTGCATCTGAAATAGATGAAGATGAATATGAGGAAAGAGTGGGCTGATTGTTTAATCATTAGATTGGAAGCCCAAAGAGAAGAACCATTGATAAGTAGTTTCAGAGATAAGTGGAAGGATGTTTGAAATTGAATTAGAGAGAGGATGAAGATTTTCTCCACGATAAGATTTTGCATATGATCATAATATTGATTGGATGAGTTTGGGTAGAGAACAAAATCATTGGGAGAGAGGAAGTCTAGAGGCTGAGAGGCCATAGAATTATAACAATTACCTATGGGGATACTGAAATCATCAAGCATTAATACGGGATAGTGGTAGAGAGAGACAGAAAGTGAACCTAATCCTAAAATCTTTTAAGTCGTTATGCTGGGGTCAGAGGGTGGCTTGGAGTCCACTAGGGGATCATAGTTAAAAGTCTCAAAAAATTTCTTTCAAGAAACATAAATAAAATGATGAAAAATTAGGATACTAGCAATTAGGAAAATATTTGTAACAAATATGACAAAAATCTTAATAAACAATATGTAAAGGACATATACAAACTGGCAAGAAAACACTGAATTAGTAAAATGAGCAGATTTAAACAAACAATTCAAAGATGCAATATAAGTTGCTAAAAAATGTAATAAGAAAATGCCTCACTTGAAATCAGATAAGATAAACATCATTACCTATAAAAGTAACCAAACATTTAAAATGATAATTTGCAACATTTTTCCAGGTATAATAAAATGGGCTCTATTACCTGAAGCAGGCCATTGTATAACATATGGGAAAGTCAACTTAGTAGTGTATAGCAAAAAGCTTAAGTAGGCTTCTGACTTTTGTACTTTCTGCAATAGTATCTCCTAAAAATCAGTGGTTCAGATGAAGATTTATGTTCGTATGTATTCAAATGATTATTCGCAATGAGGAATAATTGGAACTAATATAAATGCTCAGACATTGTTGTGCCAGAAGCATTTCTTGTTTTGTGTATTTACTCTTTAGGCCACTAATGTTGAGAAAGAAGGCATGGTCCTGTACGGTTTTACTCTCATACAGTGAGTTACTCATTGTTGAGTCACCCTTGAGGAGAACATGAAACAAAGGGAAATGTCAATCCCATTTTCCCAGCCTATTTTCCTGGAAGGAGACTGGCATCTGTATAATCTACTGATTGAATTATTCATACCTGTGATTACTCTCCTGCTCTTACTTTAAAATCTTTGAATTTCTTTTGTGTGTCCTCACCCAGGGTGCCCTGCAGCGCCATACACCAGTCCTCCAGAAATGCTCACAAACTGCCTTGTTGAAGACATAAACTGGCACCTCTCTCTAAGGCCAGGCTTTAGTATGAGAGGGCACTTGCAGCTTGATCAACTTAAAACCTTTTAACACACTCTAAAATATGTAGTTGAAACTGAGAAAGTCTAAAATCAATTCATGGCTGCTTATGCTTATCTTTTGAAAGTGTTGTAATATTGGAAAACACTACACTACCTCGGTATTTAGAGGCAACTCTGAGGTGTTTTGAATTCTGTAATGTATTACTGCGACTGCAGTTTTAGAGTTTTCAAGCAGTTGATGATAGTTTTTTCAGAGTATTTATTTTTAAGTCAAGCACATCAAGGATATTCTACACTGATCATAGTGTTTCTGTAGTCACTGCAGTTATTGGAGTCCAAGGAAACTCTGGTTCAGTTTGCAAGAAAGAAAAAAATAAGCAATAGGTATTTTACTGCTGAAAAATTTCTATAACCTTTTATTGTCATTTAAGCCATTTGGAACCATCTATTCTTGAAAATTTTAAATATATGCCTGGAACATCAAAATGCTAATAATTCTAATTAAAAGTTTGAATTATTGTTGTTACTGTATGATAAAATGATCTTTCACCAAATGTGCTTAGATAAAAATCAATGTATCCCTTCCTTGGCATTTGCTCCAGACCACTTCTGTGGTAGCAGTGTCCCATGTGCTGGGCAGAAGGAGGTTAATGCAAAGCTTTCCCTTCTGCCAAGAGTTCATGGTCTAATTGGGGAGGCACTATGAAATATTTTGCTGGAAGCCAGTCATAAAGGGCCACATCTGGGGCTACAATCCATTAAAATGAAAGGCTTACAAATACTGCAGAGTGTTTTTTCACCCATCATTATGACAGATGCTAAATGAAATAAAAACCACAACCTGTCTCGAGTATTCAAAGTCCATCTGTCTGAAGGTGGCAGGTTTTATTCCTCTCATTATTTAACACAGCAAACCAATGAGCTGGAGGACCAAAAGCTGCCTGTTTCTGTGGTGTCTTCTTGAACATGCATTTTCCATTTATTTTGAGTAGGTCTGTTATTTTTCCTATGTCCTAGATAACCTAAAATTTTTCTTCAGTAAAATTGATACAGAGTTCAGGTCATCTGCTATGTGAACAGGGTAGAGTTGCATTTTTGAAAATAAGGAAATGATGAAAACACCTTATTTTTCTGCTTATTGAGTCTTCCACGTCTGCTTTCTCCACAAGCTATTACTGAAAGAACTCATTGTCTTATTAGTTTTCTCATGAAGGCATTCTGCCAAGACCAAGCCACAGAAATTCCAGGTAGAAGGTGTTTGAGAAGTCGAGTGTTTGGATGCTTCACTGTTATATAGGCGAGCTGAGGCTACTCAGCTTTGCTCAGAGTAAGTCAGCTATTCATTGAAGGAGTTCTGTGGTTTCTCAGAGCAGCCACCAGACTTTCAGTCCACTCTTCTGTCTGTCAGACATGCTGTGTCATAATTCTACCTGTGGTTCAATTCCTTTTCCCTTGCCAGAGGTCTGTCAGTTTATGGTGTGTGTGTGTGTGTGTGCATGTACACTTGCCAAGTGCACATTATATTTTAAGTGTAGAACACACACATATAGACACAGATATATATTTACTTATTTTGATAGCTTGTCAGGTGTAGATGTTCTTTGACTTTGAGGAAATATTAAGTATATTTTCTAAAAAAAATCACTGTTATTTTGAAATGACTTGTATTTAATCTTGCCTGAAGGGCTTTAAATAAAAGGTAATGAATGACAGTGGTTCTCCAGGAGAAAATAGCCTAGTGGGACACATGAAAGAGTGGAACTAATCCCAGTTTCATTTATCATCATTATTGATGTTAATAAAATTTTCAGGTGATAATACATTAGGAAGCAGAGAAGACACAAATAAAGCCATTTTTATGATGTAAAACATTAAAATTAGATGAAGTATAATAGAAAAAGCCTAAAATAAGAAAACAACTATATTACTAATTAGGATTAAAAATCTCCTTTTCTCCAGGCTATCAGTTGAGTTTTTAACAATCAACTGTAACAATATAGACATATCAATGTGTCTGATATAGTAGACACACAAAAAAAACTTAAATCAGAATATTGTTTCCAAATCAGGAAACACTGAATTATTGGAGTCCACATAATCATAATATCTGTACATGTGTGCATGCAAATATGAACAAACAGAAACATTCATGTGTATTTTCTTTTTAATTTGAAAAAGTAACCAAGGTACATACAGAGAGCTTTAAAATGGCAAGTAAATGCTTACCAGATCATTCAGAGAAAGCTATATAAGTATTAAATAACATTACTATAGGTATAAACTGCTGACTTTTATTACCATCACTGTGTTTTTATATGACCTTACATTCTACTTGAATTTTTATAAATATTGTATTGTTTGACCCATGAGATTGTTTGGACAGAAAGAAAGCTGAAAGCCACTGGATTTAAGGCATTGCATAACTAGAAAGAGACAAATATATGAACCTAAATCTTCTGTGTTTCATGTTTTTCCCACTAATTAGGGTTAGTTAAGGTCTAGTCTCTGGACCAGCAGAATCAACATGCAAAAACTGTTAAAAATGAAAATTCTTGGACTCTCACCCCAAAGTCTGATGGTGGGGTCCAGCCATCTGTATTTTTAAAAGCTCTATAGTTGATTCTGATACACTCAAGTCTGAAAACTGCTGTCTTATCAAATAATTAACCTTGTCTTCAAATTCAGCATATTTCTTTGAAGGAGCAGACTGCTACTCTCGGAATGAAATCCAATCCAGTGTAAAATATTCCAATATGTAATGGGTTCCCAAATGCAGTATCTTCCAATATAGGTTTGTGGAAGTAGGTTCCAATATAGGTTCTTGGAAAGCAGATCTATCAGTGTCTTATTGCTGCTGTAACAAGTTACCACATTCTTAGTGGCTTAAACAGCAGTTTTATTATCTTACTGTCTTGAGAGTTTCAAGTTTAAAATCAAGAGGCTAAAAGTTCTGTGTTCCTACTGGAGGGGTCTTTTTCAGCTTCACAATCCACCTGCATTCTTTGGTTAGTGGTCTTTTCCTCAAATCACTCAGTCTCTTGCTTCTGTCATTATGTATTATCATGCTTCCTACCACTGACTCTGATCCCCCTGCTTCCCTTTTATAAGGACCTTTGTGATAATGTGAATAATCTCCCCACCTTATTTAATCCCCTCTGCAAAGTCTCTTTGCCATACAAAGTAAGATATTCATAGTTTCCAGGGATTGGGACATGGACATATTTGGGGAGAGGGGATGTTACACAGTCTATACACCAGGGCAGATGTAGTTGATATTATTTACTTGATAAAGATAATTCACTGCTTACCTGAAGGCACTAAGCCAAAGACAAGAGAAACATACAACCCCAAAATGCAGTAGGCTTTGCATTATAAACCTCACACTTGGGTTAAATTGATCATTGAAATATGTAATGATAAGTGTATTCACATCACTGAGCTGGGAGTATAGAAGAATACTTATTGCACTGTACTGTCATTATTTTTCTATTAATCTGTCTTGTTAAACTCTAAAGGGCAACCCCATTTCTTTCCAGTAATTCCAATAATTTTGCAATCCCTGAGCCCATCTCAGTGCCTGATATATAGTAAGCACTCAGTCAAATTTAGTTTGACTATCATTGCAATATACAATGAAATATTTCCAGTAAAAGTCTTGAAATTTTTGGTAAGAGAAATCTCATGATTATTACTGTTTGATTTGTTTGTTTGAAAGTGTTATTTTTTTTTTAAGACTCTTTTGCTTTTTAGAATAAGGAAACTAGTGAAATATGCCACATTTTGAAGATTCGGTAATGTGATGAGCTATACCAAGGCAGATGGCAGAAAATAGAGCATAAAACTCAGAAGAGATAAACTTGCATAATTAAGAAAGGAATCAATTTCTATGCCGATTGAAAGTAGAATTCTGAATATGAATCTTAACATATAGAGTTTAAAGCTATGGTGGTAAGAAAGAACACTGGACTGTATCAGCATAAGACAGACGCTTCAGCTTTGGAATTGGTACTCTTATGAGCAAACAGCAATCTAATCAAGATAAATATTTCATTATTCTTCATTGTTACACATTTATTTAGAGGCATATCAAATATCCAGAAATTCTAACTTCCTCAAATTTCACACTAGTAATCCAGGGCTTTGGAGTTAACATGTAATCTGAATTATGTTTGAATGAATAACTGAGAAACAACCAATTTCTAGTAGTCTTCCCAAGTCAGACTAATGGTAAAAGCAGAATTTCCATTGCATAAACATTTTTTTAGGTTTTAGCTATCTTTTGTCAGATGATATAATGGCATAACAATATTTAAGACAGCAACTTTTATTGCCCCTTTGCAGACCATTGTTCCAATAACTGTTTATCAGTGCTGGCATCATAGGATGAAACTTGTATACCTCAGCTGCTGTCCTCTCTGTGGCTGTAATGATGTCCCTGTAGTAATCTAATTGTATCGACTTAACAAGAAAGTGGAATTATAATTGACAATATAAAGCCAAGCAAATTGCACTATCAGAAGAGACATGCTGACTTAAGCCCCGTTGACATGAATGTCAGGGGTACTTTTTTTTTAATGGCTAAAGTTTGCTTTCTCTAAATTACTCAACTTTAAAACATTAGAATTATGCAGGAAACAATTTTGAGTTAAAACTTTGAATTTTATTCCTCACTGCTGCACTTCCCTAGTGAAATGATTTAGAGAAATGTTGATGGATTTTATTAATATCCATTTTTGCTAACATCTTATAAAATCCATAAGTATGCATTCAAGAATAAAAATATTTATTAAAATGCTTGCATCACAGATTCTGACTCTGTGTTGTGTATTCTTTCCCTCGGGGAAATTGTGTTTCTGAGTACATATTCAATATATTTCTATTTCTTGCACTTTTCAAATTAAGTTTATATACCTCAATTAATAGGCTGGAATATACCAAATCTCGGATATTGGCATTATGATGTGAGATATAAGAAGGTAACACATCAAGTGATTTACTTAGAGGGGACCTGGATTATTAAAGTTAGGAATTTCAGTAAAACATAGTGTTTAGTTTGTAAATAGCCCTGGTTTGCAATCCCCAGAAGAGTTAGAGAAATAGCTAAAGCTTTATAAAAAAAGTAAAAAAAGACAAGTCTCCAATTTGATATGGCATGTATTTGATTTTATTAAAATAACTGTACTCTTTTCAATTATTTAGTCATTACTGAAGAGAGAAATAGAAAGCATTGAAAAGTGTACAAGATTTATCATATGACTTGTCTGTGGTTCCTATTTCTCATTTACTGTTGCATAAGTTTAAAGAGGTCAAGTGATTTGTTGAATTTCCCTGTGAAACACTGGACAGGCTAGTCTTGTCTGAAGCTCAGTTTTATCTGATTCCAACACTATTATATGGTTTTATCTTCTGATTATCATTTAATCTTATAAATATATATATTAATATATATGTTAATCCAATATAATATATATATATTTTTTGAATTTAAACATTTTTACTTTTTTTTATTAAGGTATTATTGATATACACTCTTATGAAGGTTTCACATGAAAAAACAATGTGGTTACTACATTTACCCATATTATGAAGTCCCCACCAGTCATTGTCCATCAGTGTAGTAAGATGCCACAGGTGGACTGTTTGCCTTTTTAATATATAATTATACATTAGTATATATTAAAATATATGTTTATATATTAATCCTATATATAAACTCACAGTATTATTTCTAATTTTTCTAAATATTTTTGTTTAAAGTCAGAAGCCACTGAGAAAGATGTAATCCATGCAGTATTCTATAGACTTGACAAGGGAGCAGTAGACACCATTTTGAATCTCTGACAAACTTGGCCAATAAATAAATCTTTTTCTAACACATTATCTATGGCAAATACAAATAACAAAATTACTTGCTTAATTTTCTAACACTTGTTGCTTGGGGAGGTAAAAAAAGTCTTCTTTTTGTCATTTCAATTTTATTGATTTATTGACTACACTTAGGATTCAGCATCACTTAAAAATCAGTGACCTAAGACATAACCAAACCAAGAAAGATGAAGTACAAAATCTGCTTCCTATTATATTGGGTGCATCTACTCTGTTGGTGGGCTACAGGATGTACAGTCACAAAACTGTCACTGTGTGGCTAATCAAAATGGCATGGACAGTTAGAACTCAATAAAAGAAAACATAACTTATAGGCATGACTTAAAATGGAGTTGTCTGAAATGCTAAGTAACTAAGAGGCCTGCTCTGGTGATTGTTGTCCAGGAATAACCAATGGATTGCCTGTTTGATATTTTCAGTCTTCTGGGCTTACAAACTGAGCACAGATTTTGCTTTTTCTTCCCTCCTTAGCTTTTTGTTGCTTCTCTCTGTTTGTTTTTGATTCTAAATGCAAGTGTAGGTGATTTCATTTTATCATATCTATTGCACATATTCTACATTTTCTGTTCTTCTATTAAGAAATATTGTTTTCAAAGGCCATGACATATCAGAGAAAATCATGTTATACCTTCTGTTAAAGTTTGGTTTGAACTCCATTTTCATTTAGCAGTCTTGTAATCTCATTATGAAATGAAAACATTTTAAATGACAGAAATGAAATATTACAGATTGCATGTATTAAGTCTTTAATTCATATGCCTAACTTTAAGAGTTGCTGTCTCAATTTTAACATACATTAGTAATAAAAATGGAAGTTTGTTTTATTCATGTGAGAATTAGGTAAGGATAATTTTCAGGTGATTTGACGTACTAAACTTTATATTTTAATGAATTTGTTCTACATGATAAAGACATGACCTCTCATCATTGTTAATCTAAGCAAGTGATCACCATCATTAACTTTGTCTGCCAAAATTTTCTTTTTCATTAACTCCTTCCTTCATAGCATTTGAGGGAATTTTATCTCTAAGAAAAGTTGAAAAAAATCTAATTATAATAATTTATGCATATATGATACTTAGAATAGAGATACTTTTCAAAGAAAGTACAGTGATAGAGTGTTTTTCTAATACAACTGTAGTCGTCCTCTTATATATATGATATGCATTATTGATCACAATAATTAGACTTTCTGAGGTGCTTCATTGAATTGTTTTGCTTAAGGACACATCACTTTGCATTTATGAAGAACTGTTTGGACTTTGTTCTTTCAGCAAATTGAAATAAAAGCAACCATGTGGTCAGCCTCACTATTGCATGATTGGCTGAGATTTATTTAAATTCTTTTCTCAGGATACTCATGGTTTGCTTTGTATGTAGAACTGACAATCACATGAATCCTTTTGTTTTCCCCATGGAATCCTCTTACCTATTTCTGTCAATAAACATTCAATTAATCATTAAGTGTCAAATATGTTAAATACATTTCTTTAACTATTGACTAATCCTTTATAATTAATTTCAGTGGTAATTATATTTTTAAGTCAGAGAATGCATCTTATATATTTTCATAGAAAAATAACCTTTCTAGGGGAAGAGGAAAACAGTACAAGCTACTGAAACACTCTGAAGTTTGTTTTTGCTTTGGTTCCGTGTCAACTCTCCTAACAATTAAGAATACTGCAACCTTTGGGGAAATATAATTTGCATAATATGAGAATCAGAATTTGTTAAAATAGGAGAGTTACCCCTACAGTAAAAACATGAAAAAATAAAAGGAGTCTAGGAATAATAATCATTTCTCATCATTTTCAGAACTACCAAGGTAGAAAAATTAGATACCATAAAGTTTTATTCATTCAAAAGTTTTGTTAACTGTTTTATGTAGCTATAGCTAGCTGATGTTTAAAGATTAATAGTAATACAAATGCAAACACAAATGCTCTTTGGGGATTTTATATTTGAGTGGAGAAAATATAGAGAGAGAAGAACATGTTTTTTTATTTGAAATGTACATTAAATGCTGAAGTTAATTTTACAACAGTTTTCTTGTTACCATCATAACTAGAACAAATGTTTGCTGGTAAAGTTTGTCTAAATTCAGGGGATCACTTAAATATTGACTTTTTTGGAATATTTTCATATTTATTCTGTGACTTTTAAGAATCCTTAACTTGAATGAGTTAGAGATTTTCTTATTTCCTGGCTCAAGATTTATACAAACTTAGTTCTGAATTTAAATATTATAATTTCCTTGTTAAATGACTGTGAGTAAATTTCCTAACCTCATTTATTTGTTTCTTTTTTTTTTTTTTTATTTTGGTATCATTAATCTACAATTACATGTGCAACATTATGGTCACTAGACTCCCCACATAATCAAGTCCCCCCCAAATACCCCATTACAGTCACTGTCCGTCAGCATGGTGAGATGTTATAGAATCACTACTTGTCTTCTCTAAGTCGTACAGTCCTCCCCGTGCCCCCCCCACATTATGTCTGCTAATCGTACTGCCCCTTTTTTCCCCTTGTCCCTCCCTTCCCACCCATCCTCCCCAGTCCCTTTCCCTTTAGCAACTGCCAGTCCACCCTTGGGTTCTGTGAGTCTGCTGCTGTTCCGTTCCTCCACTTTTCCCCTTTGTTCTTATACTCCACATATGAGTGAAATCATGTGATACTTGTCTTTCTCTGTCTGGCTTATTTCACTGAGCATAATATCCTCCAGCTCCATTCATGTTGTTGCAAATGGTAGGATGTGTTTTCTTCTAATGGCTGAATAATATTCCATTGTGTCCTTTTTATCCATTCATCTACTGATGGACACTTAGGTTGCTTCCATTTCTTGGCTATTGTAAACAGTGCTGTGATAAACATAGGGGTGCACATGTCTTTTTCAAACTGGGCTGCAGCATTCTTAGGGTAAATTCCTAGGAGTGGAATTCCTGGGTCAAATGGTATTTCTATTTTGAGTTTTTTGAGGAGCCTCCATACTGCTTTCCACAATGGTTGAACTAATTTACATTCCCACCAGCAGTGTAGGAGGGTTCCCCTTTCTCCACATCCTTGCCAACATTTGTTGTTGTTTGTCTTTTGGGTGTTGGCCATCCTAACTGGTGTGAGGTGATATCTCATTGTGGTTTTAATTTGCATTTCTCTGAGTGACTAGCGATGTGGAGCATCCTTTCATGTGCCTGTTGGCCATCTGAATTTCTTCTTTGGAGAAGTGTCTATTCATGTCCTCTGCCCATTTTTTAATTGGATGATTTGCTTTTTGTTTATTTGTTTCTTTAAGTGAAAATTGGCATAACAGTAGTTATCTTATAGGTTATTATGATCATAGAATGAATAGGGTGTACGAAGCTGCCTAACCCAATGCCTAACACTGAATGTGTTTAATAACTTTTTCTATATGACCCTTCCTTCCTTTTTTCATGTTATAAAAGTCTACAGTCATCTTGATACTGCTGTAGGTATTGTGAAAAGTTTAATTTAGTATGGTTTTTCTCAAAATCAATTTGCTTCATAACCAAATCTTTTGTAATTATCTTGTTTCCCTATGTAACCATTTCTCACCTGTCTTCCTGTTACCTTTCCTTTTTTTTTATTAAGGTATCATTGATATATACCCTTATGAAGGTTTCACATGAAAAACAATGTAGTTACTACATTCATCTGTATTATAAAGTCCCCCCCATGCCCCACTGAAGTCACTGTCCATCAGTGCAGTAAGATGACACAGAGTCACTACTTCTCTTCTCTGTGCTACACTGTCTTCCCCATGACACCCCGCCCACACCATGTGTACTAATCATAATACTCCTCAATCCTTTTCTCCCTCCCTCCCCACTTACTCTCCTTTACCTCTCCCCTTTGGTTACCGCTAGTCCCTTCTTGGAGTCTGTGATTCCGCTGCTGTTTTGTTCCTTCAGTTTTGTTTCGTTGTTATACTCCACAATTGAGGGAAATCATTTCGTACTTGTCTTTCTCTGCCTGGCTTATTTTACTGAGCATAATACCCTGTAGTTCCATCCATGTTGTTGCAAATGGTAGGATTTGTTTTCTTCTTATGGCTGAATAATATTCCATTGTGTATATGTACCACCTCTACTTGATCCATTCATCTACTGATAGACACTTAGGTTGTTTCCATATCTTGACTATTATAAATAGTGCTGCAATAAACATAGGGGTTCATGTGTCTTTTTGAATCTGAGAAGTTTTCTTTGGGTAAATTCCTAGGAGTGGAATTCCTGGGTCAAATGGTACTTCTATTTTTAGTTTTTTGAGGAACCTCCATATTGCTTTCCATAATGGTTGAACCAGCTTACATTTGCACCAGCAGTGTAGAAGGGTTCCCATTTCTCCACATCTTGCCAGCGTTTATTGTTCCTAGTCTTTTTGATGTTGGCCATACTAACTGGTGTGAGGTGATACCCACTGTGGTTTTAATTTGCATTTTCCTGATAATTAGCGAAGCAGAGCATCTTTCCATGTGCCTGTTGGCCATCTGAATTTCTTCTTTGAAGAATTGTCTGTTCAAATCCTCAGTCCATTTTTAATAGGGTTATTTGTTTTTTGGGTTGTGAGGAATGTGAGTTGTTTATATATTTTGTATGTTAACCCCTTGTCAGATGTGTCATTTACAAATGTATTCTCCCATACTGTAGGATGCCTTTTTGTTCTGCTGATGGTGTCCTTTGCTGTACAGAAGCTTTTTAGCTTGATGTAGTCCCATTTGTTCATTTCTGCTTTTGTTTCTGTTACCCGAGGAGATACATTCAGGAAAAAGTTGCTCATTTTTATATTCAGGAGATTTTTGCCTATGTTGTCTTCTTAAATTTTTATGGTTTCATGACTTACATTCAGGTGTTTGATCCATTTCGAGTTTACTTTTGTGTATGGGTTTAGTCTGTAATCCAGTTTCATTCTCTTGCATGTAACTGTCCAGTTTTGCCAACACCAGTTGTTGAAGAGGCTGTCATTTCCCCACTATATATCTATGGCTCCTTTATCATATATTAATTGATAATGTATGCTTGGGTTTATATCTGGACTCTGTTCTGTTCCACTGTTCTATGGGTCTGTTCTTGTGCCAGTACCAAATTGTCTCTATTACTGTGGCTTTATAGTAGAGCTTGAAGTCAGGGAGTGTAATCCTCCCAGCTTTATTCTTCCTTCTCAGGATTGCTTTGGCTATTCTGGGTCTTTTGTGGTTCCATATGAATTTAAGAACTATTTGCTCTAGTTTGTTGAGGAATGCTGTTGGTACTTTGGTAGGGATTGCATTAAATCTGTAGATTGCTTTAGGCAGGATGGCCATTGGCCGTTTTGACAATATTAATTCTTCCTATCCATGAGCACAGGATGTGTTTCCATTTATTGGTATCTCCTTTAATTTATGTTCCCTTTCCTTATATTAATGTTCAGAATATGTAACTTATATCTATCCAGTCACTGGCTCATATTCCCCTGATGTTGTCCCTTACACATATATTATTTATTTTTATCAAAAATTTTTAATTTCTGTGCCTAAAATATAAGCCCTCCAAGATGTAGCACAAAACCGCATCACAAAAATACATTCATACTTATTTTAATCCCACTTCCCACACAACAATCACTAGTTCGTTCCACTTTCCATGACTTTCTCATGTTGTCTGAGCTTTTGACTTAGTGCAAATCATACCTTCTTTCCTTCTTATGGTCTATTAAAATTCTACTTGTATTTTAATATCCATTTCTAACCTAGCTCCTTGCCCAAGTCTACCACCTAATAATCCTTCCCACTTTGCCACTTAAATACATGTAGTCTGTAGCCTTCATTGCATGCCTAAACCTACACCTCATATTAGCATTTAAATATTCAAATAGATTGTGAACTCCTTACAGAGAAGGACAGGACCTTATAGTCTAGCATCCCTATAGAGTCATGCTCAGCAGAAAAAAAAAGTACATTATTACATTTAATACTCTGCCTTTCTACTGAAACGTTAGGAAATCTTAAAGATATGCATACCTCAAATGGGGAAATAAAATTTTTAAAAGAAAAGAAAAAGAGAGTTAGATAAATTAATAACTAAATTATTTATTCATATAAATTATAATTTAAATTATTTTGTAATGTAAATTATTTTGCAATGTAAATTATTATATAATTATTTTGGATATAAATTATTTGGATAGAAAGCTAGAGAATATGGAGGTGATAGAGATAATAAGCATACTTACTTGATGAGTAGCTGAGAGTCTTCCTCTCTGAAAAGACAAAGCACAGGCGGAGAAAGACAAGTGCCAAATGATTTCCCTCATTTGTGGAGTATAACAACGAAGCAAAACTGAAGGAACAAAATAGCAGCAGACTCAGAGACTCCAAGAAGGAACTAGTGGTTGCCAAAGGGGAGGGGTGTGGGAGGGCAGGTGGGGAGGGTGGGAGAAGGGGATTGAGGGGTAATATGTTTAGTACACATGGTGTGGGGGATCATGGGGAAAGCAGTGTAGCACAGAGAAGGCAAAGAGTTAATCTGTGGCATTTTACTACACTGATGGACAGTGGCTGCATTGGGGTATGGGGGGGGACTTGATAATATGGGTAAATGTAGTAACCACATTGTTTTTTCATGTGAAACCTTCATAAGAGTGTTTATCAATAATACCTTAATAAAAAAAAAGACAAAGCACAGAAGGATTTTCATCTCTTCTAGAATTATTAAAGGGTGTGGTGACTTTCAGAAGAGTTTTATCTGAATGATAGGTACCAAAATACATGACTCTATATTGTTACATATGTACATATATCTGTGTGTGTGTATATACATGTTAATGTATATATCACTTCATTTGTAATATATATGAAAAGCATATATATTCAACCTAGTTGAAGGTTTTTTTGAAGTAGTGTATGTTATCTTTGGTTTTTTTCATCGCTTTGTTTCCTTATTTCTTCATATCCCCAATTCTTCAGAGTTTCCTGGCATGATTGACACTTTGGAGAGTTGTAGGATGGGCTTTGCTTTTATTTTTATCTTTAATGAAAAACAGTAACTCCTGGTGAAGCTGTCCAGACACCGAAGGTCCTTTATGCAAAACATGAGCAGTGCTGTTTTGTTTTGGGAAAAACTGGTGTAGTTCACGGGATGCTTTACCCAAGAGTCTATTGCCTCAGGCTGTGAGCTTTAGAAGTGCACTGAGTCCTTGGACTCTAATGTATTTGGTCAGTAATGCATACTGAGCACTGTAGAAAAAAAAAAAGATTAGTAACAATTCTATGAGCCAACTCATTCTCTGGCGTTGGAATTTTACTGTTTTGGAGGAGAGTCTCTCACAAGAAGTATCTGTATGGCACAGTGAATGTGATTCTCAATAAATACATTTACTTTTGAAATAACAGGATTAATATTCAATTTACTTCTTTTCTGAGAGAAAAGATGGTAAATGTGAGCAAACTGTGCTTGAATGAATCTACTTCCTGTACAATGAGGCATTGTATTCCTTTTACCAGAGCCTGGGAGAAGCTCCCTTCATCCATTCTCTCCAGGCATCTAACTGTAGACTGCTCAGCTGGGCACCTGTGATGTAACCAATTTGCCCTCCCTGTGTTAAATATCTCCTACAACCTAGTTTGAAGCTTTTTTTAAATCTTGGTAAATTATAAAGATAATTATTTACCAGGACATTTTCCCACAATTTTTAAACTTCTCCTTACTTTATTCTAACCCATTTATTGGTAAAGGTAGCTCTGATTTCTGAGAAATAAGTTATACTACTTAGTATATATAAATTTCTGTGTAAATATGGCTTTATTTCTACTATCTGTTTTTTGGTAATTTTATTTATATATTTATTTGTTTTAATATTATCCTCTAAATATTTCCATTATAAGTTTTTCTTTAGATAACTAGTACAGGAATTATTTTAATATACAGAGTAAGCTTATAATCTCCTATTTCTAGATTAACTTTTAGTGCTGTCAAAGGTTTCTATAATGAGTACCTTCCATTTGGAGAATTATCAATGTTTTTTAAACTTGCAAACTGTTTTACTTGAAACTGGTTCAAGTAAGTGAAAACTCATTTTCAATATTAACATTCAAACGTATTTGGTGAATTAGATAAGATTTCTATTTTTAGCAAGTATTGCCCTGGATGTTCTTTGCCTCCTGTTTGCCCATCTTACTGTTTGACTGCTCTTGCCTTTTTCTTCTACAATTTACTGAACATCTGTATTTGTGATTTTATTTTATTAGGTCTGCTCTTCAGAATCTTTCCTTCAGATTGTCTTTGTACTGGGGAGTAGTAAAACAGGCTCTGCATGAGTAAATCTTCATCTGAACAGCTCTGCAGTGCTTCAGAACCACTCATGGATAACTGTACTTTAAACCACTTCAGTACACAACCACAGTGCTCCGTGGAACAAAATGCTCATCTTAAGCTGTATCACTGTCTGGCATATATAACATTTGCTTATATTCACAGGAGCCTCTAAGGATTTTCAGCCTATTTGTCTGGCTCAATATAAAACTGTAACTAAACTAGATATACAAAAGGAAACCAAGATAAAAAAAGTAAAATCCATGAATTTATTATATTAGCACATGCCACTCCTTAACTACTCCCTAAGTCTCAACTTTCTTTGCCCAGAATCCTCATTAATCGAACTGTCAGAAACAGAGAATATTGGGCAATTTAACAAAACAGTACTTAGGATATAGAGATAGTAAATAAGTGTTAGAATCCATTGTTCTTGGAAAACTATGTATTCTGGTAGTGTCATATTTGATATGATTCCTCAAAAGTTTCGCTACCTTTAATAATGTAAAGAAGCAGTATATTAATTCAGTATATACCCAGTGCAAAAGCTTCATATTATGTCACTTTTTTTTTAAAAAAGCACAAGACACAATGCCTGAGAGGAGTGTTAAGGGTATAGGGTGTGCATCCTTGGCTCAGCATATAGAGGTAGGAAAGGAAAAATGAGAACAGGCACTTCTGAAAAGGGTCTTTGTTTTATACATCTGCTAATTTATATGCATGTATCATTTTAGTTTTTATTTGCTACTTAAAATATTTGAACACCTTCACTTCTTTATATTTTAATGGGGTGGCTCATTTAGCAAAAGAGTCCACACTTGAACTGACATGGTTGTTGACATTTTAACTAATAGTGTATGAATAAAAAATGATGAGTTAGCTTAAGTTCTCAATACTTTCATTGCTTTTTTGTTTCTGGGGAACAAACCAAAATTAATTATTTAAACATTTTCTGTGAGCTTGCTAAGTGTAAATAATGATATTGCTAGAGGTAGGGATAAAGGCAAGATTATTAATTGTGGATATTAAATCTAGATAGCGTTTTCAAAACATGGAAAGTGTATGCTTCCAGATCCTAAAGTAAATGGTAGAGTAAGAAACGGTGATACATGAAAAACAGCAACATAGATTTTCAACAATAAAAATTAATTGACATTAAATTCACAAATAGGATATTATTTAGTAAAGATTAAGTTTTGCATATCCTATTTTTATACAGAGAGAAAAAGTCTTAATGAATATACTCAACCTTTATAAACTAGAATTTTTCTTTTATGGGGTAATGAATCCAAATTTTATTCATGAATAACTTTATTCATGAATCCTTCTGAAGAAATTTGCTAAAATGAGAAGTCATCTACCTCCTCATTTTTTTGCTGAACTAACTAAAAAGGACCTAATTTTGTCTCTCAGAATTCATCAACCATTTTAACACTTATACATATGAATGTTAATCCTAATAAATTTATATGCACTTTTTCTAAGTCTCCCAAACTACTTTTGAATGGAGAAATAATGTATAGTCTCTGTTGCATTGATATTCTAAAAGATAATTCTTTTTCGTTATTTAGTTGCGTGGTTAGAAAAAATATGATACCACATTATAGCCAGAGCCCCAAGCTTGGCAAAGGGGTGGGATAAGCAAAAGAGAGGCCATGCTCTGGAGCTGGCTGGTCCGTTGATAACTGTTGGGCACTGAAATCCCCTTCTTCCTTCTGTGGGTGGGCCGTGGAGGTCTAGGTGTGACCTGGGGAAAGGGCGCTCACAGGCAGTGGCTGTGTGAAACTTGACACCTGGTTGAGCTACCTGGTGACTCTGAGTTTTTTTTGTCATCAGTCCTTTGCCATCTTGCTTTCTATTGCCAAATCTGCATGTATATTTCCAAAATGTATATTGGTCCCCCAAATCCCACTCAAATTTAATAAAGTATGTATGAGTGTTCAAGGTGGAGTACAGGGAAGGAGAGGTGTAGGATTGTGAAAGTCTATTAATAAATTTCCCTGTTCCCTCTGTACTGTACAGTTTATTGCAGTATATATCAAGGTTATGCTGCTGAAAAGAGAAACAGAAAAGTAAACATCATTAACTCATAGAAAGAGAGAGTAGGAAGTGCTTGCCAGAGTATGAGAGTTGGAGAAATAGGGAGATGTTGGGAAAAGGGTAAACACTTTCATCTGTAAGAACAATAAGGTCTGAGGATCTAATGTGTAACATGGTGACTATATTTGATAACACTGTATTGTATAGTTAAAATTTGCTGAAAGTACAATTTAAATTTTCACACCAAAAAAAAAAATTGTGTGAGATGATATGTGGATGTGTTAATTAACCAGATGGGAGGAGATCCTTTCAGAATGTATACATATATCAATTCATTACTATGAACACTCTAAATAATCTTATAATTTTATATAATTATACTTCAGTAAAGCTGACAATTTTTCAAAACCACAGTTTCCTTTATTTCCTTTTATTCAGTGAGTTTTAAGTGTTTATGTAAGTCAGGCATAGCTTGGCTGTGGAAATGAATGTGTATAGAATACGATTAATCAGTAACACGTGCCTGTTTGACTATAAAGGGCACATGGGATTTTACCCATTCGTGAAATTCTGATAAAACCATGTATGTTGTAGCTTATTGTGGGCAGATTGGAAGATTAAATGTTGAATAACATTCCAATTTATTACTCAGAATGGTATGTTTATTCGATTTCTTTCTTACTTTAATGTACGTAAAATAATTAGTTGTGGAGTTAATCTGATAATGTTGAAAATAAGATCAGGCAAAAATTGAAATACATAGTGGTAAGTTATTTTTAGTAAATGTAGCTATTTTTATTGTGTGGCTAGTAAGTCCATATAGCACAATGGGCTTATTTGTTCAATAGACTGTTTCTCCGATGCACTTAGCATGGTTTACAGGCTTTTAGTATTTATTTAGTAATCCAGTCATTTAAATATCTTTTTTGGTAATTGGAAATCTTAGTCAAGAAATAATGCACCGTTTAGATTAAAGCTTTATTTTTTTAAGCATTGCTTAAGATTTTTCATATAGTAAATCTGAAGTGCGTTAATCCTTATTACTTAGTTTCATGGAGTGCTTTTTTATGATGAGTTTTTAGTGCTCTCACGGGCAAGCTAATGAGCATGAGTGATTCATCATTTTTCATCCTTCACATTTCCTTCTTACATTGTGAGCATTGCAGTGCTCACTTATTTGTATCACTAAATTCAAAACTAGGGAGCAATGAATTAGGGGTTGAGTGGCCCTCACACTCTTGGTGTGTGCATGTGGTCCTATTTAGAATACAAAACTTCTTCCACCAAAGTCACATTCTATCCAAGAAAACTGGGTTGATCTGTGTATTATTGCTCTCTAATCTGTTAAATTAAAAAAGATTGTAAAGAACAGGTGCCTGAGAGCTGCCTAAGGCTTTAAGTAAGTGTTTTCAAGTCTATTGGAATCCATCTCAGGAACATAAAATAAGTTCCACTTTTCCATTTTTCTTATATGTAGATGAATAATAAATGTTCCATTCCTAAAACTTATCCACCTTATCCTCAAGTCTTACCTCTACTCCAAGTCCCTTCATTAGATTACATAGCCCCCCTTCTAATGCAGTTCCTGGTTTCTCCCTCTTCTTCTTGTCTTGACTAAAAAATTCAATTCTCATTTCCATTTAGAAGGTCAGGATAGACTTTCTTCAATCTGGCCTCTTATTGTTTTTCTCTCATCCTCTGTTTCTCTTTATATTTGTTTGCTCATTTTCATATACAGACATAAATGACTTTAAACAAACCTTAATCAGATTTTCTTCACTGTCATTTTACAGGAAAGATATCTAAAGCACAAATCTCATGTCCAAGTTCACACACAGAGAGGAGGAATACCTGTCCTGAAATAGCTTTATGTGCTTCTTTGGCAGTCTTTTATATTTTTGCTGATTAGGCACATGAGTGTAATGTGTACAGATATACATGTATATGTATATATTGGTAGATTATTATTTGTTTTCATCATTTAACAGTATATTTTTTGTGAATGTTAATATATGCAGATCTAGTTCACATCATTTTAATTGTTCTGTGTTATTCTAGTCTGTAAATATTCCAATTTTATATATGCATTTCTCTTAATGGACATTGAGATTTCTCAAGTATTTTAGTATTACAAAAACATCCTTTAAACATCTTTTATTCTTTATAAATTCTGGGGTCTCTGTAGTTTATATAGGGAAATGCTGGGATACAGGGCATACATATCTTCAGCTTAACAGATATTTTCTTAATTGCTCTACAAAGTGAAGTACCAATTTTTACCTCCACTAGCAATTTTTGAGAATTCCTGTTTCACCATATTTTCCCAACAGTTGGTATTCTCAATAACTTCAAATTAACCATATGTGTGGGTATATTTCTAGAATTTCTGTTATAATATACTGGCCTATTTTTCTACTCTGGAACCCTTGAATCATCACCACCCAGGTTGAATATAGCTTTATAATAAATCTTGATATCTGCTAAGGTAAACACTGTCTTACTCTTTCAAATATTTTTATACTCTACCCCTCACTTGTCAGTTGCCTGAAATGCTACCATCCTGGCTTATTTTTCATTTACTAAAGTCTTAAAAGTTAAATGAAATCTACATCAAATGCTTCTTGAAAGCCTTCCTGTTCAGAGGGTGATCATTCTCTCCATCAAATTCCTAGAGCATCTCTTACTCCCATGGAACATATTGAAAATTTTTGGATTGCTGCTGTAGGACCCATAGCTCCCCAGAGCTCCAAGCAGTAAGCACCTCCCTGGTCCTGCCTGCAGTGGATGCATAGCTCTTCTGCACCATTTCCTCACACGCATCCTATACCTACTCAGTTCCTAGAGTTCAAGGGAACTCACCCTTGCTGAGTTAGTCCGTTTAATTTACAGAAAACCTAGTACAAAAATGATTCCTTTTCTTATATATGGTATTTTCTAAGCATAGTCACTTCCTACAGTCTTCATGGTTTTCCACATATTCATATACCATGTATGCTACATGTTGATTATAATTCTTTAAATTGACTCATTACTTCTACTTAAATAAACATGTTTTAAAGGAAATTTTAGACTGACATAGTAAGTTGGAAATGAATCCCACTTGTCAAAAGATAACAGGAAACATATAACCAGTTTCACCTACCAAAAGGTATCAGGAAAGAAAATACTATGAAAATAAAACATAATCATTACATCCCAACTAGAGAAATACTGTTTGGCTGAAAACTTCTCTAATAGCTTTCTGTGTGTGGGATGGGGTGGGATGGGGAGAGTAGATATGTGCCTAGAAACTAGTAGTGTGCTTACTAGCATAAAGAAGACTTTCTGTATCATGTGCTAAGAAATCTTGGAAGCATGTATCAAAGAGAATAGATTTCTCTTTATCTGAATCAAAAATGCTTAATGTCATGTTTATCCACTATCTGAATTATTACACTTGCCACTTAAGACAATTTCCCTATCACTGGTAGTACAGATCTCATACTTGGAGAAGCACAGATTACATTCATCTATTTGTTTATGGATACTAGAGACAGTGTACTATATATTCAGATGTATTTAAGATACTTTGCATACAGTAAGTATTTAGTAGTTATTTTGGGGGTAATAGTGTGACATAATTAAGGAAATGAAAACACCAAAAATTCCATATCAACCTACATACCAGAATCCAAAATTCAGTTTTTTACACATTTGTGAGATTTTAAGTATGGTGAATTTTTGGAGCTTGAGATTGTTAATTATTAACATATATAGGAGACAACCAGGGAAAAATGAGTAACCCTGAGAGATGGCATAGAATTCAGGCTGAAATGTCATCTTCATAGGGAAAGGAAAAGGAGATGTAGGCCTCTTAGGAGAGAGGACATAATATTTAGTCATGCTGAATGGGATCTTGGAGGAATAGAGGGCAGAGGGACAGTTTGTGACAAAGTGTGTGTGTGGTGTCCACTTCTCATATCCTCTCCTGTGACAAGGGTTAATCTTCCCTCATTGATGACACTCCTGAGGAGGGGATTTGTGACAAATGAGTTTCTTTTGGAGGATCTGTCTTTAGACAGGTAAGGGGTGTCAGAGAAAACTTCTCCCACATTTTTGTTTCTTAAGTGCCCACAGCTGAAAGTAACCTGTATACAAAAGGCATATTGTGGGGTAGCATATTCTGCTACCTTTCAGTAGAAAAAGTTGTTTCTTGATTTGTTTACAACAAAACTAATACAATGGGTAATCTATGCTCTTTTGTAACTGTGAAGGTAATGATCAATCTCACTGTGTGAGGGAAGTATTTAAATCAGTTTGTTTCCTTTAGTCTTTGTAAAATTATGTTGTTTCTGCAACCATTTACCTATTACTTCCTTTCACTTCTATCCATTTCCAATATATTAATCAATTAAAAGTTCTTTTCAATGCCAAATTACTAAATAAAAATAAAAAACAACTGCAAATGCTGATAGAAACAGCTAAGAAGCAGATCACTGCTGAAACTGACTTCTATAAAATAGCTTCTTAGGTTACTTAAATTGCATTTTTTTCATGTGTTATCTACAAATAATAGGATATTTAGTTATATTTCTAAATTTGGTAGGTATTCATTTTTCAGCACATTATTCCCTAGTTTAAATCTTTTAAAAATAAGTAAAAGCAGAAGTATCACTTTTCTTCAGAAATTCTAAAATTATATAATTTTCCACAGAAAACATATTCACTGATCTTTAATTGCATAAAGAAGGAAAGCTCTAAGAATCAGTACTTATTTATATTTTAGATAAATTGTTATACATTACCTCATTTAATCTCAAGTTTCTAAGGTAGGTGAACTTACTCTCAACTTTCCAATTAAGGAAGTGGCTCAGAAGAAACAAATAAATGTTCAAGGTAACATAAATAGCAACTGATAGGAACTATGTTGAAATATGAAAATTCATAGATTCTGTCCTTTGACCTTGTCATTGAAGTACACACACTCAGAAATAAAGGAAGAAAGACAAATTCACTTAATCATATATTACTGAACCCCCTGCTGAATTTCTAGCATTATCATTGCACAAATGGTGGCCTCAAAATATTTGTTTATTCATTAAATGTTTTGAGCATCTACCTTGAGTGAGTTCTACTTGAGGAAGTTACAGCAATAAACAACCCAAACTCCCTATCCTAATTTGGCTTCTGTGCCAGAGGAAGTGACAGTAAATAAAGAGATGAATATTTACTTTAATACTAGGTGGAAATAAGTTCTATGAAGAAAAATGAATCAGGGAGAGGGAAATGATGCAGGATGGAGGGTTGCTTTGCTATTTTATATGGCACAGTTATGGATTGCTTGGCTGAAGAAAAAAATATCAGTAGACAACCCATGGCTTTCTGGAACCCTGCCTTTCTTTATTACTCTGACCTCACTCTGACATTCGATCTCTGCACTGGCCTCCCTACTAGATCCAGAATATGATAGTCAAGTCCTTTTCTCTCAGTCTGCAGTGGTCTCACCTGTTGGATGCATAGCTGTCCCCTTCATGTCCTTATGGGCATTTACTCGAGAGGTGGGTTTCCAGGGAGGCTTTAATAGGCTACTTGTCTAAATGGCAACACATATTTTCTTTATTGTCTTTCTTTGCATTATTTAGCTCCTAATTACTGCCTCAAATTTTATATGTTTTATTTATTTTTCTTGCTCCATGTCTGTGCCCACCACAAGGATGTAAATCCCATGAAGGCAGAGATTTTTGTCTCTACTGCTTCATCGATAGCTTCTAGAAAGGTGCCTTATGAGGAGAAAGTGCTAAACTAACTTGTTTACTATATGAATAAATACAATATTTGTGCTTTGGGAATATGTTTCTTGAGACTAAGCAAAAGAGACAAGAAACAAAGGAGAAGTTGGAAACGTTTAAAATAATCTTGCTATGATATGATAAATCCTGAAGAAAAATGTTAGCAATGAAGATTGATACCAATAGATGTATGTGAAAAATATGAGACAAAGAAAGATAGAGCTGAAAACTACAAGACACTCATGAGAGAAATTAAAGAAAATACCAATAAATGGAAACACATCCCCTGCTCATGGATAGGAAGAATTAATATTGCAAAATGGCCATCCTGCCTAAAGCAATCTACAGATTCAATGCAATCCCTATCAAAATACCAACAAGCATTCTTCAAATAACTAGAGCAAATCGTTCTAAAATTCATATGGAACCACAAAATACCCAGAATAGCCAAAGCAATCCTGAGAAGGAAGAATACAGTGGGGGAAATAACGCTCACTGACTTCAAGCTCTACTACAAAGCCACAGTAATCAAGACAATTTTGTACTGGCACAAGAACAGACCCATAGACCAAAGGAACAGACTAGAGAGTCCAGACATAAACCCAAGCATATATGGTCATTTAATATATGATAAAGGAGCCATGGATATGCAACAGGGAAATAACAGCCTCTTCAACAGCTGGTGTTGGCAAAACTGGGCAGCTACATGTAAGAGAATGAAACTGGATTATTGTCTAACCCCATACACAAAAGTAAACTCAAAATGGATCAAAGACCTGAATGTAAGAAATGACACCATAAAACTCTTAGAACATAGGCAAAAATCTCTTAGACATAAATATGAGCAACTTCTTCATGAACATATCTCCCTGGGCAAGGGAAACAAAAGCAAAAATGAACAAGTGGGACTATATCAAATTAAGAAGCTTCTGTACAGCAAAGGACACCATCAGTAGAACAAAATGACATCCTACAGTATGGGAGAATATGTTCATAAATGACATATCCAATAAGGGGTTGACATCCAAATTATATAAAGAGCTTACACACCTCAACAAACAAAATACAAATAAGCCAATTAAAAAATAGGCAAAGGGGCTGAACAGACACTTCTCAAAAGAAGAAATTCAGATGGCCAACAGACACACGAAAAGATGCTCCACATCGCTAATCATCAGAGAAATGCAAATTAAAACCACAATGAGATATCACCTCACACCAGTTAGGATGGCCGCCTTCCAAAGACAAACAACAACAAATGCTGGCGAGGATGCGGAGAAAGGGGAATCCTCCTACACTGCTGGTGGGAATGTAAATTAGTTCAACCATTGTGGAAAGCAGTATGTAGGTTCCTCAAAAAACTCAAAATAGAAATAGCATTTGACCCAGGAATTCCACTCCTAGGAATTTACCCTAAGAATGCAGCATTCCAACTTGAAAATTACATATGCACCCCTATGTTTATCGCAGCAGTACTTACATTAGCCAAGAAATGGAAGCAACATACATGTCCATCAGTAGATGAATGGATAAAGAAGAAGTGGTATGTATACACAATGGAATATTATTCAGCCATAAAAAGAAAACAAATACTACCATTTGCAATAACATGGATGGAGCTAGAGAGTATTATGCTCAGTGAAATAAGCCAGGTGGAGAAAGACAAGTATCAAATGATTTTATTCATCTGTGGAGTATAAGAACAAAGAAAAACTGAAGGAACAAAACAGCAGCAGATTCACAGAACCCAAGAATGGACTAACAGTTACCAAAGGCAAAGGGACTGGAAAAGATGGGTGGGAAGGGAAGGATAAGGGGAATAAAGGGGTATTACAATTAGCACACATAATCTAACAGGGGTGGGGGTGGGGTGGGGGGATATGGGATAGGCAGTATAACACTGAGAAGACAAGTAGTGACTCTATAGTATCTTGCTACACTGATGGACAGTGACTGTAATGGGGTGTGTGGTGGGGACTTGATAATAGGGGGAGTCTAGTAAGTATAATATTGCTCATGTAATAGTACATTAATAATAGCAGAAAAAAAAGAAAGAAAGTTAGAGCTATGTGCCTGTCCCCCAAAAGAGACATAAGATCTAAGCATCAATAAAATGGTTAGTTTTTTAGACATGACTTTAAATATTATGCCATTATTAATAAAATCAGGGATGCCATGATGATTAAATAACTCAATTTTATACATTATATTTAATATGATTCAGAAGGTTCCTTATTCAGAGTGCTACAGACTAGAACTTGAGATTATATTTGATGTTAGAATTAAAGAAATGCTTTTTGAGGATCACTGTCTCCAAAAGCCTATACCACCATCCCCAAAATATCACCCAGTCCAATAAAAGATACAAAACATCTACAGCTTTAATTCACTACAATTGTATAATATTCTTTTGAATCAAATGTAATTCCATTCACTCCTACTGTGTTCTGTAAATATGTTTCAAGGTGCCTGAATTATATGCTTTCTACATGTATTCACCCATTTATACAGTCAACAAATACGTATTGATTTAGTTAATGAAGCCCGTGAATGTAACAGTAATGTACTAAATGGCACAATTATGACCTCCAGTGATCCCCCTTTTCTGATTTAAAATAAAAATCAATGTTATTTCAGTTGATCAGCAATAAAGCCACTAGCAAAATGCCTAGCATGGAGCAGTTATTCAATAAAAGTGTGGATTTGGTGCTGGTCTGATTATAAAAAAATTCGAAACAAAGGAGTTTATAATCTTACTGTGGGAAAAAAGTTCTCCCTCTACCCTTTTGAGTTCTTGGCTAAGAATCCTGTAATAAAAAACAGATTAACAAAACCACAACAAACAAGTTTATTTATGTGTGTACCTCATGCACATGTTGGGGATACCCACTGGAACATTGTACCTAAAGAGGTGACTTAGGATTCAGGCTTAAATACTATCTTCATAGGGAAAGGGGAGGGTGATGCAGACCTTTGAGGGGGGCAAAAATCATTCTTAGGAAGATGGACATGGAGGTGTGATAGTTTGTGACAAAGTATGTTGAGGTATAGAGTCCACTTCTAGTCTCCTCTCCTGTGACAAGAGTCAATGCTGACTGGGTTATGAAACTCTCAGGGAGGCAATCTATGACAATTGGGTTCCTTTTGGAGAATTTGTCTATAGGCAGACAAGGGAGCTCAGAGACAGCCTCTCCCTCCATCGGGTGTTTGTCAGATGCCTACAGCTTAAAGCAATCGGTTTACCAAAGTGGCATATTTTGGGGTGTCATAGTCTGCTACCCTTTAAGCTAGGACAATAAAAGACAATAAGACAACAGAAAAAAAAGAAAAGAAAAAAGAGTACAACCAAAATGTCCTCCAAAAGGCTCTTCAGTTAACAACCACCACCACACCAGTCCATCTTAGTCTCTAACACCAACACTGAAAGAGGCTGATCTGTGGCATGTAAAACAAAAAGAGAAAATGTCAACAGTTCTTTTTTTACTTTCCACCTCTGGTGGAAAGGCAGGTTATACAGATGATCTAGGTGTGCTCAGCCAAGCTTAGTTTGCGTACTGCCAGATGAAGCATTCGCCTCTTCTCCTGGCCATGCACTCCTGTATGGCCCTTGCAGAGATCCAGCAGGGAGAGAGTCAGAGGGTCAGGGCCTCAGTGAGCATCTCTCCAGCACTGATGGAGATCCTTTCCCACACTGGCCCAACTTGTGATGACTATTCAGGTTTCTTTTTCCATCCTTCCTTCATGCCATAGGACGCTAAACTGGTCTGCATTTCCTCTCTGACTCTAACTTGTTAAATCAAAAGGGTACCTTACCTTTTTTCCCCTGTTTTAAAACCTAAATAGTTCAAGAGAATTGATGTCTAATTATTGGCCCAAGTGCTTTGTCTTTATCCAGGTAGTCAACAGTTATGCTAGAAATAAAAAATTGTTATGGCTAGATTAGGTCGATCTTTACAAGGTCATCTTTGTTCAATTCATTTAAAACAGAACAATCTAAATTAAAACATTCTTTATGAATCTCCTCTTCCTTGTCTTCAAAAGGGGGGGTAACCCAAAAAGAACGTATTTTTTAATATTTGATTACACATTAGAAAATTTTACATCAAAACAAAGTTGGTTACACTCTAAATAATTTAAATTAATCTGGTAATATGTAACTAAGGTTTTCAAAGTGGAGAAACATAACTTTCAATAGAAAATTTTGAAGTTTCCAAGATTTTTCATTACCAGTGATGCTTTCCAATTAGTTATCAAGGCTATGGAGACCACACTCCTTGTCTTCCTTGTTCTTATTAAGTTTTTCTACTTGCTGTTGGAATAGAACCCAATGACCCTTACTCTTTCATCAATTCTGTTTCTTACTTTTAGTTTTAAACATGTTTTCCTGTTGGTCCTTATTGATTTAAATAGCATGGACTTTCCTCTTGTCCAGCTAAGCCCCCCAGTTGCGTTTCTGGCAATTTTGTATTTCCTCAGAGATGTTTCCTTTTCCTCCTGCTGTGTATGCGTCACAGTGCCAGCCAATGGGCTTCTCCTGCTTACGGACTTAGTGTAAGTGGTGCTCACAAATGGGTCTGTGTTGTTTTATCTAGGTGTTGATGTACCTCTGAGTAGGCAAAAGATTTCTCAGCCTCCTTCAAAATTGCTTTAATGGTGAAGTTTTTCTATTAATGTTACATGAGGGGATCTGAGAATTGGGTTACATCAATGTTAGGAACTTAAATCTAAGTCTGGGTGTAATAAATCCCAAAAACTGTGATTGAGTTTTCATCCAATTAAATACTGAAGTCCTTCCTATATAAAAGTTCTGCATTTTAGAGTGTATAAAATATGTAAAATAAGCTAAGAATGATGACTGGGTCACCGAAAAATCTCTCTTTAAATGTCCACATTTTTATAAAACTTTTACTCATCTGAGAATGTATTTCCCTTTTAATGCCTATTCAGGCTGCTTTTCACTGTCAGGCTTGGCTAGAATCCTCTTCTATTTCCTACCTCAAGAGGCAGCCCATTTGACTCAGATATCTTTCATCATCCTTGAAATTCAGTTGCTAGACTGCCTCCTTTCCAGGCAATAAAACCTGACTACAGCGTTTTCCATAAATCAACTGGAAAAAAATTCCATTCCAAATGGATGTTTTTCCTAAATAGCAAATTTTAAGTACCATACCATCATGTTGGATTGTGCCTTGGAGAATCTTATAAGTATCATAGATAGGGAGAATTTAAATTGCCAGGATAAGTGGACTTTATTGTTTTCAGTCTCTCTCAACATTAGTAGCTGTTTAGAGACTCATTTTCTGGGAACAGAAAACAAAATGCCTTTTGCTTTGTAAAAGTTCACACCATATTATTTGGAACCTTCAAGCATGTTGTTTTTAAAACGGTATTTCAATCATGATCTTTAAAATTAATTCCAATAATATAAATATTTATATAGCACTTAAGTAGGGACCACTAGTGAAACGGTAGATGGTAAAATTTTTTAAATGAGTATTTTTATCATATAAGATGAAAAGACCACTTTAACATCCTACTTTCCTACTCCCATATTGCTCTTATATAAGCCAGTGTAATAATCATTTGAGAGCTGAGGAAACTGGGGCAGAGAAAGACTAGGAAACCTGCCCCAGGACACACAGAACAGAATGGCCAAGCTGGGACTGCAACTGGGCACATAAATCCTAGATGGCATTTAGTTGATGGTGTTCTGTTCCTTGTTTGAACAAATAACAGACAATTGTAGCATTAAATCTAACATGAGCAACACTTAATGAACAGTGACACCAACATGATTTACTGCTTCTCCTAGAATATAAGCTACTCCCAGTGAGAGGTTCAAGGAACTTTGGAACCCAGATTCAGTTTTTATGCTCACAAGGATGTTGCATATTGCTAATTGAGTGTGCCAAGTGCTAGCTCTATAATCAGAAATTAAAAGCGATTTCCTAAATTATCTAGCTTACTTTCCAGGAGATGCATGCTTCTCTTTTATATTCATATTTCCTGTAACATGGAACACAGGGAGCAGGTCTGATAAAAAATGAGATGCTCAATTTATATTTTAATTATTAGGAATCAATTTAGTGAGTGTGATAAACAAATAGTTTGCTATTTCATTCCAATTTTTGTGCTAGCATCTCTGCATTATATCCAGTGTTTATGTGAACAGTATTATAAAACTATTGAATGTCATTTAAAAAAAATTATGTCATTTCCAATACAAAATTGGTTTTTTATACAGTTTGATCATCAGACTGGCAATTTAGTTGTAAAATCTGGAGTGGAGATAATAGATTCACAATACCTAGACTTGGACTAACTTTCTAATGCCCGCAAACTTTTATGCAAAGCTCAAGAGTCCTTTCTCTATTCTTGGTAAAACTCAGATCTTAAAAGCTATGTTCCACATCACACCTCCAGGCTTCTCAGTTGTTACTCCCATTTTTAAGTTGCTCAAATCTGCGTCCTATTGGAGTAATGAGGATCCAAATATGTGGTGGGGCCATTTGGTCCTCCTAGGCGATGCTTCTCCCCTACAAAACAAAACAGGGCATTCCATTAATAGATTTATTTTTACCTTTAATTTAGCCAATGACAATTTAAAACAATTATTTTATGCATCATGATCTATTTTAACTTCTTTCTGTATTCTTACACATATTAGAAAAGGTCAAATTTTTTAAGCTTCTCATGTCTTTCTAGAAAGAAGCCATGTCTAATTATTGTCACATATGCCCTCCTATCTCCACTCCCAATTTAGATAAAATGAAACCTCTCTGAAAGAGGGCAAAGACTGTTAGGATTGGACAGGAGAAGATGGTCCTTGTACACATGAGCACTGAGGTCTCATGGAAATCCATATGGAGCAAGTTCATGGTAATGGGGCTTCTGAACTGTGCTGGGAAGGAGGTGTCTCAGTATCACAGCTCCTACAGCCAGGCATCAGCGCACTTTAACCACAATGCAACTTCTTTCAGTTTTACATATATGGATATGGGTTAGATACCTATTATTACTAATAATTACTGGTAATTATTACTAGTGCATAAGACCAAAAACCAGTCTTCTTCAATTTTGATAATTATAACCTTTCTATGTACCTGTACTTTGTGGAACACAGCTGTCTGGCTGATCTTCCGTCATTGTCACTAGTTCTTTTGCCAGTGCATGGCTGAGAATGCATAACTCATCTCAGGGCCCCAGCCTCACCACCTCAATTATCAGCCTCATATTGAGTGTTCTCCTTTCCTCTCCATTTTCTATCTCATCTCCTTCATACAGACTTGCACAGGCAAGGCTATATGTAGCGTTTTGTAGTGTTAACACTACAAAACAGAGTCCATACTTTATTGGAAACTCCATTTCTTTGCTCTTCTTTATCCTTCAAAAAGTTGTCTGAACTCACTTTTTCTACCTTCTCATTTTCATTTTATAATTAGCCCACTTTACTTAGGCATTCAAATACTTCAAAGATTTCTTTAGCTCTTCATAGAAGATTTTCATCATTTTCGTCTCATCTCAGGTGTCACTTCCTTTGAAGAGACATTCTCCTTCTGCCACTGTTAGAGGGACCTCTCCCATTATATTGTCATGACTGTTGTCTTCATATGTCATAGCATCTACACTGTTTAATATTATATTGCTTATATAATGTATCTGTTTATTATACTGTTTATCATCTCCAGAGCATGTTACTATTTGATATGCTGTTTCTCTATTTGTTTACTGTGTTTTCCCCAGTACGTGAAATTCATTAGTGCAGTAGTCTTGAACTCTACCTGCACATAATTGTCACTAAATACATAGTTTATCAAATAAAGACCCACTTCTGCCTAGAGTCTCATCTACTATGGCCTGCTCTGAGGTTTTGTTTTGTTTTTTTCTAAAGCAGGACACAGACACCTATTTTCTGGCCAAGATTTTTTTTTTGTATTGTTAATGTACAATTACTTGAACAACATTAGGGATACTAGACTCCCCCTATTGTCAAGTCCCCACCACATACCCCATTACAGTCACTGTCCATCACCGTACTAAGATGCTCTGGAATCATTACTTGTCTTCTCTGTGTATACTACCTTTCACATATCCACCCACCACTACATTATGTATGCTAATCGTAATACCCCTTTTCCACCTTATCCCTCCCTACCCACCCATCTTACCCAGTCCCTTTCCCTTTGGTAACTGTTAGTCCATTCTTGGGTTCTGTGAGTCTGCTACTGTTTTGTTCCTTCAGTTTTTTCTTTGTTCTTATACTCCACAGATGAGTGAAATCATTTGATACTTGTCTTTCTCCACCTGGCTTATTTCACTGAGCATAATACCCTCTACCTCCATCCATGTTGTTGCAAATGGTAGTATTTGTTTTCTTCTTATGGCTGAATAATATTCCATTGTGTATATATACCATGTCTTCTTTATCCATTCATCTACTGATGGACACTTATGTTGTTTCCATTTCTTCTCTATTGTAAACAGTGCTGCAATAAACATAGGGGTGCATATGTCTTTTTCAAACTGAGCTCCTGCTTTCTTAGGGTAAATTCCTAGGAGTGGAATTCCTGGGTCAAATGATATTTCTATTTGAGTTTTTTGAGGAACCTCCATACTGCTTTCCACAATGATTGAACTATTTTACATTCCCACCAGCAGTGTAGGAGGGTTCCCCTTTCTCCATATCCTCACCAACATTTGTTGTTGTTTGTCTTTTGGGTGTTGGCCATCCTAACTGGTGTGAGGTGATATTTCATTGTGGTTTTAATTTGCATTTCTCTGATGATTAACGATGTGGAGCATCTTTTCATGTGCCTGTTGGCCATATGAACTTCTTCTTTGGAGAAATGTCTGTTCAGCTCCTCTGCCCATTTTTTAATTGGTTTATTTACTTTTTGTTTGTTGAGGTGTGTGAGCTCTTCATATAATTTGGATGTCAACCACTTATGGATATGTCATTTATGAATATATCATCCCAGACTGTAGAATGTCTTTTTTTTTTCTACTGGTGGTGTCCTTTGCTGTATAGGAGCTTTTTAGTTTGATATAGTCCCACTTGTTTATTTTTACTTTTGTTTCCCTTGCTCTGGGAGATATGTTCATGAAGATGTTGCTCATGTTTATGTACAAGAGATTTTTGCCTATGTTGTGTTCTAAGAGTTTTATGATGTCATTTCTTACATTCAGGTCTTTGATCCATTTTGAGTTTACTTTTGTGTATGGGGTACGACAATAATCCAGTTTCATTCTCTTACATGTAGCTGCCCAGTTTTGCCAACACCAGCTGTTGAAGAGGCTGTTATTTCCCCATTGTATATTAATGGCTCTTTTATCATATATTAACTGACCATATATGCTTGGGTTTATATCTTGGCTCTCTAGTCTGTTCCACTAGCCTATGTATCTGTTCTTGTGTCAGTACCTAATTGTCTTGATTACTGTGGCTTTATACTAGAACTTGAAGTCTGTGAGTGTAATTCCCCCTGCTTTATTCTTCCTTCCCAGGATTGCTTTGGCTGTTCAGGGCTTTTGTGGTTCCATGTGAATTTTAGAACTGTTTGCTCTAAGTTCATTGAAGAATGCTGTAGGTATTTTGATAGGGATTGCTTTGAATATGTAGATTGCTTTAGGCAGGGTGACTATTTTGACAATATTAATTATTCCTAGCCAAGATTATGGGAAGAATTTCCATTTATTAGTGTCCTCTTTAATTTCTTTTAAGAGTGTCTTGTAGTTTTCAGGGTATAAGTTTTTCACTTCCTTGGTTAGGTTTATTTCTAGGTATTTTATTCTTTTTGATGCAATTGTGAATGAAATTGCTTTCCTGATTTCTCTCTCTATTAGTTCATTGTTAGTGTATAGGAATGCAACAAGTTTCTGTTCATTAATTTTGTATGCTGCAACTTTGCTGTATTCAGATATTAGATCTACTAGTTTTGGAGTGGATTCTTTAGGGTTTTTTTGTGTACAATATCATGTCATCTGCAAACAGGGACAGTTTGACTTCTTCCTTGCCAATCTGGATGCCTTTTATTTCTTTGTTTTGTCTGATTGCCATGGCTAGGACCTCCAGAACTATGTTGAATAAAAGTGGGGAGAGTGGGCATCCTTGTCCTATTCCAAATCTTAAAGGAAAAGCTTTCAGCTTCTCACTGTTAAGTATACTGTTGGCTGTGGGTTTGTCATATATGGCCTTTATTATGTTGAGGTACTTGTCCTCTACACCCATTTTGTTGAGAATTTTTATCATGAATGGATGTTGAATTTTGTCAAATACTTTTTCAGCATCTATTGAGATGATCATGTGGTTTTTGTCCTTTTAGTTGATGTAGTGGATGATGTTGATGGATTTTAGATTGTTGTACCATCCTTGCATCCCTGAGGGGAATCCCACTTGATCATGATGGATGATCTTTTTGATGTATTTTTAATTCAGTTTGCTAATATTTTGTTGAGTATTTTTGCATCTATGTTCATCAGGGATATTGGTCTGTAATTTTCCTTTTTTGTGGTATCTTTGCCTGGTTTTGGTATTAGAGTGATGTTGGCCTCATAGAATGGGTTTGGGAGTATTTCCTCTTCTACTTTTGGAAAAGTTTGAGGAGGATGGGTATTAGGTCTTCACTAAATGTTTGATAAAATTCAGCAGTGAAACCATCTAGTCCAGGGTTTTGTTCTTAGATAGTTTTTTGATTACCAATTCAATTTCTTTGCTGTTAATTGGTCTATTCAGATTCTCTGTTTCTTCCTGGGTCAGCCTTGGAAGGGTGTATTTTTCTAGAAAATTGTCCATTTCTTCTAGTTTATCCAGTTTATTGCCATTTAATTTTTCATAGGATTCTCTCATAATTCTTTGTATTTCTGTGGTGTCCATAGTGATTTTTCCTTTCTCATTTCTGATTCTGTTTGTGAATAGACTCCCTTTTTTTCTTAATAAGTCTGGCTAGGCATTTAACTATTTTGTTCATTTTCTCAAAGAACCAGCTCCTGTTTCATTGATTTTTTCTATTGTTTTATTATTCACTATTTTATTTATTTCTGCTCTATTCTTTATTATGTCTCTCCTTCTACTGACTTTGGCCCTCATTTGTTCTTTCTTTTCTAGTTTCAGTAATTGTGAGTTTAGACTGTTCATTTGGGATTGTTCCTCTTTCTTGAGGTAGGCCTGTATTGCAATGTATTTCCCTTTTAGCATGACCTTCGTAGCATCCCACAGATTTTGTGGTGTTGAATTACTGTTGTCATTTGTTTCCATATATTATTTGATATCTGTTTTTACTTTGTCATTGATCCATTGATTATTTAGGATTATGTTATTAAGCCTCTATGTGTTTGTGGGCTGTTTGTTTTCTTTGTGTAATTTATTTCTAGTTTCATACCTTTGTGATCTGAGAAACTAGTTGGTACAATTTCAATCTTTTTGAATTTACTGAGGTTCTTTTTGTGGCCTAGTATATCATCTATTCTGAAAATGTTCCATGTGCACTTAAGAAGAATCTGTATCCTGTTGCTTTTGATGGAGTGTTCTGTAGATGTCCGTTAAGTCCATCTGTTCTTATACGTTGTTCAGTGCCTCTGTCTCTTTACTTATTTTCTGTCTGGTTGATCTGTCCTTTAGAGTGTGTGGTGTGTTGAAGTCTCCTAAAATGAATGCATTGCATTCTGTTTCTCCCTTTAATTCTGTTAGTATTTGTTTCACATATGTAGATGCTCCTTTGTTGGGTGCATAGATATTTATAATAGTTATATCCTCGTGTTGGACTGTCCCTTTATCATTATGTAATGTCCTTCTTTGTCTCTGTGACTTTCTTTGTTTTAAAGTCTATTTTGTCTGATACAAAGTGAGTCTCTTGTAAGCAGCATATTGACAGATCTTGTTTTTTTATTCATTCAGTGACTCTATGTCTTTTGATTGGTGCATTCAGACCATTTATATTTAGGGTGATTATTGATAGGTATGTACTTATTGCCATTGCAGGCTTTAGATTCGTGGTTACCAAAGGTTCAAGGGTAGTTCCCTTACTATCTATCAGTCTAATTTAACTCACTTCGTATGCTATTACAAACACAACTTAAAGGTCTTTTTTTTTTTCCTTTTTCTTCCTCCTCCATTCTTAGTATGTTATGAATCATATTCTGTACGCTTTGTCTATCCTAGTTGACATCTATTTAGCCTTAAGAATACTTCCATCTACAGGAGTCCCTCCAAAATGTACTGTAGAAGTGGTTTGTGGGAGGCAGATACTCTCAGCTTTTGCTCTGAAAATAGTTTAATCCCTCCATAAAATTTAAATGATAACCTTGCCTGGTAGAGTATTATTGGTTCAAGGCCCTTCTGCTTCATTGCATAAATATATCATGCCACTCCCTTCTGGTCTGTAAGGTTTCTGTTGAGAAGTCTGATGATAGCCTGATGGGTTTTCCTTTGTATGTGATCTTTTCTCTCTCTCTAGCTGCTTTTAAAAGTCTGTCTTTTTCCTTGATCTTTGCAATTTTAATTACTGTATTTCTTGATGCTGTCTTCTTTGGTTCCCTTGCGCTGGGAGATCTGTGCACCTCCATGGCCTGAGAGACTATCTCCTTCCCCAGATTGTGGAAGTTTTCAGCAATTACTTCCTCAATGACACTTTCTATCCCTTTTTCTCTCTCTTCTTCTGGTACCCCTATAATGCGAATATTGTTCCATTTGGTTTGGTCACACAGGTTTCTCAATATTCTTTCATTCTTAGAGATTGTTTTTTTCTCTGTACCTCAGCTTCTTTGTATTCCTCTTCTCTCATTTCCATTCTATTTACCGTCTCTTCTACTACATCTAATCTGCTTTTACACCCTCCATGTATGTTTCCTTTCATATATGGAATTTCTTAATAATTGAATCTCTGAGTTAAATTCGTTCCTGAGTTCTTGAATATTTTTTTGTACCTCCATAAGCATGTTTATGATTTTTATTTTGAATTCTCTTTCAGGAAGATTGGTGAGTTCAGTTTCATTTGGCCCTTTTTCTGGGCTTATGAGATTTTGGTCTGAACTGGAGCTGGTGCCTGGGGAGAGAGAGATCTGTTTCCTGATTCTTGTCTGTGGTGCCTGTCTCCAGTGTCAGAGCCAGTGGGCCGAGCACACAGGTGTAAGCCTCTGTGCTTTGCATCTGTAGCTATTGTCAGCGGGGCCTCCCTTTGGCTGGCCTTCCGCCAGTGCAGTGACTGCCGGTTTGTGAACAGGTGCCTGCAGGCTAGGAGGGAGGCACAGCAGGCTGCATATCACAGTGGGGTCCTTGGAGCTGGCCAGCCAGCCAGGGGGATGGAGCACCTGAAGCTCCTTAAAGTTCCTAACCTGCCGGGCAAAGGATGCCCAGACAACCTTGTCCAGCTCTCCCTTCTCCTGTGCCACAAGCTCTGTACAAACCCCGCCCCTTCAGCAGCCCTCTAGCTGCTAGGAAGCCTCTCAAACTGCCTGCCTTTCCTCTGTCACAGAAGGGCTGGATGTAGAATCTGTCCTCCACAAACGACCAGAATCTCAGTCTCTTAACTACTCCACCTGTCCCAGCTCCAGAGCAACACACATTGTATATTTCTGCTTGCAAAGCACATCTCCAGGGCTAGGTGCTCAGCAGTCCCAGGCTTTCACCCCTTCCCCTCTCTGTTTCTCTTCCTCCCACTGGTAAGCTGGGATGGGGGAAGGGCTTTGGTCCTGCTGGGTTAAGGCCCTCATATATTACCCCGCTTCATGAGGTTTGCTCTGTTCGTGAGGTCTTTATGCAGTCTGGTTCAGCCTTCTTTCTTGTTGTTATTTTATGGCTAGTTGTACTACGTAACTATATTTTCATACCATTTGTAGTTTTGGGAGGAGTTCTCAATCTCACCTCTCATGCTGCCATCTTGAATCTCCTCTGGCCAAGATTTTGCTCTGATATTTTTATTAAAAAAAAAAAGTTGATGCCAGCTAGGTTGAGATAATAAGTACATTCCTTTGTCCATAGTATTTTGTACTGTTGTCTCTTTCTATGAGGCAAGGGAATAATAGCAAATGGTCTCTGCTTCTGTGTTTCATTTCTGTCTATTCCATCCAGCTCTGTAGACTTCTTCAGAATTCCCTAGATTTTAAGTGATGAACCATGTTTAGGTCATTCTAGATTAATCCATTCCCTTCTAGGCTTGAAACACTGTTACTAAATTTACTGAATAAAATAACTTTTTCTGAAAACCACATTTTCCACACCTCTGGAGAAAAATGTTGAAAAATTCACAGGATTTCATTCTGTGTGCCCATGCATCTATCCTTTAACTTCATAACATCTTGCTGGAAATTTTATTCACATTATTAGGATATTGAAAGTATGTTTCTTCTTAAAGAAAGTACAAACGCCAAATTTAGATAAGCCCATCCCTGAATTACAGGGGGATACAAGTACATACATTCACCTGAATGTGAATGCTGACCAGCATCCGGATCCAAAAAGGCTGAAGACTTCGCTGGTATTAACTAAGATAGACCAGGTTTTAAAAGTTACTTAATTCTAAGGAATGCTTTGTAGACAGGAAATACTACGTGAAATAGAATTTCCAAACTTAGTTGAAGAGTGTCCTAATAACTTCAAGTAGACAGGAGGTTAAAACAACCTTGAACACTGAAACACTTGCATAGAAAGGATTTTGAGGGTGTTGAATTTATATTTCACTGGGAGACAGAGAGGTCTAAGTCAGAGAAACGTCTCAGCACAGCAATATTTTCTCTCAGGAAATCATGACCATCTCTCTTTCAGGAAATCTACTTAGCTGTTCTGAGAAAGTAAGAATTTCTGCAAGTATACATTTGTTTGAGAGATTCTTTTAGAAGGACAATAAGCACTTAGGGAAACAATTTCCATCTTATTACAAAATTCTCATAATGCCAAGGGAGTCGCAATATTTCAGAATATGTTTAATGCTTGAAAATGGATCAACATTTAACATTTTAGGCAAAGGTTGTAATGTTTCAAATTTAGGATGGTTTGCTTAGTCTTAGAGTTTTATATTGTTATTCTTTCTCTTGATAGTACTGCCACTGCACAGGGACAACTATTCAGAGCTTTTGTGCTCTTGAAAAACACTCAGATCTGTGAGATTTAAAAACAAAACAGAAACTCTTAAAAGAAAACTCTAACCTTGTCTTTTTGCAGCTTGGATGCTCCCAAGTATTTTGTGGGGGAGAAGAAATATAAAGTACTAATGTTAAACTTATCTTTATTTAAGTAAACATCATTGAATTTCTTGAAGTGATAAATATAGCTTTAATTAATATATTTTTTATGTTTTCTTCACAACCTTTTCTCTCCAACTTTTGTTATCCCATTTGCTTTTCAAAATTGTTAGAGACATTTGATGTATTTAATGAATATCTGTTTTTTTTACCAAAACTAAAATTCCGTCTTACTGCTGAAAGATCATTTTTTTAGTAATTCGTGTTTGTTTTATTTTAGGGACTTAGTAAGTTCTTATTTTTTTCCTAAATCACACTAATCTCAACTTCATGTCTAAATAGAACTTGTAGATACACAATATTATAATAAAAGTTTGGTTTAATATGAGATTAGAGGCAACACATGATTGAAATAGTCACAGCATTTGACTTGTGACTTCGCAGAGACCAGCTATACAGGGAAGGTCTCCTACTGCCAGCTGGGTGTGTCCAGGCTTCTGCACTCCCTGCTCTCCTCCTGCTTCCACAGTCTTCCTTTTCTTAGTTTTTTTTCTTGTTCTTTCCTTTGATTGGGGAGGGCCCTGGAGTTTCTTTTGTCCTCTTCTCATAATGTATTTTCTACTTTGTCATCATAACCATTGACATACCTATAATATCCTCAAGCAAAGTACGTTTCCTTGATGTATTGTAACTTGTCATAATACTCATGTTAGATGGTATGTAACAGTTATTAGGTTACACATCACCCTTCCAAATTGGAATCTAATTCGGATTAAAGGTTGTTGGCTAGTTTCAAGGAAATGTTAAATATTAACTTAAATAGTAATGATATAAATGAAGAGTTTATTATATTATGAAAGAATTTGCTCTTGATTAGGTAATATTAGTAACACTCTTAAACCATTTAAAATTATGATTTAGTATGCACAACAGTTTATTGTATGAAGTATAATAAAAAAATTCAATCATAAAAAAATTGGAAACATTTAATATTACATTAGTGCAATTTGAAGTTACAGCTCTAAATTTGAAGCAAAAATGGGAAAAAGCCAACTAAGATTTGGAGCTTTTTGCATTCATCAATATGTAGTTTAATATTTAGTGTAGGATTAGGTCAACAAACACCATAACTGAATATTCTTAGACTATGTTATTTTATGTTACATATACTTTATATTACTTGACAGGTCATTTTAATTCTTTACTAATGTTTTTATTTTGGTATAATTTATTCAGTATTATCTCTGTTGTATTATTTAATTGACATGCACAAGAAATCTTAGAAGGACCTATAGAGAAAAAAACTGAATAATTATTCTCATATAGAAAATCATATTTCATAAAAATTAAGTTTCCATCCTTCAGGTAATAATTGTTATTCTGAAAGCTCTATACCCAGTACTTATTCTTTGACTTTTCTTATGCATATTTCCAAGTTGTAACTGATGGTAAATAATGTATTTACTTTTTGAAAGAATGAATTTAAAACCTAATTTATATATTACCAAGGCATACCATCTCCCTTTTGTAAAACAAACTTCTGCTTATATCATTGTATTATAGGACAGTATGCTCTACTGTTGTGTTCCTTCTGGAGATCAATTTATTCTGATAACTTATTGAAATACAAATAAAATAAATAACCAACAAAGTTCCAAATAAAAGTTTTAGTTAAATAGCTGTATCTATATAAATCTAAATAAAAATATATGTTTTACATAGGTTTTTACAAATATATTGACATTTTATTAAAGCATATACACTGAGGTACTTATATGTTACATTTTTAGATAAAGGCCCAGAAATACTGTGACACATTTGCTCTCTGTCTACCCCAAAACAGGTGAAGCTTATTCCAAGAGCAGCTTGGATATGCATAGTTACTGGATTATAGACAACCAGAGATAGAGCTGAGTCTTCAGAGACTCCTGGGAGAAAAGGCTACTTTAGGACTGGACAAACCTGACTGAAAATAATAACACATCTTGTAGATAAAATGGTTAGTTAAATAGCTGTAAAAAGCAACATAGATATTGATGATTTGATGGTTTTTAAAATATTTCAATTAATTTCATTAAATTACTTAATTACACAGCTGTAATTATCTGAACACGCGCTACCAGTTATTCTTAGGTATGTTGTGGCTTTTGACTTTTAAAACAATAATTATTGGTTTTATTTTTGAATGCTTCTTTTCTTTTTTTTTCTTTCTTTTTTTTCAGATGACACGAGAACAATACATACTAGCAACACAACAGAATAACCTACCGAAGGCTGAGAATGCGCAGCTTTACCCAGTGGGCATCTATGGATGGCGAAAGAGGTGCTTATACTTCTTTGTCCTTCTGCTGTTGGTCACCATGATAGTTAACTTAGCCATGACAATATGGATACTGAAAGTCATGAATTTCACAGTGGTAAGTACCACCATGATTTCACATCTAATTGCTTTTTCTCTAAACATGATGCAACTCTGTTATTTTCATATTTTTAATTGAAAGTTACTCATCTTAATTTTTACAAGTATGTGTTTTGACATTCCAAAGACTGTCATATAGTATTTTAAGACTGAATTCAGTATATATTCAGGACACACATATGATCTTCCTGCCACTAAGTGTGAGACATTTATATCATGAGACAGTCCAGAATAATGACTCATTAGGACGTTAAGAAAACTAACCAATAAGCATGAACTACTGCTTGCTAAATCTGGGAATCTAAGAAATGAGTCTGCTTTTAGAGATGATATTTCACATTAAATTAATATTAGAAATCACAAGTTTGTTTGCAATACTTTGTATAGAATATTTACTTCTCTATATCTGTTTTCTGTGTAACATACTGCATGATCAAATCTAAACACTTAAATTTTCTCTGGGCTGCATGAACCAATGTCTACAATTGTTATCAGACACAATATCATTCTTCTGTAGCACAGATGTGGTAAATAGAAGATAAACTGGAAATGAAATCACTCTCTATGAAAATTATTAACAACAAAATAATTGTATAATTAATTGATGAATTTTGCTTCAGTTTATTAAATGTGTTCAGTAAACCCATGAGCATGACTTATTTGGGAAAAACAAGTTGCTTTAGCAAAGTCTAGTTTAACTTATTTAATATTTTCTGGCTAAATTCTTAAATTTCTTTACTTTGCCTCTAAAATCATTCTGCCTTTGCTTAGAGACCTCAGGTATCTTCACATCAAGCAGTTATCTTTCACTTGCTGACCAGACTGCTGTTTTTCTTTAGACTCCTGCATCCTCAGGGGCAAGTATAAAACTGGCTGTTTGACTTCACTGATCTTTCTACATTGGGCTTCTTTTTTCCCTTTTTAACTCTGCTGTGTATTGATTTAGCAAGAGTAGTTTCTTTCTGACTTCACTGGCTTTTAATTCTAACTCAATCACAGAATCTCAAAAGGGAAAATGAGCCTAGCATCTCTCCATAATGTATGGCACCACAGTTGTGTGCAGAAGGAGCCTGGGGAGGCAGGTGGCCTAACCTTCCAGAGAGGAATACTAGCACTGTGCAAATCATGGTAGAACAGCATATGCTCATGGTGAAAAACGAGCTGAGCAATGGTTCCAGTTTTTACAATACCGTGCACATTTTGAAGGGTATTCATCAGAAAAGAAACAAAGGACAAAGAAAAGATGAGCAGAACTCAGTAAGTTTCAGGATTAGAGAAAATAGCCAAATCCTAGAGATGAAATAATACTCCCCAGACAGTTTGCACATCATTTACTACTTCTTAGTATTCTATATTAAAGGTCACTGAGCATAGATGTCTAGAAGTGAGTTGGGAGCTACTAGGCAAATGATTGCTTTATGTGACTCTGGTATTACATTTGAGCCAGTCCTTTATCCAAGAGTTGGTTCAACCCCTCCTTCCCCAACACACAATTGAGAATGTTGTGGCACACGTGTCACTAATCCTGCTCCTTGTCTTTTTGTTCTTTTAAGTTCTGCTCCTATCTCCCCTTCCTATGTGTAGGCTTCATCAATGATTCATTTTTCACTTAGTAGGGCTGTACATATATGAAATGTTTATGCTTCTAGCAGATTCTTTTATGTTATAATTACCAGCCAAACCAGTAGTTGATGACAGCAACTTTATCAACCACATTTTTCTTAACTATAAAACAGACCTTTTAAAAGAGAGAAAGAGTAAAATTTTCTCCAGTTTTGAAATTTCAAGAATTCAAGTTCCCTTACCAAAAGGCATCTTTCAAAAGCTCATGAAAAGTATGATTAACACTGTCACTTCAGGGAGCCCTGAATCTGTCCAGTGACCATGGCCTTGGGGATTTTGGGATTGAAGCCAGGTAAGCTTCTCAAGCACACTTAAATTAATTAAGAAAATAGATTTAAATGCATAATTACATGACTGCATGCATCAGGCTCCTGATAGCTTGCACCATGCTGAGGCCAAGACTGGATAAGCCGTTGAAGGGAAGTAATCGAAGCAATCACCTTTGTCTTCAGGATCCACACAGGACTCTAGGTTTCTGTCACCTATGGAGATAATTTGAACCTCAGCTGGCCAAAATATGTGTCAACATATTCCTAGAGATAATGAAAGGTGTTTATATCCATAGGTGTCTTGAGATTTATTTATTCATTTATGTTTTGGGCATAATTTTTTTTTTTAATCACAGTTTTATTTTTTATAATCAAAACAGAAGACTGCTATTCTTTTATAGCTGAAATAAATGGAAAGATGAAATTATTGTATCAAGATAAGCACTGTAAGGTAATATACTCTATCTAAATGCAGTAGTTCGTAATTGTTCAGAGAAATTCTGAATTACTTAAATAGTTGTAGACATCAACAGTCATGGACACTACACATCACATTCAGTTGTATGTACTTGAAAAGTGTGAAATAATTTGTAATCCTCTTATATTAGAGCAGTAAAAAAAATCAATTTTCTGTTTTTACTAGTACATTGTGATTGTATCCATCTCTAGAGTAAATACCAAAACCACTTGCCATACTACAGAAAGAAGTAGTAAATGATGTGTAAGTTGTTTCGGGGATATTATGGATCTGAAAAAATGTATTCCTGTTTTCATTGTACTGTTGTCATCCAATACATGGAAATGTATGGCTGTTAACATCTTTTATTTGAGCTAACTGGACATGTTATTATTATCAAAATATTGTGTTTTCAGCACAGCAAGGATAGCCGCCTACCTATTTTGTGATGCTTCAAGGAGTCCATAATTATGACTAGCATTATACATGATCTGTGTGGTTGATATGGCCTTATTCAGTTTCTCATTTTGTGGAAAATAAAATCTTGCTGCTATTGAGATACCCAGCTGCAGAGAATCAGGAAAAAGGAAATGAGTTTATACTACAGGGTGAAAGACTTAGGATAGATATAACAATGATTTCCTGGCTGGCAGAGTTAATAAATGTATAAAATAAGTTAAAGAAAGACACTGTGAACTTTATTCTCCTGAGGTCAGTGTGACACAATTACGCATTGCTGTTTTTGATGTTTGGTGGGTATAATATGTGTGGTTCAGTATAAATGGACTATTCCAGCAGATCTGCCAAATTCAGGCACTTTGCTAAGGCAATATTCTTTTCTTGGTTCAAGGCTCATTTTAAGTAAATTAGTTCTATGTTTGAAAATTGAAAATTAACATAATAATAAAGTAATACTATTAAACCCAAGAGTACCAAGTAAAAATTGGTGGCATCCAACTGCAACTTAATTCAATTATATATGTTAACTAGCCAGCAAAAGAAAGAATGGAAACATAAGTGTCATTTTTTAAGCAAAGAGGGAAAGGAAAGTCATGGGTATTGTAAAGAATACCCAGATGTGGATAATAAGTGAAACAATTGAACAAATTGGAAAAAAAATTTAGAGACTTGTATGATCAGTGGGATGAATATTGGCTGAAAGGACATCCCACAAGAAGCTGAATGTCATAAGTTTTCGGGATTGAACAAGAACCAGGAAGTTTTTAGTTCAACCACCCATATATTGCTTGAGACCATGCTGCAATATTCCCTCCATTAGTCACTCAGGATCTGCTTAGCCCCTTCTTTGGATGATAAGCAAACCACCTGATTAAATCACCAGGTAGTTTTACTGTTATTAATATCTTGATGTTTTGTTGTCTTCCTGTATATCACTCCAATCATAGGCTCCCAGTTCCATTCTTTCAATCTGACATGAATTTATTAAATTATCAAGACCACAATATGTCCTAATACATGCACGCATGTGCACACACACATGCATATGTATATATGTATACATACACTTTTACAACATACACTTACATATACTTATACACATACTCACATCAAGGGTCTATATATGTAATGTTAACTTTAAAATTAAAATGGTTATTTTACCAGCATTAACAAGTTTATTCAGGAATAGCAGAGAATTACAATCTGGGACATGTAAGCTACAGCATAACCATAGGCAAATCACAAGAATGAAGGAAAGAAACACTCTTATATAGGAAGAGGCAGAGTGAGGAGACTTGTTAAGCAAAAAGTCTGTTGGAATAAACTGGGAGTCCCACATATCATGGCTTCTCATTGGCTCAGTTGTGACAGTCTCTCAGTGACTGGGCTGTAGTGGGGGGCAGAAGGCAAAAGCCCTCTTCCTGCTGGATTGATGGATGGCAAAGTAGCTAAAACAGTAAGACAACCATCCCTTCCAGTGGGATCTGAGATTTACAAGGAGTGTTTTCCCTGCGGGCCTCCTAATGTCAAGTCAGTGAGGTTTCCCTTAATTAATTTTCATAATATGTACCATTGGTCATATTTTCTTTTAATGTCTAAAAATCAAAATATGTAAGAGATTCTTGTACAGTTACTTTGGTTTCTTTAGCTGTCACTTGCCTTTCTTCATTTCATGTTTTATCCATGGTACCTAGTTACATTTATATGTTTACAAGACTGTTAACCCTTTTGAGATACCAATCTGTTGGTAGTTATCTTCTAAAGATTCTCCTTATTTATTGGTTTGTTTGTTTATTTAGGTGTCTCTTTCTGACAGATGCATCCCTAATATATTTTTATTCATATATATAATCTCTATGAAAAGACTTACTGTGTTATATTAGATGTATATTTATGGTTCATCTAAATACATATTCTTCTCCACAATTTTCCCCCAGTCCCATTAATGTGCAGATTACTCAAGGAATATAAAGTGGTCTTATCATCTTATTCATCTTAGTGTCTTGGCCAAGCATGTAGTAGGTGTTGCATTATTTTTGGTGGACTATATGTAATTTTTAAAGGTCTGGGTTCACTTTCAGTAGAGAGTCTAAAACTTAATGTCTTCATTTTTCCATTCATTTTTACTGTAGAACTGGTTCAGATTCTAGTCGTTTCTGTTTTAATGTTGTGGCCTTTTTTGTGTTTAGCTGAAATCTCCTCCTCCTCCTCCACTACAGATTATATATTTTGTAGAATGGACTTTATTGAATTTCACAACAACACTGAAAAGGAAATATATATTCCCTTTGGTAGGTGAAGACATAGAGGCTTAGGGAAATGAAGCAAACTTCCCAAGGTCACACTGAAGAGCAAGGTTAGAAGCATGGACTTTACAGTTTTAAAGTTCATGCTCTTTCCACCACATTTCTTGCATTAATGTTATGAAAATTTTAATGAAATTAGTTCAATATTCTTCATTAAGTGATTTGCATCCCTACCTCAGTGTGGTCACACAACAGCATTAAATGTATAACTATGACATCACTGCTTTTATATATTTCGAATTTGTTGGACAAAAGAGACCTCAAGCATCTCAACTATTCTTAGTTTAATCAAGAAATGTTATGTTATCTCTCATAGTCAGTGAGTAATTTGAATACCGAAAACTCCTCCATAAGTTCCAAACATGATTATACTTTTGAGTTCTGCAGAGCAGGTATTAAATCTAATTAAAGGGACAATGATTTTCATAAAGGCGGTTTTATCCCTATGCTCCAATCTAGTCTTTGCCCAGGTTCAACAATATTTTATTGAAGAGTAACTAATTGACCATAATAAGAGACCACTCTGAAGGTGATTTAGGAACTTAGCTTTTGTCCCCCTTCTTGGCCTTCCACTTCCAATTTCCCCATAATTCCTCAGTGAATGAATCATGACACCCACCCCTAGCTGAGGTGGGACCTATCTTCTGCTGGAGAACCATCCAGCATGCACTGCCCCTCAGTGTGGTGCATATGGATTTATTACAGAACTTATGAGAGTTGATGGTATGGTTAATGTTGCAAGACTCCTTCCATTATAACCCTCTGTTTGTACCTCCTTATAATTTTCTGACAAATTGTCCCTCTCAGATGAAATCTTTCATGCTTAGTCTTAGCTCAGTAGTACATTTTCTTGCCTTGTCTTTATAAAGAAAAAATTTAGTCATTTTTATCCAAGTTCAAACAAATTCCAAGTGGTAGTTCTTTTTACTGAACTAAAACTACAGAAGTGGTGGCATAAGATAAATCATGAACTGTACATAGCATATGCACAGGGAAGTACCTCAGAGAACCAGATTTTTCAGGAGAAATGAAGGATTAAGAAAATTAGCCCTTGAATAAAATGTGTAGCCTCATTACAATCTAAGTGTCCATCAGTAGATGAATGGATAAAGAAGATGTGGTACATATACACAATGGAATATTATTCTGCCATAAGAAGAAAACAAATACTACCATTTGCAACAACGTAGATGGAGCTAGAGGGTATTATGCTCAGTGAAATAAGCCAGGTGGAGAAAGACAAGTATCAGATGATTTCACTCATCTGTGGAGCATAAGAACAAAGCAAAAACTGAAGGAACAAAACAGCAGCAGACTCCCAGAACCCAAGAATGGACTAACAGTTACCAAAGGGAAAGGGACTGAGGAGGGTAGGTGGGAAGGGAGGGAGAAGGGGAATAAGGGGCATTACGATTAGCACAAATAATGTAAGGGGAGGCCATGGAGAAGGCAATATAGCACAGAGAAGACAAGTAGTGACTCTATAGCATCTTACTACACTGATGGACAGTGACTGTAATGGGGTATGTGGTGGGTCTTGATAATGGGGGGAATCTAGTAACCACAATGTTGCTCATGTGATTTTATATTAATGATACCAAAATTTTTTAAAAGTATATACTCATAATTTTTAATATGTTAAACTACAATTAAATTCGAAGTCTTTCAAATTTAATTTCTTTTGAGTGAGTGTTTCTTGAAATTCTAAGTAGAAATATTGTGAGCTATTATTTTGCAATTTTATTCTACCCCAACCATTATATAACATCAACCCGTTGGAATAAAAATTTAGTTCACTCTCCCACTGATGTAATTTCTGGCCTTTTACTGGGACTGTAAGTAAAGGTACCAGTTTGGGTCTTAGGTCTTAGAATACAGAGCTCTTCCTAGGGGAATCTGAACAGTGACCACTGGTTCCTTTCACACACAGGAAGCCACCAAACAGGCTTCACCAAACAGCGGTGTGTTTTGATCACACCTAGTTGAGTCCACTTTGGCATAAATGACCTTAAAAGATAAAACTCAATTTCCTGAATCTCTTGTAAAGGATTTTACTTAATAAATCAGAAACCATATAAAAAATAAAAATAAAAAAAAAAAAAATGATGTTGTAGACTTATTAGTGCATATTTTTAATAGATTTTATAACACAGAGAGCTGGAAAGGACATTAGTTCAAGGCCATCCTTGTATGAAGATAGAAGTCCAGAAAGATAAAATTCCTCACCCATATGTTAGGTCACATTGAAGTTAAGGTAATATATGCTTATTCTCACAAATAATAGCATACTGTATGTCTTACATAACAACTATTTTAGTAGGAAATTTGGGGGTATTTTAAGTTTTAAAATGCAGTAATGGTAATTATCATAAGGGTTAATGTTTTCCTATTTTAAAAAAAGGTAACCATTGCTTTTCAAAAGCATTATTGAAAGTCCATTTTGATGTTTCCAAGAAAAGATATTATATTAATAAAAATCATTGTATTGGGCAGAAATTCATATTAATTTTCTAATTTAAATAATACCACAATAGATCTTGTTAGTTTGTAAATTTATCCCCAGACCAAATATATATCTACTACATAAATTAAAAGTACCAACATAACATATTATATTATTAATTATAAACAGATTTAGTGTGCTAAATAGTTTAATATTTGATTTTAAATATTTCTGGAAATCCACCATTAAATTGCCCTTGCAAATAATTTTACTGTGTTAGAAGCTATTTATATGAGCTGATACCTATCAGTTAATAGGTAGCCAGCCACTTCCTTTCACAAGCATGGTTGATGGCCCATAGCGCATCTCCAGGGGCGTTCATTAGTACTTCACCCTGGCCTATGAATTTGGTAACTGAGTAATGTTACTAGAAATTATAAATCTGTTTTCTTTCAATTCACATGTTTTTGTCATCCAAAATGTTCTGTATTTCTGAGTTAAAGAAATTTTGAAATATGCTAAACCCTGTTAGCTCTGATATTCCTTTTATTCCTTCTTGATCTAAGATTTGATTTAAATTATAAAGGCATTGGGCATTTGATAAAATTCATATATTCATATAAACTGACAAAGTTTATCTCATGATGATAGTTTTTGTCAGAGGAATGAAGTATAAAACCTAAATACAAATGTGATACACATATGTGTGTGTGTGCATTACCAAAAGATGTATTTATTTTCAGTGTTCATCAGTGTCCAAAATATGTGACTATTACAAGGCAATTTAAGTTTTTAAATAACGTTTAAACATATATATATCTCTATATATCATTATAATCATTTTAATCTAGCTCATGGTATATAGCAGTTGTGTAAATTGAATTCTATTTTTCAAGTAGCCTTGTTTATTTTTTCTGATTTGCTTCACTTTTCAGTAAGCTGAAGAAATTCACAAGAAACACAAAATAACCATATTTGCACTAGAAAAGCTCTTACTAATTTATTTAAAACATTCATGAATACCTAGGCACTTAAACGTAGAAATTGGTGTTACTAAAGAAGGAAAAGGAAATAAGAATTCATGCAATAGTAGTTTCAGTATATACTATTATATACTGTTATATATTTTGTTTTATGTAATATGACATTCATATGCAATACATACTACCTCTATTTTTAAAATAAAAATGTCCAATTTCATATAACAAAATAGTGATTGAGTTTGTATTTGAATAGTCGTTTATCTGACACAGCAGGCCAAATTTGCTCCATCTACTTAGAAATCATTCTACTCTTGATATTATTCATAAAGCAGTCTAGCCAAAGGATAATTTTTCTATCCAGTCAATATTCTATTATTTGATAATAATTTAGTAAATTCACATATAAGTCCTCATATATTTTTATAAAAGCAGCATAGAATTGAATATTTTCTACTAAATTTTGAAATGGGGTGAGATTTCTAGTGAAATGTCTGTTATGTATTAATTTATATTCTGTTGCTATTTTTTTCTTTGATTACATATTCATAGCATATGAAGTATAACAAAACTATAGAATAGTGGTACTTCCTATAACTTTGCCATTTGTTCAATTAAAAGTGGTCTCTTTTAAGAAATTATGGGCATGCTCAACTTATCACAGACAAACACACATTTTAAACAGGTAAAATGTATGAGTGCCACAGGAATGTTATGTAATAGACACAAATCCTAGTAGCTTAAAACAATGCACATTCATTTACCTCGGGAATCCCTGGATTGACTGGGCAGTTCCGTATTCTGATGTCCGCAGGGCTCCTCACGGATCTGCAGGCTGCTGTCTAGGCATCATGTAGGTGGCTGTTTTAGGATGCCTCATTCCCATATTTGACAATCGTTTCACTGTTGGCTGGGATGACTGGGTCACATGTCTTTCACCCTCCAGTATGCTAGCATTGTTAAACAGGTTAGAATTTCCAAAGGAGAGAGTAGACATGTGCAAGACCTCTAGTCGCCTAAGACTCGAAACTGGATGCCATCTTTTTTCTCATCGGAGCATTCTATTAGCCAAAGAAAATGAAAAGTACATCAAGATTCATAGGATGAATAGACTCCACTTCACTAGTATGCTAAGAAATAAAATTAAAACAACAGTTTTTTCAGGATTTTAAATAGGCTTTATATTTTAGACCAATTTTAGGTTCACTACAAGTACAGAATTCCAATAACCTCCTGTGCATGCACACGCATGTCCTTCAGCGTCCACACTGCCTAGTGTGGCACGTTTGTTATAATTGATAAGCCTGCACTCACACATCACTGTCATCCAAAGTCCGTAGTTTACTTTAGGATTCGCCCTTGGTGTTGTGCCTTCTATGGTTTTGAACAAACGTACAATGGCATGTATCCACCATTACACTGCCATGAAGAGCACTTTCACTGCCATAGAAGTCCTCTGTGCTCCACTTATTCATTCCCTCTTCCCACACCTGGCAAAACCTGATCCTTTTATTCTTTCCACAGTTTTGCCTTTTCTAGAATGTAATATTGTTAGAATTACACAGGACGTAGCCAATATGTAAAGTTCCTCCATGTATTTTCGTGGCTTCATAACTCATTTCTTTTTAGTGGTAACTGTCTGGTTATAAGGTGATTCATTTATACATTCACATACTGAAGGGCATCTTGATTGCTTTCAGGATTTGCAATCATGAATAAAGCTGCTGTAAGTATCCAGGGGGGGGTTTTGTGTGGATATAAGTTTTCAGTAACTGTGGGTAAATACCAAGGATCATGATTGCAGAATCATATGGTAAAAGTATGTTGAGCTTTGTAAGAAACTGCCAAATGGTTTTACAAAGAGGCTGTACCATTTCTTATCCACACCAGCAATGAATGAGACTTCTTGTTCACAATTCACAAGCATTTGGTGTTGTCATTGTCTTAAGAACATTTTTAAACCTGCCAAATTAGCATATATTTTCTCCTTTCTCCTTTAATACTAGTTTTCATTACATAAATAATATACAGTACAGTATATCTATCCTAAATATATGTGTGTATATATACACATGCATGTGTATGTATTTATATTTAAACACATGTATACAGTCTGCTTACTTCTTTAATCACCTGATATTCTTCCACTTAAAGATAACTATTCTAAAATTTTGTTAAAAGTAATGACAATATAAAATTATTGTGTAGGCATATTTTTCAGTACAAATAGATTTTCCTTTCCTTTCTAAAGAATAGTTTGAAATTCGTATCATTCCCTAGAATCTAAGTCTTTTAGAGTAATTTTAAATCAAGTATGTATCCTAAAAAACAAATAAATAAAAAAAACCAAAACTGTGGAGAAAAGTTTATGTCCAAAAAAGTATGCATTCTGTTTATATACAGCAGCATAATGACCTAAATAAGAGCAGTTAATGCTATGATAATGTATTTATTACATATTAATCATTAAAATTAAATTTCCAAATAGCATTAATGATTTTGAATGTGTCTATCATACAGCATCAAGTGAAAAAGATACATTTAAAATAATGTATACCATGTTATATCAAGTCTCTAAAAAGAATTTTATAGGAAAATAGAGTAAGTAAAAAACAAAATATTAAATTGTAATTTTCTTTCAGTGGTGCTCTTACAAGTGTTTTTTTTTTTAATTATCTTCCTATACTTTTTTGAATCTTCATTCACTGAGTATGCACTTTATAATCAGTGGAAATCTATGTGAATTCACTGCCCTCAGTATAAAATGACTTTGATTGTTTTCTGGAATTGAATCCAAAAATACCAGTTATCAGTAAAGTTCTAAATGTTTAAATACCTTATGAGATAATACTTAATGACTACTTAAAATAGTACTATGCCAGTGTTCTATTTTACTTAAGAAAATGCAGAAATAAATATTCAATTTTCAAAGCCAACAGATATTTCCTTTAGGATGACATGAGACTTTCAAACCAGCCAACATGGGATAAATCCATATTTTACAAAAGACGCACTTGATCTTACATCAGCAACACAGTCTTGTTATGATGTATACTAGCTAAAAATAATAGCAAATGCATCAGAAAAATCTTAACTGACCTGGAAGAACCTATATGGGAATCTAATCTTTAGTATGAGGCACTGAATATTAGATCAATAAATATTTTAATTTTCCTCAGCAATGACTTTTATGTTAAAGTGAATGTAGTCCCTAGGAAACAAGCTAAGCTTAGTCACTAGAGACTTATGACCTCTGTTTTCCCACTGGATGGGAAGAAGCCAAACTTGACTGCCCTGGTTATGTTTTCTTCATGCTCAAAGTACTTGAGTCTCCCTCTGATTAACCAGGGCTAATTCCTGTACCTACAGTGATAGCACAAATATTTGAAAACAGGGCATCACTTTCTCAATTGGCAGCTTCATTTGATTAACTTGACATGATAATTTTCTCATGACTATTTATAAATCTCATAAAATAGTAAAACTCATGTAGTTCTGCCACAACCACTATATATACCTACCCCTTTCAATTACTTTTCTGGTATATTCTACCCAATCAAGATTCCTATTTAGAATTCAGTCTGTGAGTCTGTGTTCTGCCTGAAGAGCTATCTTCATGAGGCTGATTAATATACATTCAGCTCTTCCTAAAGATCATATTTAAAGTAGCGAATGCAATGTACTATTACTCTGAAATAGTAAGACTAGTGAAAGATAAATTATTCATTAACTAAGCACTTTTATTTGGATTTTCTTCCTTCTAAAAAATAAACAGCTATGGTATGTTTCATTAAAATTGTGGCATAAGACTTCTTTCTGGGGAGCATGTATCTGAAGGTCTATAAAATTTCCTACTGCTAATTCTCATAGTACTTTTGTAGTTCCATAGTCATTTGGCCTAACCTTTATAAGTGTCCCCCAAAAGGAGAAATACTGAAATTGGAGGCAGACAAAAAGTGCTCATTTCTTACAATTTTTTACCCAATTATCAACCAAATATGGACTTTGGGTGATAATGATGTGTTAATGTCAGTTCATTAATTTTAACAAATGTGCCACTCCAGGTTGGGATGTTGATAATGGGAAGGGTGTGCGTGTGTGGGGGCTGATGTACATGGAACTTTCTCTACCTTACATTAAGTTTTACTGTGTACCTAAAATTTCTATGAAAATTAAGTCTATTAACATTTTACATTTATGTGTGTGTATGTGTATGTACACAAATGTATATATATATATATATAATGTATATATACATATGTGTATAATTATATTTAGATATCTATATCTATAATATACTAAAATCAAATACCTATGTGTAAGAGAGTTCTGGCTTCTTTTGAGAACATCCAGTGCAGAATGTCTTGCTTAGTCACATCTGCAGTAAAGAATAAATATGTTCTCTTGATTTGTTCACTAAATTATGAGTCTTGAGTTTTTCCAAGAACATTAATATTATTCATTTCAATTCAGTACAACTATTTGCATTATTTCTTGGAGATGATGTAGAGTGTAACTGGCTAAACTCTCTATTCTTTGGTTAAAATGTGTTATGAATATTTTCTAGTGACCTCTGACAGTTTAGATATTGGGAGGCCACTGTAAACAAATGATTATGAAAAAGTTAAATTTATGTTTGTCATCATTCTCCATATTGAATATTGGCCCCCAAACTTTCCTCTACCCCTTTTAGTTCAAGTTTTTGTGATGTAAGTCTCTACATGTAGAGGACTACTTTGAGATAGGAACTGTAATAATATGGCCCTAAATTTTGCCAAACGTATGGCCTATTAAAAAAAATTAATTTGTGATTCCTTTGAGTTCTCTTTTTTTTTTCCTGTAGCCAATATGCAAACATTCACTTTGCTATGTTTTTCCTAGAAACAAAATAGCTGCTTTCATTGCGACTTTCCCCCAAAAGCTGCTGGCACTCTAATTATTTAGAGTCAACCATATTAGCTTGCCTGCACAAAGTTTTGAGGTTTCTGGTTGTTTAGATTGTTCTAGATTCTCAAAGAAGTCATATAATTTAGTAGATATCTAATAGGGTATTGTATCAAGGTCATTTTACCTTAATAATTTGTTTTAAAAGTTTTGTTGATAAACTTTGTTTTATAAAGCTTGTTGTATTAAAGAAAGTATAAACATGGAAATCAAATCTAAAACTTGTATCCATGGAGTCTCTTCATCACTTCTGCAGAGTATTGGTGATGATATATCAAACATTAGTTTCAGAATGCTCATTTGATCATAGAAGGTTTCGGTATTTGGGTAGCAAAACTGTAATTGTAAATTATCTATCCTTGAACTCCAACACAGTTGAGGTGGCTTCTGGATAGTACACAAGCAGTGTGCTCACAGTCACACTTACACACATACATAAACAAGTACATAAAGGCAAGAAAAAAACCTCTCAATTTGCTATAAAATTAAGGTTTCCAGGCAGTCCTGCTAGATTCCAAATAGTAAATTTACTTAGTCTAAATTCTGAAACTCCAAGCAAAATATAAGTGTCAGTAATCAGGACTTCTCCTGACCTTAGCTCTTATTTGGTCTCTCAAATAAAACAGGAACTAATTAGCCAGTGTTTGTGCTCAGGAGGAAGGAAGGGAAATATTAGTACATAATTAATGTATTCTAAAATCTAGGTGCCTTAAATCTTTGCCAAATTTTATTGCTTTTTCTGCATATTCTATGTAAGTCAGAACCTGAATATAAGAATCAGGCCTCAGATAAAGCTGAGTGTTAATAAAATTATGTTAGATAAGTGTTGAATGCAAAACATATCCACTCAGTTAGCAGAACTGAGAATGGAAAGGACCATTGTTATTTTAAATTTATGGTTAATATTTTAAAGATATTTACTTTCTGTGGCCTCTGTCTTCATACAATTCTATTTAAAAATTTATTTTCATTTTATTCCATTCCTACCATGGATTCATTAATTCAATAAATATTAAGAGTATAGCAAAAATGAATCTACCTAAAGCCAATTGAAACAATACTATATAAAGATAAATTTTTATATAACTAAATATTAATAATAATGAAATATCTGATATTTCATGAATCTAATATAGTCGTGTATTGATAATTTAAATTTTTTGTAAATAACATTAAAGTTATTTATGAGCTGGTTTTTCTAAATCTTCAAAATGAATGGAAAAGATGAATTATAATACACTAACATACTTCCTCAAGATCATTCAATTAAATTTGAAAATATAAAGTATCTTGAAAATCAAATATGAAATGATATCTTCTTTATGTAATGAAGTTATAACTTCACTTATTAGTTGACACTTCTTATTAATTTAAGTGTAAAACCAATCATATTTCCCACAGAAATAATCTGAGAAATTATCCAAGCCTCTTGACTTAGAATGCATTATTTATACCTCACTGATTAAGCTAAAGATTTAATTCTGTTTACAATAAACTCCTCCTTAAGATTGTGTGCTTGAATGTTATTTTAACCTTGCTTACAAGAGTGCAACATACACTACTTATAAAGAATTAGACTTTTGAAATCCTAATTGAAGTATATAGTTCTCTAGACACAAAATTAGAGAATGTGTCTTTTTGAGTTTTTTAATAGGATCAGTAGTGAATATGTTAAAAATTGTCATTATGTGGAAATAATTAGTATAACAATATTACATAGATTTGATTAAAATGATTTACCTATTTATGAATAATATAGCATTTGTAATAATGAATATAAGACTGAATATAAATGGACAACTGCCTTTAGAAATAAACAGAAATCCTATTTGCCAACTACACACAGCTATTGGGAACAAGCCCTCTTAGACATGGGCCAAAAAGGAGGGCATGAGGCATGTACAATGACATAGTAACTGGGAGATATTGTGGCCACAGGTTTTTGAAAGAATTATATAATAAAGCACTTAAATGGTGTGTTGGGAAATATTAGGGAACACAGAACTTGTAGAAACATGAAGTATATAAATAAAGGATAATCATGGAAAAGGATCATTTTAGTTAATATGATATATATTTTTTGAGCATTGATTTCTAGTATAAATTGAAAAAATTGATGAGAAAATTATTTACCATATTTTCATAATTTCTGAATTATTTTGAACTTTGCACCTTAGTATGTTGTTAAAAGACTAAGTATGTTCTATAATTCCTCACTTACTGCCAGTGAGTAACATCATGATTAAACCTGAAGGTGTCCTTGAGAAATTTATATTAAGAGGCTATCACAACGAAGACAAGTGGAGATGTAGATTTGGTGTCATTACACAATACTTTTCATGCCGTTGTAGCTTGAATATAAACTGCTCTGTTTCCAAGATAATGATATAGACGCTATTTTTACTCCTTTCATTAAGTAATTACTTTAGTGAAGGATGGAGTACGTTTTAAGAACTCAGCAGAAGCAAATGGATACTAAGAATGTATAGACTGATATTATCTGGATCACAGTTTTGATAGTCATAAAAGATTAGGAAGAGTATTTGAACAAATTTCTAAGAGTTTGAATATAGTAGGTATCAAACAAAACAAAATTTCTAATCAGAGTGAGTATAGAATTGAAGGCAATTCTAATAAAATTATATTTTTAATCTGAAATAATTCTGATATATCACAAATGTTTTAAGATAAAATCTACAGGCAGAATAGACATGTTAAAGCAATACCAGTCAAAATAGCATAATGTGTAAGAACTCAGTTTTTGGACTTAAGTTTCTTTTCAAACACTGGTTCCTCTCTTTTCCAGATGAATGAATTTGAATATAACAATGGATAAAAACTCTTAGTTTTCCTAAAGCAGCTATTGTTTTTAAAAAAAAAAAAAGACCCAGATAGCTTGAGTTTCAAATATCTGCATATCCAATTTGACTTCTTCTTTAGTAAGTGGTCTTCTCACCTTCCTATACAAACACACAAGACTATTTGCACCAACTTTTACTGGCCCAGGCAAAATTCTAAGCATTTTACTTTCTTTAAACTTAAACTAAGTTTTTGTTTTTTCTTTTTTGTTTTAAGGTATCACTGATATGCAATCTTATGAAGGTTTCACATGAGCAACATTGTGGTTACTACATTCACCCATATTATCCAGTCCCCACCACACACCCCACTGCAGTCACTGTCCATCAGTGCAGTAAGATGCTATAGAGTTATTACTTGTCTTCTCTGTGTTATACTGCCTTCCTGTGGGCCACCTACATTATGTGGGCTAACCATAATGCCCCTTAATCACCTTCCCCCTCCCTCTTCAGTGCCTTTCCTTTGGTAACTGGTAGTCCCTTCTTGGAGTCTGTGAGTCTGCTGCTGTTTCATTCCTTCAGTTTTGGTTTGTTATTATACTCCACAAATGAGTGAAATCATTTGGTACTTGTCTTTCTCTACCTGGTTTACTTCACTGAGTATAACCCTCTAGTTCCATCCATGTTGTTATAAATGGTAGGATTTGTTTTCTTCTTATGGCTGAATAATATTCCATTGTGTATATGTACCACATCTTCTTTGTCCATTTATCTGCTGATAGACCCTTAGGTTGCTTCCATATCTTGGCTATTGTAAATAGTGCTGTGATAAACATAGGGGTGCATATGTCTTTTTGAATCTGAGAACTTTCTTTTCTTTTGGTAAATTCTTAGAAGTGGAATTCCTAGGTCAAATGGTATTTCTATTATTAGTTTTTTGAGGAACCTCCATACTGCTTTCCACAATGGTTGAACTAATTTACATTCCCACCAGCAGTGTAGGAGGGTTCCCCTCTCTCCACATCCTTGTCAGCATTTGTTGTTGTTTGTCTTTTGGATGTTGGCCATCCTAAGTAGGAGGTGATATCTTATTGTGGTTTTAATTAGCATTTCCCTGATAATTAGCGATGTGGAGCATCTTTTCATGTGCTTGTTGGCCATCTGAATTTCTTCTTTGGAGAAGTTTGTGTTCAGATCCTCCATCCATTTTTTAATTTTTAATTTTTAAAGAATTTTTATTAAGGTATTATTTATATACACTCTTATGAACGTTTCACATGAAAAAACAATGTGGTGACTGTTTTTACCCATGTTATCAAGTCCACACCCATACCCCAATGCAGTCACTGTCCATCAGTGTAGTAACATGCCACAGATTCACAGTTTGCCTTCTCTGTGCTACACTGTTTTTCCCATGACCCCCCACACTGTGTGTACTAAACATAATGCCCCTTAATCTCCTCCCTCCCTCCCCATCCACCTTCCCACACCCCTCCCCTTTGGAAACCACTAGTCCCTTCTTGGAGTCTGTGAGTCTGTTGCTCTTTTGTTCCTTCAATTTTGCTGCATTGTTATATTCCACAAATGAGGGAAATCATTTGGCACTTGTCTTTCTCTGCCCGGCTTATTTCACTGAGCATAATATCCTCCAGCTCCATCCATGTTGCTGCAAATGGTAAGATTTGTTTCTTTATTATGGCTGAATAATATTCCATTGTGTATATGTACCACCTCTTCTTCATCCATTCATCTACTGATGGACACTTATATCTTGGCTATTGTAAATAGTGCTGTGATAAATGTGGGGGTGCATATGTCTTTTTGAACCTGAGACGTTGTATTCTTTGGGTAAATTCCAAGGCGTGGTATTCCCGGGCCAAATGGTATTTCTATTTTTAGTTTTTTGAGGAACCACCATATTGCTTTCCAGAATGGTTGAACTAGCTTTCATTCCCACCAGCAGTATAGGAGGGTTCCCCTTTCTCTGCATCCTCGTCAGCATTTGTTGTTCTTAGTCTTTTGGATGGTGGCCATCCTTCATTATGTGAGGTGATATCTCATTGTGGTTTTAATTTGCATTTCCCTGATGATTAGTGATGTGGAGCATCTTTTCATGTGTCTATTGGCCATCTGAATTTCTTCTTTTCTCCACCCATTTTTAAACCCACACATATATGGCCAATTAATATACAATAACAGTGCCATGGATATACAATGGGGAAATGACAGCCTCTTCAACATCTGATGTTGGCAAAACTGGACAGCTACATGTAATAGAATGAAACTGGATTATTGTCTAACTCCATGCATGAAAGTAAAGTCATGAATTCATATAACTCATAGATGTAAACATAGGCAAAAATCTCTTGAATATAAACATGAGCAGCTTTTTCCAGAAGATATCTCCTCAGGCAAGGGAAAAAAAGCAAAAATGAACAAATGGGACTACTCAAACTAAAAAGCTTCTATACAGCAAAGGACACCATCAGCAGAACAAAAAGCATCCTACACTATAGGAGAATATTTTTGTAAATTACTCATCTGATAAGGGGTTAACATCCAAAATATATAAAGAGCTCACATGTCTCAACACCCAAAAAGCAAATAACCTGATTAAACTGAGTTTTTTAAAGTGATAAATAGATAAGATTTAGAACTTAAACTCTCAAAAGAAAAAAGTTCTCTTTCCTGATCCTCACCTTTGGGTCAAAACACTGGATGAGGAGGACAGACTTCTGAAATCCCATCTAGATGGAGGAAATAACTTGCAACCAGTGATATTTTGCCTACCTCTTGTTTGTCTCTTCGGTAGCAAAGTGCCTTGGGTAGCCAAAACAGAGTGGAAACGTGATTGGCATGTTTAGGCAGGGATATTTAAAGATGCTGTCCTGAATCCCACTCAACAACTGTGATACTGAAGATACCCAGTACTTCTTATAGGCTCACAAGAGAATGGAAATTAGTGTGATGAGAGTATGCATGCCTCCCGCTGGACTTCTGAGGCACTGGATGAAGTAACCCTACTGCAGAGCTTTCAGAGTAAACATTGTTGGCCAGGAGGTAGATCATGAATATTGCTGGAGACTCAGATCTGCAAAAGCGTGATGTGTCTGTGTCAGCAGCAGGAGTAGCCACGTGTCCTGCCTTGTGCCAAGACCACAGTTCACACAGCTCACCAACAGTGAAGTATGGTACTGATGCCAACAGGATGTGCAGAAACATGGCAGGACAGTGACATAATCATGGTGGGCCAGAAGGGATCAAAAAGATAATGAAAAGATCAACATGTGCATGACATGCCCCCATCCAAACTCTATGTGGCCACTTCCCCTTAAGCCTGCACTGCCCTACAAGAAAGGGCCCTGGTATAAAGTTGAGCTATGAACTGGCTGAATATTGTCCTAGTCTCATTAGACTGTTTAAATTGGAAAACTGAAATAACTTTCATTGAAAAATACAGGTTATTTGCCCTTTCTCACCATCTGCCATGTTAGTGTCATCAGTAGAAATTGTCACTCATAAAGAAGTTTAAGTTGGTTATGGCAAGTACAGAAAACATTTTTTTCATACGTACATTTTAATGTCTACATTTTTTATCCTGTTATACTTTAAAAAAATGTCTTTGGAATGAGATGCAGGCAAGTTGAAGATGAAACTCTGAGTTGTTTGTTCTGTTTCTCTTACTCCATATCCAGAATATTTAAACACTCAGACCTCAGACAAGGGTATATTCCACATTTGTTCTCTTCATTTATTCAGTAATGTTCTGCTATTTTTATCTATAATTATCTGTCCTTTCACAAAGCATCTCCTTCCTTTCAAACTCTCTTTTTCTCTTTCATACACATACACACACACCCCTTATTTGATCCATTACCATTTATGCATTGTTTTTATTATTTTCAGTCATTTTAATGCATACTTGGATACATATTTTAAATTTGCATTTCCAAAAATGTATTCATATAAACTAGCCTGTGTCTACAGCTTCACAAAGCTTTTTGTTGTAAAGGGATTTTTTTTTTTAGAAAACAAAAGGATGGGCCATTCTCCAGACTCTGCTAGGCTCCTTTCCAGTTTTTTTCCCACTTAACACACTGTGATGACCACAACACATACTTTGTGTAGAATGCAAGTGTAGAGAAAGGTCTGTCTCTTAAATACATAAACCTGAAATCTAAAACCAAAAACCAAAGAAAGTCTAGACTTTTGTGATAGTTCCTCACAAAAAGCAAGTATGGTAGTTATATTTAATGAATCAATAAGGTATCAGTTTACAAACTGGCACGTGACTTTCCACTGCTTAATGGCTCAAATGTGTGAGAAGAGTTTATTAATTTGAGTGACGTGTGATTACAATGCTGTGAGAAGTAGAGGCACTTGCACATTTTTATGATTCATTACTTAAAAAAACAAACAGAAAACAGACTGTTTGAATGAATAGGAAGCATATATCCATGCCTACATTTACATTTCTATGTGAAAGATCAGTAATTGTGGAATAATTCTGCTTAGTCACTGTTCACTCAGAACCACTCAGTGTCTGAGGTGTTTGACACACACTCCTAGGGCTATTTGTAGGCAGGAGGGACAAGATACTCCTTTCAAATTGTTGGTGGAAAGCAAAGTTTCAAATTAAGTGGGAAATTTTTTCAGTGGTTAACTTTTCACATTCTAATATTATTTTTAGATATATTCCCTTTCATAAACTGAAATTCCAATATCATCTCTGTACTTTAATGAATTTTACTAGGTTTATATGCCTTATAGATAAAATAAGCCACAGAGTTTATTCAGAAATATAAAGAAACCTGAAGGTTGCAAGTGGTTCATATTTGATGTACAACCTATATAATTAATGAGGTACCACATAATCAAAATCTCTCAATGTAGAAAACATAAGCTGAAGGTCCAAAAAAAAAAGTAGCAGAGTAGGGAGGTAATTAGTAATGATTATATTTAACTGGAAAGGCAACTTATATGCATAACTTTTCTCATTATAACATATTTTAATACTTCAGTGCCTAGGAGTGAATAGAATTAGAAATAGATTTCCAAGAGTGCCCTAAAATTATCAAGGCAACTTTGGTAAATGTTTTTATTCCTTAAAATATCTTAAATGGGTCCTGTTCAACATGAATTCAGAGACCATGTTTTCCTTATTTTGGTAAGAAAACCAACTCTCCTGATACTAAATGTAATGCATGGTGATTAATAATATCTGTCCCAAGAATGAACTGAGGGTGACAGTGAGGAGCACTCATTACTGCTTATTGATGACAGTGACCGTGAAGTACTATAATTGCTCTCATGTATACTTTGTTGGTAAATTGTGTAGACATCAAATAACATTACACTTAATAATGTAAAATTAATAACAATAATGTAACATGTACATCACTTTTTAACCAAGAAATCTGATTTTTCCTGCTAAAAGTGACAGATTGATATGTATTTTGATTGAAGTTCATGAGTTTAGAGGCTTTGAAAAACATTTAACTTATGAATGGCTGCAGTATATGTCTTTTGTTATTTGGACATTGCCTGCAAACATGCATTTAACTATTAGCGTTGATTATAAACACAGGTGTTGAGGCACTAGGCTCTGTGGATTACTGCAGTAGAACATTTATGTGGAACAATATCCCAGACCTCTGTATGTTGCCAGGCAGCTGCATCTGGTGAGGTCTCTAGGCTGGATGGCAGAAGGTTCTTGACTCTGAACAAGACAGAATTCCTAAGCAGGTTGGATGAGTGTAGGTAAGGAAGGAATTCATTAAAGCCAGAGTGGAAATGAATGGCAGTGGCCTCGTGGGGCAGCTGAGAGCAGGAAACCGCAGAGATGCAGAGGGAGGGAGAGGAAGCTGGCTGCCTACGGTGACCCAGGGGACAGGAACTTGCAGACCCAAATCAGAGCTTTCAGCAGCCCCTCCCTACTTATTGGGGGTAAAATGGAGACTTGGAAATAGAATGAAATAGCAAGAAGACAAAACTCATTAAGTTGAGCAGTGAGAAAGCTTTATATAAAAGTATGCACTTAAAGAGAGAAAAAGTGTGGACATCCTCAGAGAAGCGGTATGCTAAAAGGCTGGGGTTTCTGTCTTTTAAGTATTTTTCAGGAATGTGACAAAGGTCCAGGGGGTGTAGAGTTGTCAGGTGGTCTCAAGATGCTTATATCTGATGAGAGACACCATGTCTCCTTTCCTCTATTATCAGTCCTCCAGCTAATTCTTCAAAATAAATAACACAAGAAATTTACTGATCCAGTTCCGCCCCAGGGTAGTGGCTTCTCTCTAGGAACATACCAATCAAGATCACCCACTCTACACTCAAAGTGGGTTGAGTTATTGTCTGTTTGCTAAAGAATATGTTGTTAGGAATCTTACTTCCTAACTTCCTGGCTTTTAAAATGGAATCTTAACCTTACGAAGGAAACTTTTCTGCTCTTACTATGCTGTTTGTATCTCAGCTTTTTTAGAAAACTAATCATGATGTTTGTCTCCTGTCTCTGCCCTATGTCATTTATTTCCTTTATAAGTTTGATGTTTGTGTGTGTGTGTGTGTGTGTGTGTCTGTGTGTCTGTGTGTCTGTGTTATGCAACTTCCTAGGGCAAAAAATGATTGGATGCCTCCCCAGTGGGGAGTATTTGTTATTTTATGAATTTACCTTAGTCTAAGCTGTAGGTTTCAGCCTTGCAAGCAAGAAAACTGATTTCATTATCACACCAGGGGAGCTTCATTACTCAATATTAAATGCACATTCACTATTTAGGACCCCAAAACTTAGAATGCAGACTTTTTAATGGATGAGAAATATAATTGTCTTTGGTACAGAACACTCAGTATCTACTGTTATTTTGCCTAGTAGACAAATATACAAATCATGCTCAGAAAGTTATATAATGACCACAGAATCAGCTCTAGGAGAGTAAAGTTAATTTACTGCTTAAGGTCATCAGGGGGTAATTACCTGAAAGCTGTGCTGACCAAAGCAAATGCTTCCCCAAATGGATTGGCCCTGCCAACATTTACCTTTGGGCTTTCTTTTCTCTGTGTTTCCATAGCAGGGCATAGTAGTGTCTGATTGACCCAGTCTTCTTTTAAATAAATTAATATGTTCAATCTGGTAATTTGTTGATTTTGGATGCCTAGAAATTTCTGTGGGCAGTACTGCCAACTGGCTAAAAGCAGCAGCTTTGGAGTCAGATGCCCAGAGTCATTAAGTGGCCTTGACATTTCTCAGATATCTGACACAATACTAAACCTTTGAATCAGTTTCATTTCATATAAACTGAGATGGTAACAATACCAGCAGTATTAAGTGGCTAGAGGCAAATGCTTAAGAGAGCAGGGATCACGATACATTTATCAAATGACTTCACTACAGTGAAAGAATTTGGGGTCACTAAATTGCTATGCACTCCTTCACCCAAATCAAAGAAAGTGTCTCTAATATTTCTATGATTCTAAAAAAGGACTGCAAGAAAAATAGGACATTGTCGTACATAGTTTATTACTTACATTTCCTGAAAAACTGTTACCTCTTTCTAAAGCCACTTAACAATTTTAGATAGTTAAACAGATAGATAGGTAACAATAGAATCTGTTTAGAATATATATCTCTTTGATGGTAAACCCAAATATTTTGCTTTTAAAAAATTTCTTAGTAGTTGTGCACATATGCAGCTACATTATCTACATGGAGGGTTTGTGACAAACTATTTAAGCTTTATGCACTTCTGATATTTTTTTTTTGATGTAGGTAGTATCAGTGCCTCCTTTGCCAAAAATGAGTGGCAAATAATTTCCTAAGGATTGTTTTTATGCTTCCCAAGAATGGATACAAACACTAATGTACATACATGTATATATACAATGAGTAGTTAGATACTATTATGTATTATATGGAAGATCAATATATTTATAACTGTAATTTAAAGTATTGCTGTATTTTGAATTAAAGTTTTCATAATTACAAAAAGATAACGATGTTTTAGCATTTACACCAATAAACATTTCTACCCCACTATCAAGTTTCTCAGTATTTACAAAAATCAGTTTATGAACATGATAGTGTTCATATACATCATCACAGGAAAGAACATCCATAAAGACCAAAAGAAGTGTTGATCTGTAATAAAATATTATTAATATTTAAAAAAACATAGCTTTATAGCTTTTTTAATTTGAAATAAACTAACATCCCATTAAATGTCCTCACATAACATTTTAAATCATTGTTTTTACATATTAAGCTATGATAAACTGCAGCCGCATGTGTGCACACACATGCATCAAACTCAAAAATGCCCATCGATAGACTTCATCAGAAAGACCCAATCTGTGGTACAGGAACAATTGGAGTAACTTTTGAAATGTATCTGATCCTTCAAGAGTAATGTGGCTAAATCTCAAATGTTCTTTTATAAAATTGTTCATCTTTTCATAAGTACTTACTGCAGTCCACCATATTAGATACAAGGGTAGGCCAAAAGAACACCAAAATGGGTAAGACTAGTTCCATCCCTGTGAAGGCTGTGAGAGCAGGTCCCGTGATCAGATGTAATGCCAGAACAATGTAATAAAACCCAAAACAAGTAATTCTGTAGGGCAAGGTTTTTTGTGATATTTCCTACTTTTTACTAGTTTGTCTGGGGCTGGCTTTACTTAAATTTGGTTTCTAATGTTTGAATGTTTCCTACTGTTTCCCAGAGTTAGTTGTAATCTGTAAGACACAATACAGCATAAGATAATTTCTAGCAGAGTTATTTTTAACACTGTTTAACACTATGTTAAAATTTTCTATTTCTTTCATAAATTTTATTACAGACTTTCAACTAGCACTCCTAAAATTTATAATTTGCTCAAACAGTTAGTAACTGTCATTACTGTCAGATAGGTAAGGTTTTTGTTCTTGTCACTGTTGTTTTTGGCACCACTTCTTCATAGTCTGCATATCCTCTGGAACATGGAGAACTGTTCAATATTCTTTATAAAACTAGGTAATATTTCTTCTACTAGATTGTGAGGGAATTTCAAAATCTGAATATTTCTTGACCATTGAAACTTTCCCTAGGATTCTGACATTGGGCCAGTATGTAAATGTGCCATACCTCATACCTTATGATTTATTGTAGAATTCTGGGGCTTGATTTCTTGGGCCACTCCAATTTTGCTGTGTATTTGGGATTGAAGATATTTTCATCATTATGAATTTTAAGAGACTCTTTATTCTCAACCACACTGCCCTGGTGTAATAATAACTGCCCTAAAAGCTGTTTTTCCAATGACACTTAATAGATTACATCCCATCTTTAAATTGGCTTGTTTAAATTTTCAATAAATATCCATAATATAAAATTAATGTTACTGATATAATGTTGTTAAGTTCAGAGTTTTAAAGACATCTGTAATCAACTTACAGTTACTTTTTTGCGGGGTATCATTAATATACAATCACATGAGCAACATTGTGGTTATTAGATTCCCTCTATTATCAAGTCCCCACCACATACCCTATTACAGTCACTGTCCATCAGCATAGTAAAATGCTACAGAGTCACTACTGGTCTTCTCTGTGCTATACTGCCTTCCCCGTGCCTCCATCCCATGTTATCTGTGCTAATTATAATGCCCCTTATTCCCCTTCTCCCTGCCTTGCCACCCACCCTCCCCAGTCCCTTCCCCTTTGGTAACTGTTAGTCCATTCTTGGGCTCTGTGAGTCTGCTGCTGTTTTGTTCCTTCAGTTTTTCCTTTGTTCTTAAACTCCACAGATGAGTGAAATCATTTGGTACTTGTCTTTTCCCACCTGGCTTATTTCACTGAGCGTAATAACCTCTAGCTCCATCCATGTTGTTGCAAACGGTAGGATTTGTTTTGTTCGTATGGCTGAATAATATTCCATTGTGTATATGTCCCACATTTTCTTTATCTGTTCTTCTACTGATGGAAACTTAAGTTGCTTCCATCTCTTGGCTATTGTAAATAGTGCTGTGATAAACAGAGGGGTGTATATGTCTTTTTGAAACTGCATTCTTAGAGTAAATTCCTATGAGTGGAATTCCTGGGTCAAATGGTATTTCTATTTTAGATTTTTGAGGAACCTCCATATTGCTCTTCATAATGGTTGAGCTAGTTTATGTTCCCACCAGCAGTGTAGGAGGGTTCCCCTTTCTCTGCATCCTCACCAGCATTTGTTGTTCCTAGTCTCTTCTATGTTGGCCATCCTAACAGGTGTGAGGTGATATCTCATTGATATTTAAGTTGCATTTCCCAGATAATTAGTGATGTGGAGCATCTTTTCATATGCCTGTTGGCCATCTGAATTTCTTCTTTGGAGAAGGGTCTATTCATATCCTCCACCCATTTTTTAATAGGGTTATTTGCCTTTTGGGTGTTGAGGCATGTGAGTTTTTATATATTTGGATATAAACCCCTTGTCAGATATGTCATTTACAAATATATTCTCCAACACTGTAAGATGCCTTTTTGTTCTGCTGATGGTGTCCTTTGCTATACAGAAGGTTTTTAGCCTGATGTAGTCCCATTTGTTCATTCTTTACTTTGTTTCCCTTACCTGAGGAGATGCATTCAGGAAAAAGTTGCTCATGTTTATATTCAAGAGATTTTTACCTATGTTGTCCTCTAAGAGTTTTATTGTTTCATGATTTACATTCAGGTCTTTGATCCATTTAGATTTTACTTTTGTGTATAGGGTTAGACAATAATCCAGTTTCATTCTCTTAAATGTAGCTGTCCAGTTTCACCAACACCCATTGTTGAAAAGACTGTCATTTCCATATTGTATATCCATGGCTCTGTTATCATATATTAACTGGCCATATATGTGTGGGTTTATATCTGGGCTCTCTATTCTGTTCCATTGGTCTATGGGTCTGTTCATGTGCCGCTATCAAATTTTCTTGATTACTGTGGCTTTGTTGTAGAGCTTGAAGTTGGGAAGCATAATCCTCCTGACTTTATTTTTCCTTCTCAGGATTGCTTTGGCTATTTGTGGTCTTTGGTGGTTCCATATGAATTTAGAATGATTTGCTCTAGTTCATTGAAAAATGGTACTGGTATTTTGATAGGGATTGCATTGAATCTGTAGATTGCTTTAGGCAGGGTGGCCATTTTGACAACATTGATTCTTCCTATCCATGAGCCTGGGATGTATTTCCATTTACTGGTATCTTCTTTAATTTCTCTCATGAGTGTCTTGTAGTTTTCAGAGTATAGGTGTTTCACTTCCTCGGTTAGGTTTATTCCTAGGTATTTTTGATACTAGTGTGAATGGAATTGTTTTCCTGATTTCTCTTTCTGCTAGTTCATTGTTAGGATATAGGAATGCAATAGATTCCTGTGTATTAATTTTGTATCCTGCAACTTTGCTGAATTCAGATATTAGATCTAGTAGTTTTGGAGTGGATTCTTTAGGGTTTTTTATGTACAATATCATGTCCTCTGCGAACAGGGACAGTTTAACTTCTTCCTTGCCAATCTGGATGCCTTTTATTTCTTTGTGTTGTCTGATTGCCATGGCTAGGACCTCTAGAACTATGTTGAATAAAAGTGGGGAGAGTGGGCATCCTTGTCTTGTTCCCAATCTTAAAGGAAAAGCTTTCAGCTTCTCGCTGTTAAGTATAATGTTGGCTATGAGTTTGTCATATATGACCTTTATTATGTTGAGGTATTTGCCCTCTATACACATTTGTTTAGAGTTTTTATCATGAATGGATGTTGAATTTTGTCAAATACTTTTTCATCATCTATGGAGATGATCATGTGGTTTTTGTCCTTCTTTTTGTTGATGTGGTGGATGATGTTAATGGACGTTTGAGTGTTGTAGCATCCTTGCATCCCTGGAATAAATCATAGTTGATCATGATGTATGTTCTCTTTGATGTACTTTTGAATTCAGTTTGCTTAATAATTTTTTGAGTATTTTTGCATCTATGTTCATCAGGGATGCTGGTCTGTAATTTTCTTTTTTTGTGGTGTCTTTGCCTGGTTTTTGTGTTAGGGTGATGCTGGCCTCATAGAATGAGTTTGGGAGTATTCCTTCCTTTTCTGCTGTTTGGAAAACTTTAAGGAGGATGGGTATTTGGCCTTCACTAAATGTTTTATAAAATTCAGGAGTGAAACCATCTGGTTCAGGGGTTGTCTTCTTTGGTAGTTTTTTGATTTCCAATTCAATTACCTTGCTGGTAATTGGTCTATTTAGATTTTCTGTTTCTTCCTGGGTCAGCCTTGGAAGGTTGTATTTTTCTAGAAAGTTGTCAATTTCTTCTACGTTATCCAGTTTGTTACCATATAATTTTCATAGTATTCTCTCATAAATCTTTGTTTTTCTGTAGTGTCCGTAGTGCTTTTTCTGTTCTCATTTCTGATTCTGTTTATGTGTGATACTCTCTTTTTTTCTTGATAAGTTTGGCTAGGGGTTTATCTATTTTGTTTATTTTCTCAAAGAACCAGCTCCTGCATTCATTGAATCTTTCTATTGTTTTATTATTCTCAATTTTATTTATTTCTGCAGTAATCTTTATTATGTCCCTCCATCTACTGACTTTGGGCCTCATTAGTTCTTCTTTTCAAATTTTGTTAATTGTGAGTTTAGACTGTTCATATGGGATTGTTCTTCTTTCTGAGGTAAGCCTGTATTGCAATATACTTCCTTCTTAGCATGGCCTCCACTGCGTCCCACAGTTTTTGCAGTGTTGAATCATTGTTATTTGTCTCCATATATTGCTTGATCTCTGTTTTCATTTGGTCATTAATCCATTGATTATTTAAGAGCATGTTATTAAGCCTCCATGTGTTTGTGGGATTTTTCTTTTTTGTGTGTAATTTATTTCTAGTTTCATATCTTGTGTTCTGTGAAGCTGGTTGGTACAATTTCAATCTTTTTGAATTTACTGAGGCTTTTTTTTTTGTGGCCTAGTATATGATCTATTCTTGAAAATGTTCCATGTGCACTTGAGAAGAATGTGTTTCCTGCTGCTTTGGATGGAGTGTTTTGTTAATGTCCGTTAGGTCCATGTGTTCTAATACGTTGTTCAGTGCCTCTGTCTCCTTACTTATTTTCTGTCTGGTTGATCTGTCCTTAGGATTGAGTGGTGTGTTGAAATCTCCTAGAATGAATACATTGCCTTCTCCTTCCCCCTTTTATTCTGTTAGTATTTGTTTCACATATGTAGGTTATCCTGTGTTGAGTGCATAGATATTTATCATAGTTATATCCTCTTTTTGGACTGACCCTTTTATCATTATGTAACGTCCTTTTTTGTCTCGTTACTTTCTTTGTTTTGAAATCTATTTTGTCTGATAAAAGTACTGCAACTCCTGCTTTTTTCTCACTATTGCATGAAATATCTTTTTCTATCCCTTTACTTTCAGTCTGTGTGTGTCTTTGGGTTTGAAGTGAGTCTCTTGTAGGCAGCATATAGATGGGTCTTGTTTTTTTTTTCCATTCAGTGACTCTATGTCTTTTGATTGGTTCATTTAGACCATTTACATTTAGGGTGATTATTGATAGGTATATACTTATTGCTATTGCAGGCTTTAGATTTGTGGTTACCAAAGGTTCCAGGGTAATTCCCTTATTATCTAACAGTCTAAATAATACTCCTAGTATACTATTACAAACACCACCTAAAGGTTCTTTTTTGTTTTTTTTCCTCGTTTTTCTTCCTCCTCCATTCTTTATATATTAGGTATCATGTCTGTACTCTTTGTCTATCCCTAGATTGATTTTTGGTATAGTTGATTTGATCTTGCATCTGCTTAGTAATTAATTGTTCTACTTTCTTTACCCTGGTGACAGCTATTTAGCATTAAGAATACTTCCATCTATAGCAATCCCTCCAGATTACACTGTAGAGGTTTTTTGTGGGAGGTAAATTATCTCAGCTTTTACTTATCTGAAAATTGTTTAATCTCTCCTTCAAATTTAAATGATAATCTTACCAGGTGGAGTAGTCTTGGTTCCAGGCCCTTTTGCTTCATTGCATTAAATATATTATGCTACTCCCTTCTGGCCTTTAAGGTTTCTGTTGAGAAGTCTGATGATACCCTGATGGGTTTTCCTTTGTATGTGGTCTTTTTTTCTTTTTATAGCTGCTTTTAAAAGTCTGTCCTTATTTTCGATGCTTGCCAGTTTAATTATTATATGTCTTGGTGCTGTCTTCTTGGGTCCCTTGTGTTGGGATATCTGTGCACCTCCATGGCCTGAGAGACTATCTCCTCCCCCAGATTGTGGAAATTTTCATCATCTACTTACCCAAAGACACTTTCTATCCCTTTTCCTCTCTCTTCTTCTTCTAGTACTCCTATAATGCAAATATTATTCCATTTGGATTGGTCACATAGTTCTCTTAATATTCTTTCATTCTTAGAGATCCTTTTTTCTCTCTGTACCTCAGCTTCTTTATATTCCTCTCCTCTAATTTCTATTCCATTTACCATCTCTTCTACTACATCTTGTCTGCTTTTAAAATCCCTCCATTATATGTTTAATTTCATATATGGAATTTTTTCCCGATTGAATCTCTGTCCTAAATTTGTCCCTGAGTTCTTGAATATTTTTCTGTACCTCCATAAGCATGTTTATGATTTTTATTTTGAACTCTCTTTCAGGAAGATTGGTGAGTTCAGTTTCATTTGGTCCTTTTTGAGGTGTTTTGAGAGTTTTGTTTGACCATGTTTCTTTGACGTTTCATGTTTGTATGTGGCACCCTCTCTTGCCCCGAAGCTCTAGTCTCTGGGGCTGCTCAGCCCCTGCAGTAATGTTGGTGGTTGCAGGGGAGTGGCACTTGTCCCTGGGGGCAGGAATGAGCTGTTTCCTGCTTCCTGGCTGCAGTACCTGTCTCCACTCTCAGAACCAGTGGGCCAGTGCCCATGTGTAAGCATCTGTGCTTTGTGTCTGTAGTTGCCATAGGTTTGGCCTCCCTCGGGCTGGCTTGATGCCATGGCAAGGAATGCTGGTTTGTGAGCTGATGCCAGCAGGCCATGAGGAAGGCACAGCAGGGTGTGTATCACAGTGGGGGGCCTTGGAGCTGAGTAACTAGACAAGGGGATGGAGCACCTGAAGTTCCTGAAAGTTCCTAACTTGCTGGGCAGAGCGCACTCAGACGACCTTGTCCACCTATCCCTTCTACCAGGCAGCAAGCTCCATGCAACTCCCCACCCCCCCACCCCCAGCTGCTAGGAAGCCTCTCGGACTGCCCACCTTTCCTTGTTCCCAGAGCAGCCAGATGTGGATCCCTGTTCTCTACAAACGGCTGGAATCTCAGTCTCTCCAAGTTTTCCACCTGTCTTAGCTTTCCAACCCCACTAATCTCCAGAGCACCATTCAATGTAGGTTTGTGCTCCCAAAGCAGATCTGCAGGGCTGGGTGTTCACCAGTTCTAGGCTTCCACCCCCTCCCCACACTGTTTTTTTTCCTCCCACCAGTGAGCTGGGGTAGGGGAAGGGCTTGGTCTCTGGACCAAGGGTTTGGTACATTACTCTGTGGTTTTGGGAGGTGTTCTGTCTCACCTCTCACCTCTCACGCTGCTATCTTGAAATCTTTCCTCAATTTACAATTCTCTTTTATATTTAATCCATATCAGTGCATTGTAGTTTTAGAATTTCTAGTGATTAAATCTAATCACTTGTGAGTGCTTAGTAACTTACAAATAAAATAACCCTATTATGACAGGTTTTAAAGTATCGTGCTTTAATTATATTTGGTGTTTCTCTAATCAGTAGCATTAATGTAGTTTATATCCCTGTATTGCCAATTGGTTTTATACTCCTTAATTTATTAGTAGATTGGACAATCCAAAGGGCAGCCCAGGGATAGCAAATTTTGATGACAAAGTAATTATCAACATTACTGTGATAAAGATCAACTTATAAGTTAATTAAAACATTTGGCCAAAAGACACAGAATGTTCTTCTTAATAAACCATAGTAAGTAGCAAATAACTAAAGTTTTATATTTATATTTGTGTGTTGAATGAATGGTCTCCTGCTCTTTTGTAACTTCTTCATTCACTTCTTCCCTTTCTTTAAATGTGTATATTTTTTTCCATTTTCAGTGAGCAGATAAGCAATAGGTGAAGTCTCAGGGTGCAGCATTTTATAGCAAAATGGGAGATTAAAAAAGAAAGCCAGTAACCAAATAGCAAAGAAGGAAGAGTCTTAGAGTAATGATAGAGAGTTTTACCTACAACCTGAGAGCTGAAATTGTCCACATTCTCCACCATATAAATTTTCATGATGTTTAGATGGTGAATATGAGCACTTTTGGTTTTCAGATATAATAGTTTGGCCAGGATATCTTCCTTTAGGCAACCTCTACTTCCAGATGTTTTACTTGGTAGCTACTTTAGAGTTTGTGCCTATAAGAAAGAGACCTGATTTCAAATTTTGTTTTGATAGCATATTTTAAATGTAACTCTAAGCTGGTTAGCCTTCATGAGTGCCAGTTACCTCTTTTGTTAAATACAAGCAATAATAACCACCTAATATAATTGTGGATATGAAATGGATACTAAATGAAATATTGCTTGAAAGGGTTTATCTCAGTGCTTGGCAAATAGCAGATGCCCACTAAGCTGTAGTTATGGATGCCTAGTGAATACACACATATTGAAATTTTCAACCATTGCCCAATTAATGCTTCTGCTGTTTTAGGAAGGTCATTGCCTACCTTCACAGTTGTAAAGGGATATTTTGAAACTCCTTTTATACGATTTTGGCTTATGACCTACATAATTTTTTTATAGCTTCCCAATAACTGAAATGCTTTTAAGAGTTACTACTCTGCTCAGTGGTGATGACTGAGGAGCAGTAAAAAGGTTGCTCCTATTTTTTGTGTCATTTGTATCTTTATATAAACCCACAATGAAGTTGAGATAGACAGAAAAGGTATTGAAAGTCCTTGATTTGTTAAAATGGTCATTATGGTCTTCTACACACACACACACACACAAACACACACACACACGAACACAAACACAATGCTTGAGTATACTAGGGTCAAAACAATAATGTTTAAATGCTTCTATTTCTATATTTTACCCAAAGAAAAAATCATCAGTTCAAATCTTATAACTTTTTATGTTGAAATAGTATGACTCACAAAAATATGTAAAAAATAATGTACAGAATCCCCATATGCTGTTCATACACCTTCCCCAAAGGTAATATTTCATAACCACCTCACACTTAATCTTAGTTCACTAATTTTTCTCACCCCCAGATTATTACAATGTTATCTAATCCATTACATTAAGTTTCTTATATCCCTAGACCACTCCCAAAAATGTCCCCTGAGTATCTTGAAATTTCCTTGTTACTGTAGACTCATCTTAAAGAATGTAAACAACCTGAAAGTATTGAATGGTCCAGTGATAGTTATAAATGAAAAAATAGTTATATAATTCTAATAGATTATATTTCCCTATACAGAAAAAAATTATTATTACTTAAAACTGCAGAAAAAGCTTAGTTATGGCAGGATATCATTCCCTCATGCTTAAGTACTATTTTTTGGGAGATAGTTATTCATAGCTCTTATGGAGAGGGAATATAGTAGAGAGTGCCATTGCGAATCAAGTGATAAGCATGATCTGTTTTTCTACCAGATGCATTATTTTTTTCTATTATGACCTACTGTATTAACTTCACTAAAATTATTATTAAATGTATGCTAACTTAATTACATGGTATTTTTTAGGAGAAAGAACATAATGTTTTTTTACTCACTGAAATAAACTTTCTTTCAACCCACATAGATTGATTAAAATTGGAAATTTAAATACATTAGTTTCCTCTTTGTTTGAAATGTATCTTAGTATATCATAACAAAACTTAAGTAACCAGTTTAATAATTTATTATTTTAATGGTATCACTTGAGCCTTAAACAAGCTGTTTATAATGTTTTGGTGTTCAGTTTATAGTCACCAACATCACAATTAGTACATAGAGATTCCTAAGGTTGGGTAAAATTATTAAATGAAGTTTAGATTCTGAATGCCAACAGAAATCACAGATTATTGCTGAGCTAATCTGGTTGGTTACAGAGACTTTAATGAAGAAATATGCTGTTCTCACTTTATTGATTTACCTTTAAATGGAAAATAACAAAATAGTTATTTTGATCTTAGAAGCTAAATTCCTTCCCTATGTTTGTTCCCTATGTATAAGAGGGTACAGTAGTAGATAGCCTGAGAAAAACATTTCAAAGTTACAGTGACTGTCCGTAATATCAGCCTATATTCAATGTTCTGAGATATGTACCAGATACTGGAAAAGACATCAACGTTGTTCTTTCTTTCAGTGAGCTTATACTCAAGTTTGAAAACACCAGAATTGCATACACTGACCCTTATGCCCTCTCCCCTCCCACTAAGGCAGTTTTTCAGTTTTAGATTAAGATTCCTAACCTTGTATGTGAGATTATAAGCTCTTTACTTACCAGTCTCCTGTACTAGAAGAATGAGCACCTCAGAAATCAAACTTCTTATTTCTCTATTACTGCAAAGTGGCCTTCATATATGAGACAATCAGTATGTATTTAGTTACTGATTGGATGAAAGAAGGATGGAAGGTAAATAATGCAAGATGACAACTGGATGCATGGTTGCTCTACTTAGAAACTTTAAATAAAAGGAAAAAGTCAGTCATCTCAAATATTAAAAATTCAAGAGCACTCACTCAGGCTGTCAGGAATGAAACAGCTCTAGAAAATAGCTTCTCCCATCTTTTTCATGGGTTTCGAATAGCCCTGCTTCTCATCTGTGCATCTGGTTCCCTTTCCTCTCCCTACAACAGACTTTCTCTGCTTTTTCATAGTATCTGCCACCTCATAACTTTAGCTTTCACCTGGCACATCAAGATTTCTCTGGTCTCAGCATCTCAGGTGCAGTTTCCAACACTAAGGGAACTGATCCCTACAGCATACGTTTGGGGCTGTGTAGCTCCTCACATTTGTTTTTCTCTGTTACTCAGTTTGCTACTGCAGTGTTCACAGGTTGCCTGTCCTTGTTGAACACCTACCCCTGATGGAGTGAACTCCATCTCACCGGCCTTCTTTACACCATTAGAGTTCTCTTACTTCTCAGCTGCATTTTCTCCTTTGCACTTGCTATTATTTTTGTTTTCATGGACTTTGCTAACATGCTGCCCCTTTGATGGCATTCAGTCACCATGAGAACATGAAAATCAAGGGTAATGTAGCCATATCTTATACAGAAATTCTTCTGGAAATTTTCTGAGACCTATTCAAATTAATGAAATAATTATCCATAGAGGAGATGTAGCTGGTTTTTATTTATGTACAAAAACTATCTGCTATGAAACATAAAAATTTTAATGTAAACTGAGAAACAACATGTTGATCAATAAAACAACAATACACTTAGATACCTGAAATGAGTCTGATTGACCCCTACACTGGAATCTTCTCTACACATATTCCTTTAATTTTTGCAATTAGTGATACAAATATCTCATCATGAGTTTCTCTGAAGAAGTAACTAAATTTATTCCATATTTCTAAATAAACTACTTGTTATCTGAGGATTTTTCAAGTGTTTATTTCTCCTCCCCATTAACTAGTAGCACAGAAATTTAAAAAAATAAAAAAGATCAACCGGAATCAATAAATAGCAAGCTTCTGTATTATTTTATAAACTCTTTTAAAAAGAATCCTCACTGGGCCTCTACATATTTCAGTTGATCCAGAATAAGTATGACTCACTTTTGAGTGTGGTTAATGACAAAAATGTTGTATTAATCATTTAGATATTAAACCTTTTACAAGAATGTATTGGACATACACAAATACTATTTTTCAGCTTTATCATATGAAGAAAAATTTATTTGGGCTACTTGCTCTGGGAACGGCAAACCTTGAAAGTTGTAAATTGAGCTATTTATGAAATGATATGATCTGATATTTCAGGTAAGCTAAGGCTAAAGAAGGAGAGACTTGTATTGTTCAAATTATTACTAGCGAATCAGCACTATGCCATTCAGATATTTCCACAATATTTTCAATGTATTATTTAAATTTTGACTAAAACAATTACCTAGCAAGATTTGTAACATATACTGTTTGCTAGAGGGAAAAGATTCTCTGTTGAAATCTTTAAAGTAATTGCTTCTGTATTTGTTTATGTAATAAAATTCTATCTACTTTAAATCAAGTTTTATATCTGGGATTTTAATTGTGATATTTATTCACTTGAGACTGGTTTCATAGGGCCTAGTAAGTTCTTCCATAAGGATCCAGATATCTTCTAAAATTATTTTACATTAGTTTCTTCACATACAATAATGTTAATTGCATTAATGAAATTATATTCTAGTAGCTATAAGTTATGGTTTTTAGAAGTTTTTGGTCTGACTAGAGTTAAGTAGGAGAGAAAATAAACTAGCGGGAAAGGAGACAATATTTGGGATTGGGAAGTAGAACAAAAAGAGGAGAATCTTTTAATGGATGTCCATTAGATTTCTTCTCATTATCTTTGTGCCCACTGGCATCCTCTTCATAACTATTAGGATTATTTCAGGGCTCTTGAATTCTCACATGCCTCTAGTCTGCCAGCTATTGTGGAATTCCAGGTCTCAGCTATATACTTGTAGTAGAACCTACCCTTTAAGGTCAAACAACTGATTTTCCCACATCAATGAATTTTCTTAATAATGTTGTTACCACTCAAGTACTATTAAAAATCATTTTTGGTAAAAATATTTTTATTTACAGAGTTTCCAAGTAGTTTAGTTACTTTTTGATGATATATTTTCATTATTAAATATTCAGTCTGAACCATACAGTATTAGAGTTGTATGTCAAACTCATCGTCCCTTCCAAGAAGTCAGAAGAGCACTTCAGCATTTGATATGCTTAAATGACTACTAAATGGCAGACATGCAAGAATGCTTTGAAATGTTATTATGAAGGCTGAAATGCTCAGGAAATATTTGATCACTTCTACTTAAACTATTAATAAAAACATGGCCAAAACAGATGATTCTTCTTAAAAAAAAGAGAATAGATGAAACTTTTAATTAGAAATAATATTGTTACAATCCATTTGTTGAATGTTTGTGAATAAGTCATAGTTATAAATAAATAGTACATATTAGACTATTGATATGTTGGGACTGATTAGAAGAAGAAAAGGTATCACTGTGTTTTAAGTCACTAAAACATTTTATCTTCACAATTATTTTTTCATTAGATATTGTAAGAACAGCCATGCAATTTTTATGGAATTCAGATGATTATCTATAATAGCATAATATACAAAGGAATGTTTTTCTATACTGGGAAATGTGCAGATATTTATTTACTTTCTCTCAGGTTAATCTTTTGGCAGATTAAGGATGTTTAAATATTTAAATGTGTTTATGCATAGAAAGCCTGAAATCAGGCGTTGCTTATCATGCCTTACTTGTGCATTCCTAATTTATAAAATAATTTTTCTTTAATTACCATTCCTAATAGGACACCCAAATAGGTCCAATTTCAAAGTGCATTATAAATTCTAGAAATGTGTTTCTCAAAGAGGCAAAATATATTTAAATTTTATTACTGTCTGCAATGAAAATGAGATTAAGGGAATGCTTGAGGAGTTAGCCAAAAGAATTTATCAAAGTGTCCATCCAGCAAAGCATCTCAAGAAGAAAGGGAGACATAGAATTTTGCTATTTGTCCCAGGAGATATACTTAACATTCAGATCTCATGAAACACAGAAATGTTAGGGGAAAAGCTAGGAAATTTCTCTTTTGGTGAGATGGGTATATTAACATTAAACCTCTCCATTGTGCACCTAAGTGCCTCATGTGTAGGTCTAATCATGCAAAGAGCAGTCCGATATGAAGGCTAATGCATCTTAGTGGAGTTCTCTACCGAGCTGATTGAAGCTGACAGCCCTGTGCTGTTTGCAAAGAAACCTTCATGGGGAGTTAGGAACAGATGCTAAACAATATGGCACATTTGATTTCATGCTGCTCAGGCATGCCAGTCCCTGGCAGTCTTTATGAGGTCAGGGAATTAGGAAAATTGCAGTCAGCAGGAATACAGGGTGTATAAGTAGAAGGAGCCAAGCAGGTGTGCTGAATGAGTTAGATGTGGGCTTTCTCCAGGTGGGTCTGACTTGTCCTTCAGCATGTGGCTGTAGGATCATCAGGGAAAAGGCTAATGCTCAAATAATTCAGTCCAAATAATGTAACCAGTTAGGAATTTGTACATGTTGAATATGAAATTACATGCATGTTAGACTAAACATATGATGAACTTTATTTTAATGTTTCTTTAAAAATCTGATGATCATTCATAAAGATACATCAATATAAAACAGGAAAACATGTTGAGGGCAAATAATTTAATTATGATTATGAGCCATCTTGGGTTCAGATGGTTGTGGTTTTTTTGTTTTCAATTTATTCATCTATATACTTAGGTTAGGCTGGATGATATCTAAGATCCTTCCCATATATGAAAAACCATGCCTGTATTATAGGTCTCAACATTGTAGTTTATTAGTTTTTCTTTTTTTATTATTTGTGTTTGTTTCTTTCTTTGGTGGTTGCTGTTTCTTTACATATGATGGGGTACAATTAACCTAGTGGTTATGAATGTGTAGGAAGGAGGGAGCACCAAAAGAGAATGTGAGCTAGAGAAGGAAGGTTTCCTCAGCTTCTTTCCACTACAAATGCCAGTTTTCTCACATAGTTCCTAATGGAAGTGTATTATGTAGTTTGGTTGTGTTAGAGCAAGGGATTGGGAAAATGAAACTGAAAACCACTGAGAGTTTATTTTAAATAAGAGGAAATTAAGGGCCAGAATGACTGCCACAAACCTAGATGATAAGAAATTGAGAGTTTGTATTAATTTGGTATATGTTGCTGTATGCTACATTGCCTCTTATCTTGAGATCCGGACTTAAGAGAAAGCAGGGCTTGGAGTGGAGTTAACACACACACACACACACACACACACACACACACACACACACACAC
>JAQQAC010008525.1:15210413-15299237 GCA_029783875.1 Phataginus tricuspis | reverse complement strand
CACACACACACACACACACACACACACACACACACACACACACACTGTTATCTTAGCAGAATGTTACTGAAGGCCTTTCTTGTCTTTTCATCCACTCTGCTTTCTCTTATCCTTAGAGAGCAACCTCTGAGAATATAAAGGCAGGAAATGGAGATGGCATAATGCTTTTACAGATTCATTGTCAAAAATGAATACCACCTGCTTTCCCAAACCTGGGTTTGCAGTGACTTCTTTGGTATATATTCAGTACTTTGGTATGTCTAGATTTGAATCTATTTTGTGAGACTAAGAAATTGGATAAATTTATGAGATGAGTGAGGAGTCCCCTCTCATCTATATTTTGTTATTTTTGAAATATGTAAGTTCACAAATCTGATGAGTAGCCTTGTGAGTGTTGATGCTCATAGTATATTTTTTGAGTGGTATCTCCCTTTTTTCTTTTTTACAATTTACCAATTTATAGAGTTTTTATTATAAGAATCTCAACAAGGATCACTTTGGCAAAATAAATGTATTTTAATAGCCTGAAACTGGTATAGATTTGGGCTACACAATAAGAATTCCTGAAATGATGGACATGCTCCATTTTTTGCCATGAATTGCAGTACTCACTACCGCTCTGTCCCTTGAACAGTTGGAGTATGGAGTAACTGAATTTTTCAATTCTTATTTAATTTTATTTCATGAACCTTTAAGCTTAAATAACCATGTGTGACTGTGGCTACTATGTCCAACAGCATCATTATAGATAATGATATATCATTATTAAGGCCTGCTGATATTAAAGCAGGTGGGTAATTTAATGCTTATAACAGAATATGCATCATGGAAAATATACATCCAAAAGATCTATTAACAATTCTGTATTTACCAAACCCTGCTTCATACGAATTTACTTTCTTTTCTAATCCAAAGTTGCATATTCTGTGAAAAGAAGGGCTAACTATCTAGAAAGAATGTACCAAGAATTTCAATAACTTCTTGTTTCATGTGAAATTTATACACACAATAGTGAGTACAATGGGACTTCTGGGAAGATGGCGGCATGAGCAGGGCGGCAGAAATCTCCTCCCAAAACTATATATATCTATGAAAATACAGCAAATACAACTTTTCCTAAAAGAGAGACCAGAATACACAGGAAAGCGCACAGTGTTCAGCTACACCGGAGAGGACTCGGCACCCCATGAGGCGGGTAAGATACGGAGCCATGACCTGATGGGACCCGAGCACTCCCCCACCCCAGCGCACCGGCAGGAGGAGAGGATTCAGAGCCGGGAGGTACACCCTGCGAAATAACCAGCCCCAGTGATCTGCACAGGGACCACTGACACACATTGCGCGGTGTAGCGGAGTTTGGAGAGACAGAGGGTGAAGGATCTGAGTGGGGAATGCGCCAGGGTGCTTGCAGCCGGCTCCCAGGAAGGAAAGGAAAAAAAAAATAAAACTGCGCACTTTTTTCAGCGGTCTTAAAGAGACAAGAGACCAGCAGAGGAGCCGGATCACCCTGGAACAGTCAGCCCAGCAGGCTGGGAGTCCTGGGGAGTTTCGGAACCCTTAGCTGGGGACTGGGAAAGGGTGGCTACACTTAAGTCTTCCCACAGAGATCAACAGCCTGCCATTCGTTCCCACCCCAGCCAGAGCTCTAAAGGGCCCTACGGAGCGGCGCAGCCACAGCTGCGGAATACTGGAGCAACAGCGCCACCTACAGTATCCCCACAGAATCTACTTCCGGTGGGCGTTTTTTCTTTCTTTGTTTTGTTTTTTGTTTCTGTTTTTTCTTTTGTTTCTTTTTTCTTTTCTTTTCTGTCTTTTTTTCTCTTTCTTTTTCTTTTTCTTTCTTTTCTCTTTTCTTTCTTTTTAAAGTCTTAAAGAGCCCAGCTGACATACATGGCAACTACCAGCGACCACTTCTATAGCCATGAAAAGACAGAGGAATATGATCCAGACTAAGATCAACCAGACAACCCCAGAGAGGGAACCTGAAGGGATGGAAATGCACAGTTTCCTAAAAAAGAATTCAGTCTAAAAGTCATAACCATGCTGATGGATCTACAGAGAAATGTGCAAGAGCTGAGGGAGGAAGTGAGGGAAGTGAGGAAAGACAATGTAGAAATCAGACAAGCGATCGACGGGCTTAACAGCAGACTGGATGAGATGCAAGAGACTGTTAATGGAATAGAAACAGAGAACAGGAATACAGAGAAGCTGAGGCAGAGAGAGATAAAAGGATCTTTAGGAATGAAAGAATATTAAGAGAACTGTGTGACCAATCCAAATGGAACAATATTCACATTATAGGAGTACCAGAGGAAGAAGAGAGAGAAAAGGGATAGAAAGTGTCTTTGAAGAAATACTTGCTGAAAACTTTCCCACGCTGGGGAAGGAAATAGTTTCACAGTCCATGGAAGCCCACAGATCTCCCAAAACAAGAGAACAAAGGAAGACAAAACCAAGACACATAATAATTAAAATGGCAAAGATCAAAGATAAGGACAGAGTATTAAAGGCAGCTACAGAGAGAAAAAAGATCACCCATTAGACTATCATCAGATTTCTCAACAGGAACCTTACAGGCCAGAAGAGAATGGCATGATATATTTACCGTAATGAGACAGAAGGGCCTTGAACCAAGAATATTGTACCCAGCACGATTATCATTTAAATATGACGGAGGGATTAAACAATTTCCAGAAAAACGAAAGCTGAGAGAGTTTGCCTCTCATAAACCACCACTACAGGATATCTTAAACGGACTGCTCTAGAAGGAAGCACCCCTAAGGCTAAAAAGATGTCACCAGAGAAAATAAAACCATAGCAAAGAAAGCAGACCATCCAAATACTAAAGGCAAATAATAAAACACCTAGTATATAAAGAATGGAGGAGGAAGAATAAGAAGGGAGAGAAATAAAGAAACATCAGACTGTGTTTACAATAACTTAACAAGAAAGTTAAGATAGACGGTTAGATAGTAAAGAAGTTACCCTTGAACCTTTGGTAACCATGAATCTAAAGCCAGCAATAACAATAAGTACATGTCTATCAATAATCACCCTAAATATAAATGGACTGAATGCATCAATCAAAGACACAGAGTACTAGAATGGATAAAAAAGCAAGACCCATCTATATGCTGCTTACAAGAGACTCACCATAAACCCAAAGATATACACAGACTAAAGGTGAAAGGATGGAAAAAGATATTTCATGCAAACAAAAAAGAAAAAAGCAGGTGTTGCAGTACTTGTATCAGACAAAATAGACTTCAAAACGAAGAAAGTAGCAAGAGATAAAGAAGGACATTACATAATGATAAAGGGGTCAGTCCAACAAGAAGATATAACCATTATAAATATATATGCACCCAAGACAGAAGCGCCAGCATATGTGAAACAAATACTAACAGAATTAAAGGAGGAAATAGAAAGCAATGCACTCATTTTAGGAGACTTCAACACACCACTCACTCCAAAGGACAGATCAACCAGACAAAGAATAAGTAAAGACAAGCATTTGACAAATTCAGCATCCATTCATGATTAAAACTCTCAACAAAATGTGTATAGATGGCAAGTACCTCAACATCATAAAGGCCATATATGACAAACCCACAGCTAACATCATAGTTAACAACTAGAAGCTGAAAGCTTTTCATCTAAGATCGGGAACAAGACAGGGATGCCCGCTCTCTCCACTGTTATTCAACATAATAGTGGAGGTCCAAGCCACGGCAATCAGACAAAACAAAGACATACAAGACATCTAGATTGGTTAAGAAGAAGTAAAATTGTCACGATTTGCAGATGACATGATACTGTACATAAAAAACCCTAAAGACTCCACTCCAAAATTACTAAACTAATATCTGAGTTCAGCAAAGTTGCAGGATACAAAGTTAACACACAGAAATCTGTTGCTTTCCTATACACTAACGATGAACTAACAGAAAGAGAAATCAGAAAAACAATTCCATTCACAATTGCCTAAAAAAGAATAAAATACCAAGGAATAAATCTAACCAAGGAAGTGAAAGACCTGTACTCTGAAAACTACAAGACACTCCTAAGAGAAATTAAAGAGGACACTAACAAATGGAAATTCATCCCATGCTCTTGGCTAGGTAGAATAAATATTGTCAAAATGGCTATACTACCTAAAGCAATCTACAGATTCAATGCAGTCCCTGTCAAACTACCAACAGCTTTCTTCAATGAACTCGAACAAGTAATTCTAAAATTCATATGGAACCACAAAAGACCCCAAATAGCCAAAGCAATCCTGAGAAGGAGGAATCAAACAGGGGGAATTACGCTCCCTGAATTCAAGCTCTACTACAAAGCCACAGTAATCAAGAAAATTTGGTACTGGCACAAAAACAGACCCACAGACCAGTGGAACAGAATAGAAAATGCAAACATTAACCCAAACATATACAGTCAATTAATATTTGATAAAGGAGCTTTGGATATACAATGGGGAGATGACAGCCTCTTCAGCAGCTGGTGTTGGAAAAACTGGACAGCTACATGTAAGAGAATGAAACTGGACTGCTGTCTAGCCCCATACACAAAGGTAAACTCAAAGTGGATCAAAGACCTGAATGTAAGTCATGAAACCATAAAACTCTTAGAAAGAAACGTAGGCAAAATCTCTTGGACATAAATATGAGTGACTTCTTCATGAACATATCTCCCCGGGCAAGAGAAACAAAAGCAAAAATGATCAAGTGGGAATATATCAAGCTGAAAAGCCTCTGTACAGCAAAGGATCTCATCAGTAGAACAAAAAGAGATCCTACAGTATGGGAAAATATATTCATAAATGCCGTATCTGATAAGGGGTTGACACCAAAAATATATAAAGAACTCACGCAGCTTAACAAACAGAAAGCACATAATCCAATTAAGAAATGGGCAGAGGACATGAATAGACACTTCTCTAAAGAAGAAATTCAGATGGCCAGCCGGCACATGAAAAGATGCTCCACATCGCTAAACATCAGAGGAATGCAGATTAAAACCACAATGAGATATCACCTCACACCAGTGAGGATGGCCAACATTCAAAACACAAACAACAACAAATGTTTTCAAGGATGTGGATAAAAGGGAACCCTCCTACACTGCTGGTGGGAATGCAAATTAGTTCAACCTTTATGGAAAGCAGTATGGAGGTTCCTTAAAAACTCAAAATAGAAATACCATTTCACCCAGGAATTCCACTCCTAGGAATTTACCCTAAGACTGCAGCAGCCCAGTATGAAAAAGACATATGCACCCCTATGTTTATCTCAGCACTTTTTACAAAAGCCAAGAAATGGAAGCAACCTAAGTGTCCATTAATAGATGAATGGATAGAGAAGATGCGGTACATATACACAATGGACTATTATTCAGCCATAAGAAGAAAACAAATCCTACCATTTGCAACAACATGAATGGAGCTAGAGGGTATTATGCTCAGTGAAATAAGCCAAGCCAAAAAGACAAGTATCAAATGATTTCACTCATATGTGGAGCATGAGAACAAAGAAAAAAACTGAAGGAACAAAACAGCAGTAGACTCACAGAACCCAAGAACGGATTAATTGTTACCAAAGGGAAAGGGACTGAGGAAGATGGGTGGAAATGGAGGGATAAGAGTTAAAAAGGGATATTACTATTAGCAGATATAATGTTGTGGGGGCATGGGGAGGGCTGTACAACTCAGAGAAGACAAGTAGTGATTCTATAGCATCTCTCTACGCTGATGGACAGTGACTGTAATAGGGTTGGTGGGGGGGACCTGATGAAGGGGTAGTTTAATAACCATAATATTGCACATGTAATTTTAGATTAATGATACCAAATTATAAAAATAAATAAATAAATAAAGTCTCTAGAACAAAATAAAATAAAATAAAACTCCAAAAAAAAAATAGTGAGTACCATGACCATTTCATATTAAGAAGGCAATGATGAAATGCATCCAAAAAGTTGTAACAAAGTTAAAAGATACTCATGGGTGCAAGTGGGCAATTGACTGTGTTTAACAATAATTGGTTAACAATTAATTGTTTAACAACTGGTGCCCAGCAAATAATTGGTTAACAATCTTCGCAAAAGTTCCTGTGGCCCCAAAGCATCTTTCAAGTTAAAAATGATCACACATAATCGAATTTGCTAGAAGTTCAGTTTTATGTATGTGGTGTGAATCTGTGAGAGAGAAGTTTTTTCTTAGGAGAGAGAATTTAAATCTGTTGAGAGAAAGAGTTCATACGCTAGGAATTGGTGTGATATGCTTTTCACAAGATCATAACAACAAAACTACCAGGAACAGTCAACAGCTTCACTAAAGCATTCCCTGGGTAACAAAAAGATGTAAGACATGAAGACATGCATTAACTAGCTTAAAAAAATAGATATGCATCCTTTTCTCAAAAGAAAATAATTTATCGATTGTGTGGAAATAAATATAATCTGATAAAGAAGAGGCAATGCGTGTTTGAAGTCTGCAAATTCTATAATTCAAAAGTATCATTGGTATAAATATTTTAAAATTGAGATTTACTATTTCTTTTCATGTACCTGAGCTCTTTGCAACAGTAGGTTTATTAGTTTCTTTATTCTACAGTTCTGAATTTTGTGACACTTTCTCACAAAGAGAAAACAATTTCATCTATTGTTACTTGTACTACTAAAATTTTACCATATACTAAGAGATCTACAAATAAAGAGACAAAACATCTCAAGATTATGTGAAAACTTTAAGATTTCTGATAAAATTACTAATAAATATTAACATACTTGTGTGATATTAGTTCTAGGCCTCAGAAATCAGAATAGTCGATTTTCAGGCATCAAAAACAACTATTGCATATAAGTTTTATAGCATAAAAAGTATTATTTCATTGTACACTCTCATCAGAGTTTCTCTGTCATGTATCTGTTTTTTAATATGTTCAGGAAAAATATCCCACAAAAATTTTTTAATTAAATATCACAAAACTCTAATAATAATGTTTTGTGGGTTGGCCTCCTCTAAATTTGGCACATTTCTATTTAATATATTAATAGTTAGAGACTAGTGAAATACTCTACATCCTGTTTTCCTTATATGTAAAATAATGTCTCATACCTAGATGTCCAGGATTTCTGGGGTACCTCATACTGTTTTACACTTAGTGCCTATCTGCTTGTGGGTAAACTTGCTACCTCTCTTACAGTTGATTGTTAATCACCAGTGATTGAACAATTTAGGATTCATAATTACTTAGGGAACACTATTTTTTTCCTTGCTAAGGTCCATTAATTTGGGTTAAATTTACTTTTTTAATGTATTTGTGAATTTTTCCTTGTGTTGTAACCAGGTAAGCATATAAATAAACATGTATGAATGGAGTTATGTGCAAATGAAATTATAGAGAATGAACCTAAAACAATTTAAAGAAATATATAGTCTTTTTCATAAGACATGGTAGTTACATGTTAGCAGAATTACTTTTATTCTGCTCAGTAAATAGTTATGTAGTATGAGTAAGCTAGAAATATGAAAGCAAAGTACAAAATAGGAATACTTTTTTAATAGAAACTGTTCCTAGTCACCTTCAGAAATGTTGGACTCAGTTTCTAATGAAACAGAAGAAGACTACTCTCTTTTCCAGAAGAAGACATTAATTTTAGTCCATGTAATTCAGGGATGCAAAATGACAGGAACAACTACCTCAAGAATCAGGAAACAGAGACAGGAAATGGGAAGTTAGATCAGTCTATCCTTCCATCTGTTAAGAGAGAAAAAAAAGGATTAAAAACTCCAGGCTGAATGATGGTGTATAAAACATAACCTCACAGTAATAATTGGGTTCTTAAACTATCTGAGGAGAAAGCTTGATAAAAACATTTGAGAAAAATTCAACACATTTGCATGATTAAACCTCTCAGAAAGAGAGTAGTAGTGAGAAACCTCCTCCACCTGATAGAACATCTGTAACAAAGCATAGCTAATGTTGTATTTCATGCTGCAACTTAATGCTTTCTCCCTAAAGTCAGGAACGTGGAAATAATTTCTCTCTTACCAGTCTGATCTAACACAGTGTAAAAAGTTTTAGCTGGTACAATAAGGCAAGAAAAAAAATAAAAGATTCAGATTGCAAAAGAAGACATAAAATTACCCCATTTTTGATAAACATTTTATAAATCGTTAGTTTTTGTAAGCTAGCAGTGGGGATATTTACACCAAAATTTAAGGTATAGCATCAGTTATAATGGTTCAAAAATGAAATAACTAGGTGTAAATGTTTTTGTATAGCATTTTTTTAATATTCATTTTTTAGTGAAGTATTATTGATATACAATCTTACATTGCTTTTAAAGCAACAGAGTGGCTCAACAGTTACCCATATTATTAACTCCTTATCCCCACTAGTGCAGGTTACTGTCAGCATAGGAAGACATTACAGAATCATTGGCTATATTCTCCATGCTGTACTACCAATCCTGTGACCAACTTATATTATGATTGAGAATTTTTGTGTCCCTTTATCCCCCTCACCTTCTCCACCCACCCACCCCAACCCCTCCCCCATGGTAACCACAAGTCACTTTTCAGTGTCTATGAGTCTACTACTGCTTTGTTCATTCTGTTTTGTTTTTATATTCCACAAATACAGTGATAATGAAAGAAATTAAAGGTATCTAAATAAAGAGATGTGCTTTGTTCATGGACTGGAATATTCAACATATTAATATGTCAATTCTCCACAAATTAATATGTATTTTAACAAAATTGCTGTCAAGATCGCAAAGATTTTTGAAGATATAGTTAATATTCTTCTTGATTTTATATAGAAAACAAAGGATCTATAATAGATACAATTTTTTCAAAGAAAGACAAGTGAGAGGACTTAGTCTACCCAATTTCAAGACTTATGTAACTGCAATAATCAGGTCTGGGTGGTATTTGCATAAAAAACAGATACATAGATCAACAGAATGATAAAAAGAACCCATAAATAGACCCACACAAATACATCCAAATGATTTTTACAAGAATGTAAAAAGCAAGTCAATATACAATACATATCCTTTTCACCCAATCACTTTGGTGTAATTGGACATTCATAGACAAAAAAAAGAAAGAATCTTGACTTAAACCTTATAAAAATGAACTCAAACATACCACAGTCTTGAATATAGGATGTAAAACTATTCAACTTTAAAAAAAAAAGGAGAGAATATTGAGGATTCAAGGGCTAGGCAAGCAGTTTTTAGACTTGCCACTAATATCATCTTTTATTTTATTTTATTTCTTTGTTTATGAAGTCAAAAGTTTAGTGAAGCAGGTACTCAGAAAACACTATGACATGTAAACCATCAGGAATTTGCAGATTTTTTTACACTCTTTTCAATAATAGAATCTTTCGTTTATTGACTGTCACATTTTGGAGTGGTCCCCTAAATTGTTTCCCTCTGATATAGTTTTTGTTTCTGTAGGATTCTTTTTTCTCTTAGTTTTTTAAAATTTAAATACAGTCTTATTTTAGTTTCAAGTATACAACACAGTGGTTCAACAGCCACCCATATTACCAGATCTTCACCCCACCAGTACAGCCACCCTCTGCCAACATAGAAAGATGTTCCAGAATCATTGACTGTATTCTCCATGTTGTCCTACTATCCCTATACCCAACCTACATTATGACTGAGAATTTTTGTGCCCCTTTATCCCCCTCACTCTCCTCTCCCACCTACCCCAACTCCTCCCCCATGGTACCCATCAGTTCCTTCTCAGTGTCTATGAATCTACTGCTGTATTGTTACAGCTGTTTTACTTTGTTTTTATATTCCATATATAAGTGAAATCATATGGTATTTATCTTTATCTGCCTAACTTTTTTCACTCACATAGTACCCTCTAGATCTGCCTAAGTTTTTGCAAATGGCAATATTTCTTTTCTTTTTATGGATGAATAATATTCCATTGTGTATATGTACCACCTGTTCTTTATCCATTCATCTATTGATGGACACTAAGATTGCTTCAATATCTTGGCTATTGTAAATAATGTGGTGATAAACAAAGAGATGCATATTTCTTTTCAAATCAGGGATTTTTGTTTTTTTTCAGGTAAATTTCTAGAAGTGGAATTGCTTGGTCTAATGGTATTTCTGTTTTTGTTTTTTGAGGGACCTCTATTCTGTTTTCCACAGTGACTGCACCAATTGACATTCTCACCAACAGTGTAGAAGGGTTCCCTTTCTCCATATCCTCGCCAATAGTTGATATTTCTTGTCTTTTGGATAGTGGCCTTTCTGACTTGTGTGAGGTGATTAGCAATGTGGAGCATCTTTTCATGTGCCTGTTGGCCATCTGTATTTCTTCTTTGGAGAAATATCTGTTCAGGACCTCTGCCCATTTTTTAATCGGGTTATTTTATTTTTGGGTGTTGAGGCATGTGAGCTCTTTATGTATTTTGGATGTTAACCCCTTATCAGATAAATCATTTACAAATATATTCTCCCATACTGTAGGCTGCCTTTTTTTTTTTCTGTTGATGATGTCCTTTGCTGTACAGACACTTTTTAGTTTTATGTAATCCCACTTGTTCATTTTTTATTTTGTTTCCCTTGCTTGAGGAGATGTGTTCAGGAAAATATTGCTCATGCTTATGTTCAAGAGATTTTTGCCTATGTTTTCTTTTAAGAGTTTTATGGTTTCATATCTTATATTCATGTCTTTGATACATTTGAAATTTACTTTTGTGCATGGAGTTAGGCAATAATCCAGTTTCATTCACTTGCATGTAGCTGTCCAGTTTTCACAAAACCAGTTATTGAAGAGGCTTTCTCCCCACTGCATATTCATAGCTCCTTTATCATCTATTAATTGACCATATATGTGTGGATTTGTATCTGGGCTCTCTGTTCTGTTCCATTGGTCTGTGAGTCTGTTCTTGTGCTAGTACCATATTGTTTTGATTATTGTAGCTTTGTAGTAGAGCTTGAAGTCAGGGAGTGTAATCCCCCAGCTTTGTTCTTATTTCTCAGGATTGATTTGGCTATTCAGGATATTTTGTGGTTCCAAATGAATTTTAGAACTACTTTTTATAGTTCATTGAAAAATGCTGTTGGAATTTTGATATGAATTGCATTGAATCTATAAATTGCTATGGGCAGGATGCTCATTTTGACAATATTAACTATTCCTATCTATGAGCATGGGATAGATTTCCATTTATTTGTGTCTTCTGTAGTTTCTTTCATGAATGTATTATAGTTTTCATAATATAGGGTTTTCACTTCCTTGGTTAGGTTTATTCCAAGGTATTTTATTCTTTTTGTTGCAATTGTAAATGGAATTGTTTTCCTGATTTCTCTTTCTGCTAGTTCATTGTTACTATATAGGAATGCAACAGATTTTTGTGTAGTAATTTTGTTTCCTTCAACTTTGCTGAATTCAGTTATCAGCTCTAGTAGTTTTTTTGTGGATTCTCTCAGGTTTTCTATGTATAATATAATGTCATCTGCAAATAGTGACAATGTAACTTCTTCCTTATCAATTTGGATGCCTTTTTTCTCTTTGTGTTGTCTGCTGTGGCTAAGACCTCCTGTACTATGTTGAATAAAAGTGATAATAGTGGGCATTCTTGTCTTGTTCCTGATCTTAGAGGAAAAACTTCCAGCGTTTCACGATTAAGTATGATGTTAGTTGTGGACTTGTCACATATGGCCTTTATTACGTTGAGGTACATACACTCTATGCCCATTTTGTTAAGAGTTTTTATTGTGAATGGATGTTGAATTTTGTCAAATGCTTTTTCAGCATCTATTGAGATGATCATGTGGTTTTTATCTTTTTGTTAATGATCCTTCTTTTTGGTGTATGATATTGATTGGTTTACAACTGTACCATTCTTGCATCCCTGGAATAAATCCTATTTGGTCATGATGGATGATCCTTTTGATGTATCAAAGCATGATCTTTAGAAGGAAAACGTCATTAGCTGAACTTCATCAAAATTAAAAATGTTTGCTCTGCAGGCCTCCGTTAAGTGAATCAAAAGAGAATCTACTGACTGGATGAAGATTTTTCCATAGTATGTACTATAACAAAGGAGTAGTAGTATCCAAAATATATACAGGATTATCAAAACTCACCAGTAAACATATACAAGCATGCATTCAAATTAGAAAAAGGACAAACACATGATAAAACCTCTCACTGAAGGAATGATATGGTGGTAAAATAAGCACAAACAGAAGAGGATGTTCAATATTATTAGCTATCAAGGAGAAATGTAAGGTAAATCCACAATTAAGTATCACTACGTACCTATCAGAATGGCTAATATAAACAAATAGTCACTACCAAATATTGCAAAATGAAGTGAAGGTGGACCACTCATACATTGTTGCTTTGAACGTAAAATGGGATAGTTATTCTGGATATTAATCTAATAATTTTTTGAATAAAACTAAGCATCTAATTACCTAAAAGCTCTGTAGTTGCACTCCTGGGCATGTATCCTAAGGAAATGAAGACATATGCTTACAGAAAACCTTTACATAAATGTTTAAGTAGTTTTATTTATAATGGCCAAATTTTGGAAGCAGCCAAAATATCTTTCAATGGTTAGAGAAACATACTGTGAAATAATACTCAATAATATAAAGGAATAAATTACTAACACACACAAAAACCTGGATAAATTTCCAGAAAATTATGCTGAGTGAAATAAAAACAACTCCCCAAATTTGAATTCTTTATGATTCTGGTTATATAATATTCCTGAATTGACAAATTATAGAAATGGGAAAAATATATACTTACTAGGGATGATGGAGCAGATGGAGTTCAGTAGGTAAACATACACAGTATAAATATGATGGAAGCATTTTGCATATTTACTATTCATCCTGGTTGGGATTATTTTATTATGGCTCTATACGATGTTATCATTGGGGAAAGCTGAGTATAGTGTACACAGCAACTCTCCGTATTGTTTTGTACAAACTGCATGTGAATCTACAATTACCTCAAAATTTTAAGCAAATCAATTATGTTCTAGTGGAAATATATTCTTGATTTCATATTTTACTGTCACTAAGTTATTATGTTTATAACATATGCAAACATGCTTATTGCATAATACAGATTTTAGAAAAGTAGAACCTGAAAATGTATGCTGTTATTATAAGGAGAGAAAAACTGAGACAGAGGCTGGGAGAATAAGAGCAAGAGAAGGAGAATTTATAATATTTTCAAATACAGTAAATGATAAAGTCCAAAGAAGGTTAAAATTAGCATAAGATTTCTTTTGAATGCCAGACTGAAAAGAATTCATTTTAATATATATTTTGCATGATCCCAATTCTTTTTAATCACTTGTCTACTCTATTTCATTTTCACATAGATGTGTATTATGTCCTCATCCCTGGCTGATTCTTTCTCTTATGTGACTGTTACATGACAAGTTTTGTTTCAGTACTATTGCATCTAGGGAGGAAATTGATGTGTTTCACACTAGTTTCCTTGCTGAGTTGTTATTTACACGATTAAGCATTCACTTATTAGTATACTTGGGTGTTTAGTATGGGCCAGCAATGTGCCAAGAAATATATCTAAAGCCACAGTGTCTGACACCTTGGTCCAAATTCAATTTTAATCTTATTATCAGTTTCAATTGCGGTTGATCACAACATTTTCAAGTTTCATTGTGCGAGCATGAGCTACAACAACTGTGAATAGCAATACCTACTTTCATGAGCAGAAGATCCCTGCAGGGAGACTGTCCCTAGAAACCATATGCCAAGGAGTGCTTCAGTATGTCAGTTTCCCAATGTTGTGTAGTCACTGAGATGAAATCATACTTTATTTTTGTAGTTCCAATGCATTACTAAATAATGTGAACCAAGTTATGCCTGCGAATATCCCTTAAAGAATTTTGCATGTTGTACTATACACTTCCTTGGGTGTAACTTGTCATTGTGAAATTATTATTTAAATATTTGTTATGACATATTCTTCCTCATGATAAATTTATCATCATTCCTTTGTTTTATAGTTTCTTAAAAGACAAATTCAGCATTGTCACAATCAGCACTTCTTGACTGAATGCATTACTTTAAACACATTGATTATACTAGGTAAGATGTAACCACTACACAAGAAACACAGGAAGCTAATGTTTAAGGGTTCAAGAAACATAAAATAAGTATGTGTGTATATATATATATATATATGTGTGTGTATTTATCAAAAAAATATATAACAAGTGTAAATATACTATATATGTAATGTACATATCTATATATTTACTGTACGAGAAGCTAATGATTAGGGGTGCAAGACATAAAATATATATATTTAAAATATAGTATTTTGAATGCAGTTTAAATATATATTATATATTTTATTTTATTATGTAGTATTTATTACAAAATTAAATATATTATAAAAATATATAATAATCTATAAGTGTAAAAATTATATAGTTATATTTTACATACTAAAAGTATACAAGTACCTATGTAATATATATCTGTAGTGCTTATACATTATAATAATATGTAATTTATAAGTATATATACACACAGTACTTATATATTATAAATAAGTACAATAAGTATATATATATGCTTATATATTGTATGTAAGCAAAAAGCATCAACAGTATGGCATACTTTATTTTAAAACATTTTAAACATAGTTAATGAAATGTGACTGTGCTAATGGTGATCAAAAATAAAACCAATATATTATAAGGCAAGCCTTGAAAAATGAGTAGAGGTGTGCCAGAGATTATTGCAGACGTAGGAACGTAGGAACGGCAAAACCTGAATTTTCAATATACGAAAATGCATGAAGGAAATGCACAGGTGTTCTTTGGTTCTTCACTGATTCTTAGCATAGTAGTCACCAATATTCTCTAATACCATAGATAAGTTATGTGTTTTAAAATATAATATAAAATAGTTCCTAACATGAGAATTACAATATATATATATTCTCTTGATTTTCATAATATACATTGGATGATACTTTAACCTTATTATAAGACTAATTAGAAATATATTAACTCATTTTATTGTTTGATTTTATTCACACTAAGAAAACCTTTCCACGTTTTTTTTTCGTGAAATTTTATTTTGGTTTCTGCTATGCCATCTGTTTTGTACCTTCTGCTATGCTGAAAATAGATCTAGGAAAGATCCATTTTCTTACTGCAGCATAACTCTGGCAACTAGTAGGTAATGGTTACCAAGTTTAAGAATAAAGAAAAACTTCCTGAACAACAAGAATCAAAAAGCATTCTATGAATACTTACGGTAATTTAAAAAATGTTTTCACTTTGGGGCTTAATTGATCTAGTTAATTATAAGAGCTAAAATAATGAAGAAAAAAACTAACATATTATTATATAATTCTGAGTGAGTCAGCATTTCTTTTGCTTCACTGCAAATAAATTGTACCTAATCCCACAATTCTACTTTGTTACATGGGCCACATGATTGAGATTCCAAAGGTAAGCCAATGTTAAAAAATAAATGCTTAATGAATTTCTGGGTGAGGTGGTGTTTCAGTTTGAACACAATGAGAAATTTTAGAAATAGTTGTGTTTTATTCCACAATAAGTAACAAGGTATTAACTGAAATTTCCAAATTCTGTAATCTGCTACCATATCATGCTTTAATATTTGCTGTGTTAAAACAAAATGTTAGTTAATAAGCATTTTCATCTACAGACCAGTCTTCATTCCATGTGTAAAAAGTACATTCTGTAAGTTGTGCCTGTATATACACACATACAAAAAGTAACATATAAATATTAAAATTGTTGGTTTTCCTTGTAGATTAGCATATTTGCAGTTCTTATTTTTTTGAGGATTTGTCTTTTAATTATCAGTTCACTTGTCACTATACCTTTCTGCCTCTTATTTTACTATTATAAAAGTATAGTTTTATATAAAGGAAGATATTTATGATGGTTATCTCAAAACTTAATAGGCTTTTGTAAATATAAATATTTTTAAGTGATGCTGATGGAATTTCTCTGTCTGAAAGTGTTTGGCCTATATTCTTAACTGCATTGGCAATTATTTTATTTGATAAATATGTCAAAGTGGAAATAAATAATTTAGTCACAACTGTTAAAATGCCATATGGTATCTTGGAAAGTTACAATGTTTATCTAATTATTTAGGAACATTTGTAATATTGCAGTCATAGAGTATGAGTACACATTGCTCCTAGTAAGATGCATTTCTCATCTTCTATACAAGTTAATACCAAGTTTTAAATGTGAAGTTTTTAGACATACTTATAAAATAGCTTTCTTTCTGTAGTTGTTCATTTAGTTTCTTTTACATTGCCTAAATTTTGATTAAATATGAAAAGCATCCAATTTGGGATAATATTGACATATCTCCTTTGAATAGTTGTGACAGAGTTGGCACAGCCATTACTTTAAACTCTCTACTCTTGTTACAGTTTATATCTATGACATAAAATATATAAAATTCATATCCTGTATTACTCAGTTGCTCTAACATCTCTTCACTGGATTAAAATTCCCCCATTCACATCTGAATGCAGTAAAATTTCATTTACTTTAAAAATAATTCATTAAACTGCCTATCAGAGCATATAAACACTATTGATAATAAAACCTAGAAACCAAATGGCTATCACTTTAGGGCTTATCTTTCTCTGAATTTAATTTTGATTATTAGCAGAAAGGAAAGTGATTTGTGTTTGTTTTATTTTACATATTGATATTTTAAATTTATTAATATGTATATCTAAAATACCTTATGTTCTGAGTTTAATGTTTATTCTCTCAAGCAATTTCATCTGCTTGTATGTTTCACATTGTGTTGAAACTAATCATTGGAAATAATAAATTCCATACCATTGTATTAATTTCAAAGCTTTAAGAAAACTCAGAAAAAGTATAAAAGAAACAGTTAATTATTCATATTTACTGTTTAGTTTTTGTTTACTATACATTAATCCATGTGTCTTTGTCAATGATGTTAATCTCAGAACCTAGTGATAGTGCACAAGATTTTGAATATGCTATATTAACACCTATATATTAACACATGTAAAATACTTCAGATGTGGATTTAAATGTGGCTTTTCTTAATAAATGTTATACATTTTATCTCAATGAGACAAATTAAAACATCCAATAGTTTTATATTAATTTTGTTAATCCTAATTCTTTTAAACATGCAAAAATGTATTTATTCAAAGAATACATGAGCCCATTTTCATTGTATTCTTAAATCAGAGTAATTAAAGAAATAGTCTTCAAATAACTATTTGTGATAGAGTGAAACTATTAAAACTAACTTAATATAACACTTGACAATCAACTTGGCTGGCATTCAGTATAACTTGTTTTAACTAGAAAGATACTTTGCTGAGTGGCATTCTTCTCAAACAGATATACGATAGAATATCACTCAGGGGAAAAGCTTTAGGCCTGCTGTGGCATATCCCTGGAATTTTAATTTTTCCCAAAGATGTAGAAGAATTAATTCATAGCTCTTATAAAAATCAGTATGCATACTTCAAGAGGTAGAATGTAAAACAAGATTAGCATGCTGAAGGTTCCTGTGTTCTATCTTTGGGACCTTAGTAATAGTGGGTGGATATTCCTTCTTGGGCTTTAAAATTATTTCTGTTAAAAAGACAGTTTCACCTGGCTTTAATCACTCATCATTTTTTAAAAGTTCTTATTAAAAGCTTTCTTTTTCATTCATCCACTCATTCAACAAATACCTTGTGGGCCCTAATATGTGCCAGACACTGTTCTACATGCTGGAGACAAAGCAGTAAGCAAAAGAATCAAATATCCTTGGTCTTCAGAAACTCAGTGATGGAGAGAGATAAAAAGAGAAATATGTAAATATGTAGTATGCTAGGTATTGACAAGTTCTTAGGGAAATGAAGATGAGAATAGGTTGCAGTTTGAAGAGCAATTATCCCTAGAAAGTGACATATGAATTAAGAACTAACAGAGCTGAAGGCCGAGCCTTAGGGAAAGCATGGGAAGTTCCATTCCCTGAAGAAGGAGCCCCAGCAAGGACCTAAGTTCTAGGTACAAGGATACAAGCACTGCTGAAACAGTGAAAGAATGGTAAAGGTTAAGGTACTGGCTCAGCGAACCAAAAGGGGCCAGATCACTTTTAGCCTTTGTAAGGATCTTCACTTTTATTTTGACTGAGTAAGGATGACCTTGGAGAATATTTTGAAGATAGGTAACATTTTCATGGAATCACTGTGACTATTTTATCCCAAATGGACTCTAATGGACAAAGGAGAATATAAAGAGAAAAATGAGAAGGACATAACTGTAAAGGTAGTTTCGTTAATACTGTACTCCCTAAATAGATATTTGACAGAATGCTATGCATGGAAAAAGCTAAAGTGACATAAAAGAGATAGCAACTTTCATCAGGTTGGCCACAGTGGAAATGGTGAGAAGAGACCACGTACTAGACATCTGTGGATTCAGAGCTGATTTGATTTGCTGGTGAGATGTGGTGAAAGAGAGGAGTCGAGGATGTATACACAGTTTTGGTCTTGAGCAATTGGAAAGACAATTTGGGGGTAGGGAAGTTTCTTCGTTGGTGTGTTCACTCTGAGGTGCTCATTTGACGGAATTGTCAAGAGTTATAAATCTCTTCAAACATATATGCAAATGAAATAACTGTATTTTAAAATTGCCAGTAATAACAAGTCTTACAAAATCATCCTGAATTATTACTGTTACTGGTAGTACACTTTAAAATTGTTATTGTTCATTAAAACATAAACATATTGCTTGTATTTCAAACTCTGAAAAATAATTAGTAACATAAGTAAAAATGTGTTGTAAATACAACCCCAAATGGGATGATGGAGTTTTTCCTTTTTGATAAGGAAATAATCCTAATTCAAGTGCACATGAATAAATACTACTTACTGTAGAGTGTGACAGGGTACAGCAACAATTCTATTCCTATTTTTCATTTTTATGGATGTAAGCTCAGGAAACCTTAGTCTCAAGAATAAGTGAAATGAAATGAAAGCCTTTTTTATAGCACTGTCCCTGAGTTATTTTAATATCTTCTGAAATACATCACAAGAATTACAAGACACCATCATGAACAATAATCATTAATGATTTACTTGCTAACAGTTCTAATAGATTCTCTCTGTCAATTCTGTAGAAAACAAAGAACTGTAAACCCTCTGGCCGGCTAAAGAATTTATTACTCCTTTATTAGAGTAGTTAATTCACTTGCTCAGTTTCTAGTTACTATTAACAAAACTGTTGCAAAACTAATCAAATCAAATGATTATTGATTATCTTTCACCTACCAGCACATTATTTTTTATCCAAAACTCAACATGGTATCTTATTTCAATGTGCATTTGCCAATAAAATATCTTTTGATTAAAATATATTACCCTGTTACATATTTAAAATACATTTTGGTCAAAATTTTGGAGTTGAATTTAGAGCATTCATTTGTTCGAAAAAAAATCTCTGCTGTATAACCAAAATAGCAAAACCAGACATTACTGACATCCAACAGAGACCTTGTTTCTTCTAAGTGTCTGATACATGCTATTATTTGTTTTGAGCAACATAAAAAAGCTATTGTGAAAAAGCCCCATGACCCTTATAATATAGATTATAAAATACAGATTATAAAATTAAAAGCAATCAAGTTGAAAATGATATAGATCTCTCATATGATTAATTCACCTTTTTTGTAAATTATAAAATATAAAATAGATTCATATGGCAAAGCTCAATATTTGTAATTATGGAAATTTAATTTAATTTTAATTTATGGAAATTTAATGGGTATTAAAATTTTGTTATTTATCAAGATGTGGTGTAGGCAGAATCATAATCTCTCTCCCCAGAAGCTATGAATATGTCAGAATATATGACAAAGGATAAAGTTACCATAGAATGAATGCTGCTAATCAACTGGTTTTAAGATGAGATTTTCCTAGATTATCCAGAAAGGTCTGATATAATTACATGGATCCCTTAGTAGAAGAAAAAGGTGAAAGAGTCAGAGTTAAGATGGATTCAAAATGCTAGACTTCTGGCTTTGAAGTCAGAGGAAAGGGTCATGAGCCAATGGATGTAGGCAGCCTCTAGAAACTGGAAAAGGCAAAGAAACAAACTCTCCTTTGGAGCCTTCTGAAGGAATGAAGCCTTGGCAACACCTTGAATTTAGGCCAAAGAAACCCGCTTTGGACTTCTCACCTCAAAAACGACATAAATTTGCATTGTTTTAACCCATTAAGTTTGTTATAATTTGTTACAGCTGCAATAGTGAACTATTACAAGTGAACAGTCAAAGCTATGGTTTTCTTTTTGTTAAATATGTGTGCTTTTTTCTTGAACTATTGTGTTTGTCTCTGAGAAGATAAAATAACCATGTATAAAAATCAGGAAAACTCCACTAATTTGTTGGATTTAGTTATCAAAATTCCTATATACTTAATGTAAAAAAGGCATATACTAGTAAAATTCAATTCTGAGTAGCTAATAGTAAATGTTTTACATGGGAAAATAAGTACGTATATTTAATAATACCAAATAAAATAAGAATTGACAATAATAGGATACATATTTTATATTTTTTGAAAAACAAATCTCATTTACCCTATTAAATAAGATACAACCAAATCTAACCAAAAAAATCACAAAGATACTCTATTCCTTTTATCCAGAATAACTTGAAATATTTGATATTTCCAGAATAGTATTGGCTATTGAAAATATTTTTTTCCCTGCTAATGAGACATCCTAGAATGAATAGTGAAAAATAGCTGGAAAGAAGCACTTTTAGATTTGAGAAAAAGTCTTTTTAAGCTCTCTCATTTGCTTTGCTCTCATCAAACTCTCAGATGCTTTCTCAAGAGCATACTAACAATGGTCATTGATGAATCTCTTATAACTGAGATTATAAGAGAAAACTGAGATACTCTAAACGTCCAAACTCTGCATTATTTCTGATTTCAGAACCTCCCAACAAAGGTCAAGATATATCACATCTAAAGTGATTCTTTATACTTATATTTTATAATATATAAAACAGGTAGACTCAAGCAGTCTTACCCTCCCATGTTTAATGCATGTTGATGAACATTAAAGGATGTGTCCCCACAGAATTGTATTCATGTCCCTTTATTGGGTGCTTTGGAGGGTTTTAAAATAGAGGCAATAGGAAGGTTAAGGAGAGATTGAAATGCCTTTGTTTTAAAAGGGCTTTTGTAAAACAGTAGTTACCAAAGAGTATGAGGAAGGAATACAAATACAATTTGAGGATTTAGAAACAGGTGTCCAAATTCCCCTTGATAAATATTTATGTATCTCCCAAAGGTATGCATACTCCTATTTAAAGAGACCTGTTCTTGAATTTATGTGTTTGGTGATGTAAGGTCATTTGGAGAGGAATAGAAAGGCGATGACAAAGAAAGATAGTTTTTATCTATTAATATAAAGCTGATAAGGAGGAGATAAAGGCATTGAAAATTTTAGTAAAAAGTAAATACAGAATTTAAAAGATTGAAGACAGTCTCTAGAAAGATATGTATGAAATTAACTAACAGAAGAAGCTCCATCCTATTAAATGAAGGCAGTGAAAGGAGAAGAGCATCATAACCTATGAATGCAGCAAATTAAGCTTGCAGTAATATTATTCACAATAAATGCAAATAATTAAACTAATCAATGCCAAGCATAGATGATCATATTATATAGCAACAAGTAAGATTCAGCAGTATGTTGAATATAAGCAATAAAAGGATGAGAATTGAAAAACTAAAAGATGAGAAAAAATAATATGGCACATAGGATGTAAAAGAAACTTGTTGCAGTTAAAATAGAACTGAAGATATGTAAATTAATATACATAGAAGGATCAATATTTGAAGAATATACAATCATTTTGAATAGAAATGTACCTAACTCACAATTAAAACTCACATTTACAAAGTAAAATTTAAAGGAGTTCTGAGCACAAGTAGGACAACCAACTAAAGTTAGATTTTGACATATTTTAGGCACTGATACAGCAAGCAATATAAGCAAATAGCAGAAGATATGCATATTAATTAAAATAATTTGATAGAAGATCACAATAATTAAGCTTAAAATAATTGGCATTGTAATATGGAAAATAACCACCAAATTTATAGAGAATATGCATTATTTTCCAGCATTGGTTGGTCATTCACAAATATTGCTGAGGTAATAGGAACTAAAAATAATTCTTAATGAAAAAAGAAAAGAAAACCAGTACTTATGGAGTGGACGGAAAATTAAATGGTTATAGACATTGTGGAGAATAATCTAATAGGACTTTTTAAAAATAAGTTATATATACATACTACAATCTAGCTATTTCACTATATACTAATATGTATATAATTTGTATCCCCAATTCTGACACTTGATCAAAAATATATACTTACAAGGATGCTTTTTATGTAAGTGGATCTTTTGGTAGAAGGGTATTGGTGTCAATTATATTATGAGATTGGATAAATAAAGTGTGGATTTATTCTATTTGAAACTATGCAGCAGTTAAATAGAGGAATATAAACCTAAAATAATGTACAGTGATGTGGTACTATTTTAAGAATGTGTGTGGGTAAAAAAAATTAAATCAGATTAAGTTTCTATTACAATGTTTATGAAAAAGATGCATATACTCATGCTTATGTACATATTCGCTCAGAAAACAACTTTTCATATTTTGTTAAATTCTTATACATTCAAGGAAAGATATAAATAGTGTTAGGGCACCTGCCTACAGAGGGAGATAGGGCATGAACGGAAATAAATAAATAAAACCAGAATGCGAGTTGCAGGAAGCGATGATAATGTCTCCTGAACTAAAGAGTATGATTGAGTCAATTCTCTGCAGCTGTGCTACAAAAACAGAGTTACTTTTACATTTCAAGTAAATAATTCTGGATACTGGCCAACCTCATTTTATTGTGCTTTGCATTATTGTGCTTCACAGATATTGTGAACAATATTTATATTTTGTAAATTGAATGTTTCTGCAACCCTGCATCAAGCAAGTCTATTGGTGCCATTTTTCCTACAGCATTTGCTCTCATCGTGTCATTGTGTCACGTTTTGGTAATTCTCGAAATATTTTAACTTTTTCATTATTATTACATTTGTTATGGTGATCTGTGATCAGTGATCTTTGGTGTTACTATTGTAATTATTTTGGAGCCCCACAGACTGCACCCATATAAGACAGTGAACTTAAAGATAAATGTTGTTTGTGTTCTGACTATTCCACTAACCGGCTCTTACCCATCTCTGTGTCTCTCCTTGGGCCTTCCTATACCCTGAAACACAATAATATTGAAATTAGGCCAAATAATAACCCTACAGTGGTCTCTAATGTTCAAGTGAAAGGAAGAGTTCATGTCTCTCACTTTATATTAAAAACTAGAAATGATTAAGCTGAGTAAGGAAGGCATGTCGAAAGCCAAGACAGGCCAAAAGCTGGGCCTCTCAAACCACACAGGTAGCCAAGTTGTGAATGCAAAGGAAAAGTTCTTGAAGGAATTTAAAAGTGCTGCTCTAGAGAATACATGAATGATAATGAAAGTGAAACAGCCTTATTGCTGATATGGAGAAATATATAATGGCCTGGTTAGAGGATCAAACCTGCCAAAGCCTTATCCAGAGCAAGCCCCAACTCTCCCGCTCTGTGAAGGCTGAGAGAGGTGAGGAAGCTGCAGAAGAGGAGTTTGAAGCTCACAAAGGTTGGCTCATGACTCTTACGGAAAGAAACCATCTCCATAGTACAGAAGTGCAAGGTGAAGCAGCAAGCACTGATGTAGAAGCTGTAGCAAGTTAGTCCGGAAGATCTAGCTAAGAGAACTAATGAAGATGGCTCCAGTAAATAGCAGATTTTCAATGTAGATGAAACAGCCTTATATTGGAAAAAGATGCTACCTGGGACTTTCATAGCTAAAGAGGCAGGTTTTGAGAGCATTGACTCCAGTTTTGAAACAAATTCTGTGGGTTAAATGCTATCAAACAGCATTGCATGCTGCAGAGAAATAATTCATGCAAGGGGGACTCAATCAATGCAGCAAACTTTATTGTTGCTGTATTTAAAAAGTTGCCACAGCCACCCTGTCCACCACCCTGATCAGTAGCAGCTGTCAACTTCAAGGCAAGACTCCACCAGAAAGAAGATAAGGAGGTCTGACAACTCAGATGATGGGTAGCATTTTTTAGCAACAAAGTGTTTTTAAAATAAAGTATGGTATGTACATTGTTCATTTAGACATAATGTTTATTGACACTGGGAAATCAGAATTTTCACTTGACTTACTTTCTTGTGCTGTTCACTTCACTGTGGTCCAGAACCAAACCCACAGTATCTCTGGCATGCCTGTATCCTCAATCCCCACACATGCCCAGCTGTCCCACATTTGTTAACAATCAGCAAACCTACATTGACTCATCATTATCATTCCAAGTCCATAGCTTACAATGAGCTTCACTCTTGGTGTTATAGAGTCTATTAGTTCAGATAAATGTATAATGACATGTACCTGCTATTATCATACAAAATGGTTTCACTGACCTAAAAATGCTTTGTGCAATACCTGTTCATCCTTTCTTCTTCCATAACTTCTGGCAAGCATTAATCTTTTAATTTTCTCCATAGTTTTCCTTTACTAGAGGTCATATAGGTAGAATCATAGCTTGTTCAGATTGACTTCTTTCCCTTAGTAATATGCATTTAAGGTTCCTCTGTATCTTTTTATGGCTTGATGCTCATTTCTTTTTAGCACTAAATAATATTCCACTATCTGAATGTACTACAGGTTATGTATTCATTCTCCACTGAAGGACATCTCAGTTGCTTCTAATTTTTGGCAACTATGAATAAAGTTGTTGTAAACATGTGTGCAGGTTTTTGTGTGGACATAAGTTTTCAACTCCTTTGTGTAAATACCCAAGAATGACTAGTAGATTGTTTAGTTTAGTTTTGTAAGAAACTGCCAGGCTGTTTCCCAATGCAGCTATGCCATTTTGCATTCCCACCAGCAATGGACGATCATTTCTGTTGTTCCACATCCTGGTCAGCATTTGATATATCCTACCTTTTATTTTCATCAGTATTATCTCTACACATATTCTTAAAACCCATCCCCTCAACTTCTTTCATGAACAACTTCGAGTGAGTTTCTTGAAATCCAAGGAGATACTCCAGGAAAAAAAAAAAAAAGAACAAAGTGTTAACCCTGTGTTAAGCTAAGGGTTGCAGAGTAAAGGAATGGCACTAAATCTGTGACGGTATTGCACCTCATTGGCATGTTCCAAGAACTGAAAAGAGGTATTTTATTATATATTCTACATTTTCTTCTCTTTTACATTTTCAAACTTAAGATAGTCTGGAACATTATGTGTTGTAATGAAAGTCAGAGCACTTCAGAAATGGCTGATGATGTTTAAAAATTTAGGAAATGTAGACCTAACATCTTCATGGTTATTAAGCCACAGTAGATTTAACAAAACAGAACCATTTATTTGTTGTACATATTGTTTTAGACATGTTTAGTAAATGATAAACTACCAAAGAAGAATAAAATAGTGTAAAACTACTATAAGGAGGTATCTAATAAAAATAAGATAATTGTGTCGTTTCTACTACCCAAACTCAATTTAGAATACTAATAGGGCAATAAAAATCACCAGTATGTAAAACAACTCATGGAGCTAAAGAAGCACAAAAATGTAGGTAGTAAATTTCAATGAAGAATATAAACATTCATTAATGAGCTCATAAAATCAAATGCTTAAAACCAAAGTACTTCAATATTTCAGTTTGTTTTAAAGGTTTTTTGCTAGCAGGTTTAGGCTTTTCTTATTCAGGAAAGGCAGAAGTAGTACACTACACCCACAGATAGTAATACAAGCAGTTTTATGGAGAAACATTTTATGACATTAAATAGTAGTAATAAGTTTATAATGTATTACTGTAAATTATTTACAGATGTGAAAAAGAAAGGGTAAGCTTGAAAGGAAGGAGAAGTTATATGAAGTAGAGTAAAGTGAATATAGCCAAATCATAAACTAGAGGAAGAGCATTTGCCCCACCAGTAGCAGTTCTAGGGATTTCCCAAAGGGAACCAAATGGGTGTCTTCTCAGGTAGGGGCACGGTCTGTGTGTATAAATTTTGTAAAGCATGATTAGGGGGATATAATAATCTGTTAACGAATAGATGAGTCTTCTGCCTCTTTCTGGAAGTTCGTAACGGAAATTAGAGACTGAGTCTCTAAGACATTGAGGCGCAAAGCAGAGGGCATGAATTTAGGAGTCAAACAGGACTAGATTTTAATTCTGCCTTGTCCATTTAACTGTACAAGACTCTGGCAAGTAACTTCGTATGTTCCAACTCCATCATATCATCTGGAAGTGGGGGTATTAATATCTACTTCACCAAGCTGTAAGACTCTTGTAATGGAACTTGTGCAAGGTTTGGAATACAGAAAATAATAAATGGAAGGATAAAAATCTTAAAAAGTTATTAAAAACTCTGACTGACCATTGACCATAGATAAATGGAAATTCTTTAAAAACTAGAAAGAGAGATTTGGTATCATGTGGGCTTTTTTTTTTCTTAATCATTCATTTAAGAGAGTAAGTTATTTTTTATTTCAATAAATTATGACACACACATACATAGAGATATATATCCAATATTTTACCATTTAAGCTTATATATTTATTGTGTATATATCACCCATATGGAATTTGTCATTTAATGCCTCAAGTTGGAATTATTTCTGATTACTTTGTCCTCTTCCTGTAAGACCTTGATTTCAAGGCTGTAAGATTCTTGAAGGTTGGGATAGAGATTTTGGTTTTATTGTAGTTCCAACAATTTCAAGCAGGAAGTTTTCTTGTAAATAGAAACCACCAATGAGGATGTGAAATAAGTTAAAAAATCAGCTTAATTGTGAGCCAACAATGAAACTTTAATCTTAATACATTTTCAATCAGATGTTTTCTTCTATTTTAATAACAATCTTTGTTACTAATGTGAAATGATTGATGGAAATGTCAGCTGCTGTTCAAGAGACAACAGAAGGGGATTTCTATTTTAAAAATTTTAATTTAGGAACTCCATCTACTATTTTTAACCTTATATTTTAGTTTTATTATTTTTGCAATTGCTATCTGTTGCTTTAATTATACTCTGGAACTAATCCAACATTATTTTACTATGAATCAGAAAATATACCATTAATATAGAGAATAATGCTTAGACATTGATATGTACATGGAATTTAGAAGAAGGTTATACTATGTATTTTCATTAGCATCACAGTAAAATAGTATTCCTTTCTTCATTAATACCACAAAATTAAGTTTAAATCTATGCAGTTTGTAATATAAAATACAGATCTATACCACAGTGTTCTTGGATGATTTGAAATATTCCATATTCCATTTTCTAAAACAACATGATAACTCATTGAGAAATACCACATTATGATGTCAGATTGGTGAGGAAAGAACATACATCTGAATATTTAACTCTTCTGGCATTCAGCATAGATGTTTGGCAGCTTCAACTGTAAAGAGGTCCAAAGAAAGACTTTCATTATAGCAGATTTGGCCTTTTCAAAATTATCTCACATATTTTGGAATGATGCACTTGCAAGATTAAAGCTGTCTGTGACATAAAAAAAAATTCAATATCTCTTTGGTGGCTAAATCATTTGGATATAATAAAAGGTTTTGTCAAGGGCAAGTAATTGATTTTTCAGTGTGAATAAAATCTAACAGTAAATTTAACTATTTTATCCTCTGTGTATAGTTTCAAAGTTCTTTGGAGGAGAATGTCTGCAATCATAATTTAGTATGATTTTTTTTCTTTCTAAAGGACAGATATATTTTAATTTTACAGGAAGGGCTACCTAATATGATTTATCTTTTCCTTTTTTGAGAGGCCTCTGTAAACATGCCTAAACAGTGGAAAGGATTTATGATGACTATTACCCCAAGATGTATATCCAATAGAAGTCAGATTGGTTTAAAAACTAATTTCTAGCATCTCTTTTCATGTGAACAAATGAGTTTATATGTGTATTTATGTATACGTGTGCACCTATAGATTTAGGATCACACAGGAAAAAAAACATCTTAATCGTTTATACTAAATTTGTAAGACTTAACATGATTCAGAAGTTTGGATATGCACATGTACAGAAGGTAGATGAAGCATTATAATGATCCAAATTGAAAAGAATTTGAGTATCTAACTCATGCATTTTACAAAGTATCTTTTTTAATACTTCTGTTTTGAGTGCAGAGTAGGTTTGTTTATGCCGTGTTAACTTACACTGTTGCAAGTCACTCTGCCCAGCAGTAGATGCCCTCCACCATTTTTGTAAGGATTTTTTATTTCATCTATAATTTTTCTCCCACACAGTAACTTACTCATAATTTGGCAATGAATAATACTACAGATGGGGAAATAACTTAAAGATACTATTTTTCATAGAAGCTATTTTTATCTCTGTAGGAATATAGTGAGAATAGTGTACTATTCACTTATGAATTTCCATAAAGTGTTTTCACTAACACTTATGAAGTTGGAAATACTGGTGGAAAATTAATATTTTTTTGTAAAAACATTTGTTAACATAATGAATTAATTATTTTTAAGTTATATATAATTCCTTTCCTAATCTTTATTCCAGGTTTGGCAGTAGGAAATTAGTGTTGTGTTTAATGATGTTATCTCATATGTATAATGTGATAATACAATTACAGAACTGTGGTTTAACATTAGGGCAATAGCAGGTTAGGAGAAAGATTTTTCGTTCTTAATTATCTGTACATAAATATGTAATTTGAAAACAGTTATAATTTTAAGTTATTATCTTACTGAAATAGAACTTTATTTCTGTAATAAGACATAATGGGAGTACTTCATAAACCATTGTAATATATATTTTAATATGTATGGAAGCAGGTGTGAATTTTATTTTAATTTCAGTTCATTCTAAATTACCTCCTTAATGTTCAGTGACTATCTAGTCATTTCTTTTAAGTGAGCAGTTCTCTTAGATTATCATCAGAATTAGTACAATTCATGAAATATAAATACTGTTTATTTTTTATAAAGACTCATTGATTACCACTTCATCATCAGTTAACAAATCTGGGTCTTGCAGTTCTTGAATATCCATAGGAATATGGGGCACTTTTGTGGTTTAGAGTGAGCCATTTGCTAAATTTTCCTTAGGGGTTATTATTTAGCATTGATGTTATCACCTTTTGTTTTGTATTTTAAATGAAAAATGTAAGTTTTTATTATAAATTTATTTACAGAAACAGTGGTAGTATTTAAATTTTAACATACAAAGATATATTTGTAAAGGAAGAATATTTTAATTTGTATAGGAACAGTATCTACAAATTGACATATTCTTTCTCCTAGTTCAATAGGAATTATATCATGAGTTTAGTATAAGGGAAGAGAATCCTTTTAATATGGAGAAATATATATTGCCACATTCTGATACATTATTATTGAGTTTTCTTATCATTAAGTGACAGCCTAGTGTATAGATGGAACAATTATGATGAAACAAGTTTGGGTTATTCTACATGTAGTCTAGATTTGGCAGACTAATTACAAAGGGAATATGTGATTGTGGGGTCTTGGGTTCAATTCATCAATTATATGAATTCTATAAAATATCTATAGCTCTGAGACAGTGATGCTGTAGGGCTCTGAGAGGAGTGGTGATTGGGCACATCTCTCTATTTGGCTTTTAATCCCATTAAAATCATAAGCAGCTTTACTAAATTAAGGTATTAGTGGAGATTCATAATTTTTTTCTAGTATTTCAGAAGTCTACTGGAAATTGTACCTACAGTGAAGCTCCATAAACCAACTAAGGTCAGGATGTTTGCTTGTCTTTGGGACCCCTAGAATTCCTCTAGTACCTGTGATCACATAATGAAAACGTTGATTTTTTTAAAAACTGGGAAGAAAACGTTCTCATTATTCAAGAAATGCAGTTTGGTAAAAAAGCCTCGCCAATCAATAGAAGGGAACAAGGGAAAAATGCTTAAAAATTAAAGTTTACAGTGAATGATACCTAAACTTGATGTATTTTTTACATTAGAAATATGGTCAAAACTGGTATAGATGGATAAAAATGAAGGGAAATACTTTAATTTCAGAAAGGGCAAAATTATGATAGAGTTCCAGAAAAAGATGCATGACATCAAGAGTTTTTACAAACCTACTTAATTCTATAATTTCTTGTTGTTTATATCAGAATTACTGACACTGTTTACCATGCTTTAGGTTATAATTAGTTTTGAGTTTGATGATACGATCATGGAAAAAAGTCCTTTGAAGCTAAAAGACAAATGATTTTTAACCAAGGTGATTTTATTTTATTTTTCAACTCTACTATTATGTTATCTTTGGGAAAAACAAGGCACCTTTTGGGATGGTTCATGATCCCTGTCTAGTAAAATTTAACATATTAGCTTATTGTTAGATAGAGTGAAAAATAGTAGCCTTTATATGACCCAGTCTGTTAGTTGGGAAATTACAAAAATGACATCAGTTTGGGAAATAAACACTGGCGTTTCCTGACTCAGAGTGCAATTTTTAAAAAATAGGTAGAAATTATAGGAATATTTTAACAGTGATGCTTTGATTTAATAGATAGTTTGACTTTGGCCTTCTTCAGTATATTTTGATTTGTGTTCATGAAACCAAAAAATTTTCTATTGGCATTATATTAACACCAGTATCTGTTCATCCAGGAAATGTTATTCAGAGTAAATTCCACTAAGATATTATGATTTCTTGATTATTTTTCATAATGTCCAATCAATTAACATGTTTTTTACTGGCATTTTTAAGAATCATGGTTAATTCTTGTGTATTAATAATTCTGCAAAATATTCATATACAGAATTTTTTGTATCAAAATTCTTAAGACTGTTTCTTCTTATCAAAATTCTTACCAAATCTAATCACTTTTTTCATGTGAATTTTTGTTCTTATCACTATTTCACCATTATGAATTATTGCTTCTTTTTCTGCCATAGTCATTATATATATCAATTTTTTAATGTTAGTATTGTACATTTATAGTTTATCAAGTCTATTAGTGTTATAGTTTTTAGGTAATAGGAAATCTTATATTATGTAGTTTTTACTCTCATCTATTTTATATTGTTGATGATATCCACCAGTCTTTATGATTAAAATGTGAAGTTTATGAGTATCTACATGCTAATATGTGAGAAAATTATGAATATTTCTCTTTATCAATGTAGTTGTTGATCCTATAGTTTTGAATCTCAAATTAAATATGTTCAACATATCCTTATTATTCTTTTGTAATGTAAATGCTTGTTAAGTACTTAATAGATGGTCTTATAATTTTACTTGAAAATTTCATGATAAATTCATTTGCATACATAAGGATTATTTTTTTAGTTTGGGGCTAAACAGTTTTAATGCATATTTATTTACCCAGGAGCTTGTCAATAATTTTTTATAACTATATAAGAATAAATTATGTAGATATTTTTTAGTTATTTGGAGTTAAAGGAACACTACTGTGAATATTTCTAAACAATGAGACCAAACATATGCAGGAAAGTGGCAGATGCTTAGAATTATAAAGCAAGGGAGGTAATATAATTAAATATAAACTGTAACACATTTAAAACCAAATATAAATGTTTATACTGTATTTTTATTATGACATATGATTGAGAGCACTTCCAAAGAAGTTATTAATTAGGTTTATTAAAAGTTAAAGATGTGGTAATTTCTCTTCTCAAAGAGTATACATTACATTATAGAATGATCTATAATTATTTTAATTTAAAATCATTAGTTTGGCAAAAATTATTTGAAATGTCTGAATTCAAGGTTAATCTATCCAGATGATCCTCCTTCCATGTTGATTCCATTCTGCTTTAATGGATTGCAAAAGATCACTTTTCTCAGTTCACTCTGAATCATTATAGGCCCTACAAGAAAGAATAGGGTCATTAAAAGGAAAGATAGACAATTTTGGCAAATCTCAAATAATGAATAGGCAATCAACGTTGTTGGTTAGATTCTATATCTGTGAATTTGTGTATTTGCCAAAATCATTTATAACCCCCAAATCAACATTCCCAATGCTTGGCAGTCATTTGTACACATGTGCAGAGTGGTGAAGATTGAGTTTCTCGTGGTTATGCTCCTAGCTGGGATCAAACAAGGAGACTCTCTGCCTTGGTGTTGCAGCGCTCATACTGTAAATAAACATCCCTTTCATGATCTCTTTAGTGTCAGAGTTCTTGTATTCCTGTGCTTTTTGTTGGTGATGAAGCTGTTTAAATGGCCTAGTGCTAAGATGCTATCCAGTGTTCCAAGGACAGTGGGCAGTTGATGTGCTTTATGGATTCAGTAGGTGTGTGTTTGATGAGCTTGGGTCAGGAATGAGTTATAGTACTGCTGGTCATGAGTTCAATGTCAGTGAATTTAAAATACATGTTAGATACAGTGTGTTAAAAAGAAAAACGCATCAAACAAGATTATATGGTAAGATGAATGAAAATGTGACAAGAAGCTTTCAGGAATTTAACTCTGAATTTCCTGTAAGAACTATGCTTTTGTGTTCGCAAATACAGTGTCATAGTGACTTTTTTTTTATTAAGGTACTACTGATATGCACTCTTATGAAGGTTTCACATGAAAAAACAATGTGGTTACTACATTTACCCATATTATCAAGTCCACACCCATACCCCAATGCAGTCACTGTCCTTCAGTGTAGTAAGATGCCACAGATTCACTTTTGCCTTCTCTGTGCTACACTGTTTTCCCCATGAAACCCACACCATGTGTACTAAACATAATACCCCTCAATCCCCTTCTCCCTCCCTCCCCACCCGCCCTCCCACACTGTTTCCCTTTGGTAACCACTAGTTCCTTCTTGGAGTCTCTGAATCTGCTGCTACTTTGTTCCTTCAGTTTTGCTTCGTCACTAATAAGGGAAATCATTTGGCACTTGTCTTTTTCCACCTGGCTTAATTCACTGAGCAAAAAGTCCTCCAGCTCCATCCATGTTGTAGGATGGTAGGATTTGTTTCTTTCCTATGATTAAATAGTATTCCATTGTGTATATGTACCACCTCTTCTTTGTCCATTCATCTACTGGTGGACACTTAGGTTGCTTCCATACCTTGGCTATTGTAAAAAGTGCTACGATAAACATAGGGGTGCATATGTCTTTTTGAATATGAGATGGTGTATTCTTTGGGTAAATTCCAAGGAGTGGTATTCCCAGATCAAATGGTATGTGTATTTTTAGGTTTTTGAGGAATGTCCATATTGCTTTCCACAATGGTTTAACTAGCTTATATTCCCACCAGCAGTGTAGGAGGGTTCCCCTTTCTCCACATCCTCGACAGCATTTGTTGTTTTTACTCTTTTCAATGCTGGCCATCCTTACGGGTGTGAGGTGATATCTCATTGTGGTTTTAATTTTCATTTGCATTTCCCTGATGATTAGTGATGTGAAGCATCTTTTCATGTGTTTGTTGGCCATCTGAATTTCTTTTTGGAGAACTGTCTCTTCTTATCTTCTGCCCATTTTTTAATCGAGTTATTTGCTTTTTGGGTATTGAAGCATGTAAGTTCTTTATATATTTTGGATGTTAGTCCTTGTCGGATATGTCATTTACAAATATATTCTCCCACACTGTAGGATGCCTTTTTGTTTTGTTGATGGTGTCCATTGCCATTCACAAACTTTTTAGTTTCATGTAGTCCCATGAGTTCATTTTTGCTTTAGTTTCCCTTGCTTCAGGAGATCCTTTCAGGAAGAAGTTGCTCATGCTTATATTCAGGGGATTTTTGCCTATATTGTGTTCTAAGAGTTTTATGGTGTCATGCCTTACATTCAGGTCTTTGATCCATTTTTTGAGTTTACTTTTGTGTATGGGATTAAACAATAATCCAGTTTCATTCTCTTGCATGGAGCTGTCCAGTTTTGCCAACACCACTTGTTGAAGATTCTGTCATTTCCCCATTGTATGTCATTGCTCCCTTATCATTTATTATTTGACCATATATGGTTGGGTTTATTTCAGGGCCCTCTAGTCTGTTCCATTGGTCTATGGGTCTGTTCTTGTGCGACTACCAAATTGTCTTGATTACTGTGGCTTTGTAATAGAGCTTGAAGTTAGAGAGCATAATCCCCCCAGCTTTACTCTTCCTTCTCAGGATGGCTTTGGCTATTTGGGGTCTTTTTTGGTTCCATATGAATTTTAGAATGATTTTCTCTAGTTCTTTGAAAAATGCTGTTGGTATTTTGATAAGAATTACATTGAATCTGTAGATTGCTTTAGGTAGGATGGCCATTTTGACAATATTAATTCTTCCTATCCATGAACACAGGATGTGTTTCCATTTATTGGTATCTTCTTTAATTTTTCTCATGAGTGTCTTGTAGTTTTCAGAGTATAGGTCTTTCACTTCCTTGGTTAGGTTTATTTCCAGGTATTTTATTGTTTTTGATGAAACTGTGAATGGGATAGTTTTCCTGATTTCTCTTTCTACTAGTTCATTGTTAGTGAATAGGAATGCAACAGATTTCTGTATATTAATTTTGTATGCCGCAACTTTGCTGATATTAGATCTAATAGTTTTGGAGTGGCTTCTTCAGGGTGTGTTATGTACAATATGGCATCTGCAAACAGGAATAGTTTAGATGCCTTTTATTTTTGGGGTTGTCTGATTGCTGTGGCTAGGACCTCTGGTACTATGTTAAATAGAAGTGGGGAGAGTGGGCATCCTTTTCTTCTTCCTGATCTTAAAGGAAAAGATTTCAGATTCTCACTGTTAAGTATAATGTTGGCTGTGGGTTTGTCATATATGGCCTTTATGATGTTGAGGTACTTGCCTTCTATACCCATTTTGTTGAGAGTTTTTATCATGAATGGATGTTGAATTTTGTCAAATAATTTTTCAGCATCTGTGGAGATGATCATGTGGTTTTTGTCCTTCTTTTTGTTGATGTGGTGGATGATGATGATGGATTTTCAAATGTTGTACCATCCTTGCATCCCTGGAATAAATACTACATGATCATGATAGATGATCTCCTTGATGTATTTTTTAATTCGGTTTGCTAATATTTTGTTGAGTATCTTTGCATCTTTGTTCATCAGGGATATTCATCTGTAATTTTCTTTTTTTGTATTGTCTTTGCCTGGTTTTGGAATTAGAGTGATGCTGGCCTCATAGAATGACTTTGAAAGTGTTCCCTCTTCTTCTACTTCTTGGAAAACTTTAAGGCGAATGGGTATTAGGTCTAACTAAATGTTTGATAAAATTCAGTATTGAAGCCATCTGCTCCAGGGGTTTTGTTCTTAGGTAGGTTTTTGATTACCAGTTCAATTTCATGCTGGTAATTGGTCTGTTCAGATTTTCTGTTTCTTTCTGTGTCAGCCTTGGAAGGTTGCATTTTCCTAGAAAGTTGTCCATTTCTTGTAGGTTATCCAGTTTGTTAGCATATCGTTTTTCATAGTATTCTCATAATTCTTTGTATTTCTGTGGTGTCCATAGTGATTTTTCCTTTCTCATTTCTTATTCTGTGTATGTGAGTAGACTCTCTTTTTATCTTGCTATGTCTGGCTAGGGGTTTATCTATTTTGTTTATTTTCTCACAAAACCAGCTCTTCCTTTCATTGATTCTTTCTATTGCTTTTTCTTCTCTATTTTATTTATTTCTTCTCTAATCTTTATTATGTCCCTCCTTCTACTGACTTTGGGCCTTATTTTTCTTCTTTTTCTAGTTTAGTTAATTGTGACTTTGACAGCTCATATGGGATTGTACTTTCCTCAGGTAGGCCTGTATTGCAATATACTTTCCTCTTAGCATGGCGTTTGCTGTGTCCCACTGATTTTGCAGTGTTGAATTATTGTTGTCATTTGTCTCCATATATTGCTTGATCTCTGTTTTTATTTGGTCATTGATCCATTGGTTATTTAGAAGTATGTTGTGAAACCTCCATGTGTTTGTGAGATTTTTCATTTTCTTTGCATTATTTATTTCTAGTTTCATACCTTTGTGGTCTGAGAAACTGGTTAGTACAATTTCAAGCTTTTTGAATTTACTGAGGCTCTTTTTGTGGCCTAGTATATGATGTATTCTTGAAAAAGTTCCATGTGCACTTGAGAAGAATGTGAGTGTAGAGTTCTGTAGATGTCTGTTAGGTCCTGTGTTGTTCAGTGCCTCTGTCTCCTTACTTATTTTCTGTCTGGTTGGTCTGTCCTTCAGAGTGAGTGGAGTGTTGAAGTCTCCTTGAATGAATGCATTGCTTTCTTTTTCCCCTTTTAATTCTGTTAGTATTTGTTTCACATTTTTAGGTGCTCCTGTGTTGAGCACATAGATATTTATAATGGTTATATCTTCTTGTTGGATTGACCTTTATCCTTATGTAATGTCCTTCTTTGTTTCATGACTTTCTTTGTTTTGAAGTCTATTTTGTCTGATATATTGCTACAACTCCTGCTCTTTTCTCCGTATTAGTTGCATGAAGTATCTTTTTCCATCCCTTCACTTTTAGTCTGTGTGTATATTTGGATTTAAAGTAAGTCTCTTGTAAGCAGCATATAGATGGGTCTTGTTTTTTTATCCATTCAGTGGCTTTATGTCTTTTGATTGGTGCAATCAGTCCATTTACATTTAGGGTGATTATTGATAGGTATATACTTATTGCCATTGTAGGTAGAATTGTGATTACCAAAGGTTCAAGGTTAACTTTGTTACTGTCTAAGATTCTAACTTAACTCACTTAATATGCTATTATAAACACAGTCTAAAGGTTCTTTTTTTCTCCTCCTTTTTTTTCCTTCTCCGTTCTTTATATATTAGGTATCATATTCTGTACTCTTTTTCTATCCGTTGATTGTCTTTTCGGATAGTTGATTTAGTTTCACATTTGCTTAGTAATTAACTGTTCTACTTTCTTTACTGTGGTTTTATTACCTCTGGTGATAGCTTTTAAGTCTTAGGAACACTTCCTTCTATAGTAGTCCCTCCAAAATACACTGTAGAGATGGTTTGTGGGAGGTAAATTCTCTCAGCTTTTGCTTATCTGGAAATGGTTTAATCCCTCCTTCAAATTTAAATGGTAATCTTGCCAGATAAAGTAATCTTGGTTCAAGGCCCTTCTGCTTCATTGCATTAAATACTTCATGCCCCTCCCTTCTGGCCTGTAAGGTTTCTGCTGAGAAGTCTGATGATAGCCTGATGGGCTTTCCTTTGTATGTGATCTTAATTCTCTCTCTGGCTGCTTTTAATAGTCTGTCCTTATCCTTGATCTTTGCCATTTTAATTATTGTATGTCTTGGTGTTGTCTTCCTTGGGTTTCTTGTGTTGGGAGATGTGTATCTCCATGGCCTGAGAGACTATCTCCTTCCCCAGACTGGGGAAGTTTTCAGCAATCACCTCTTAAATACACTTTCTATCCCTTTTTCTCTCTCTTCTTTTTCTGGTACCCCTATAATGCAAATATTGTTACGTTTGGATTGGCCGCACATTTCTCTCAATATTCTTTCATTTTTAGATATCCTTTTTTCTCTCTGTGCCTCAAGTTCTTTGTATTCCTCTTCTATAGTTTCTAGTTCATTTATTGTCTCCTGCACCGTATCTAATCTCCTTTTAATACCCTCCATTGTGCTCTTCAATAATTGGATCTCTGACTAGAATTCATTCCTGAGTTCTTGAATATCTTTCCATACCTCTATGAGCATGTTAATGATTTTTATTTTGAACTCCCTTTCAGGAAGTTTCATGAGGTCAATGTCATTTAAATCTTTCTCATGAGTTGTTTTAGTAATTTTACTTTGAACCAGGTTCCTTTGGCATTTCATGTTTGTATATGGCACCCTCTAGTACCCAGAAGCTCTACTCTCTGGAGCTCCTCAGTCCGGGAAGCAATGTCGTGGGTCGCAGGGGAATGGTATTGGTGCCCGGGGGGAGGAAAGAGCTGTTTCCTGCTTCCCGACTGCTATGCCTGTCTACCCTGCCTGAACCAGTGGGCCGAGCACACAGGTATAAGCCTCTATGCTTTGTGTTTGTAGTTGCTGTGGACAGATCTTCCCTCTGGCTTGGCTAACGCCAGGGTAGGGTTTGTCAGTTTGTGAGCCAGGTGGGGCTGGCCGGGAGAAAGGCACAGTAGGCTGCGTATCACAGAGGGGGTCCTTGGAGCTGTGTAGGCAGCCAGGGAGCTGGAGCCCGTGAAGATCGTGAAAGCTCCCAACTTGCTGAGCAGAGTGCACCCTGACAATTTTGTCTACCTGTCCTTTCTCCTGAGCAGTAAGCTCTGTGAAATCATTGCCCCTTTAGCAGCCCTCTTGCTAAGGGCTTCCTTGTTAGGAAGTCTCTCAGACTACCTGCCTTTATTTTGTCCCATAGCAGCCAGATATGTGTCCCTGCTTTCCACAAGTGGCTGGAAACTCAGTTTTTCCAGGAATTCTGTCTGTGTTAGCTTTCCAACCCCCTACTCTCAAGACTACCATGCAAGCACCATGAAATGTAGGTTTGTGCTCCCAGAGCATGTCTCCGGAGTTAGGTATTCATGAGTCCCAGCCTTTTACTCCCTCCCCGCTCCATTTCTCTTCCTCCCACCAGTGAGCTGGGGTGGGGGAAGGTTTTGGTCCTGCTGGGCCATAGCTTTGGTATGTTACCCAGTTCCACGAGGTCTGTTCTTTTCTCCAGGTGTATGCAGTCTGGCACATTCTTCTTTACTGTTGCTTTTTCATGAATAGTTGTATTAGTTATATTTTCATATTATATGTGTTTTTTTGAGGAGCCCTCTGTCTCACCTCTCATGCTGCCATCTTTAATCAATGTCATAGTGACTTTATAGAGAACATAACTACTGTGATTTATGAGAACTGACTATGATTCAAATTTAGTATAAGATTCTTCCAAAGGCTATACACATTTTACTTTCTCTGCTTTATCCATTCTTAATAAAAATAAATTCCTGATACATTAGAGTTATTATGAATATCAGTATATTTCTCTTAACTTCAGCACAAATAGGTGAATAATCACCACATCTGAAGAGTTAGCTCATATTTGGGAAAACTTATGGACATTAATAAATACTGATGTATTTATTAAGAATGATTAGTTTTGACATGAATATGATTTATTTGAGCCCTTTGCAAATTTATTTACCTATGATGTAAAATTATTCATTTATTTGGAGTTTTCATAACAACAGTTATTGACAGGTCTTTATTTGATGCTTAAATTAATATGTGGGGCAATGTGACTCTGTTAAATGGGCACTGAGGTGGGCTATTTTTATTCACTTAATAGCTTTTTCATATATTTTAGTAAATTTTAAGTTGACTTTCAAACTTTTATAACTGATGTGACATGATAAATTTTCGAGTGAGTTGTTAATAATTGTAGGATATATTGAATAATTTATTAGCAAAAGAGATCTTTCTTCAATGGAATTTGTATGGGAAATATTATCTCTGTTGAGATACTCAGTCCAGGAATTAGTTCCTTCTTGTATATGCTATCAAAATAATTGAAGATTATATTTAATATTTCAAAGTAGGTCAGACTGATATGTGTGGCTGCTGCCAATAGCATACATCTTATGGGTTTTGATTAGCATCTTTAATAATATAGTCTCATTGCTAAAAGTATGATTCATGAACATATGCTAATTACTGTATTTATCAGCACTGAAAATTATTCACTATTCTGTGATACTAAGTACACTAAATGAGTTGAGTATAATGGCATTCTACATGTCACAGATAGTCTATATTTTTAATCATTTAATCTTTTTCGGAAATATTAATCTGTCATACCTCAGCCTACTACATCTTTGAATAAAACACATTATAAAAGGCTTATAGAATTTTTAAAGGTAGTATGTATTCCATTAAAATAAGATGTATGTGTTTTGTTTAAAGAAGGTTTAGAAAAACAAAATAATTAAAATATATGCGTGTGTCTGCCTGGGAATATTTTTTACAAAGGATTTGAAGAAATGAAAGGAGGTCTTTTCTGAAGGTCCTTCATCAGTAAACCTGGAGTTGTTTCTCTTGCTGGCAGTTATCATTGACCCTGGAACTAGATATTAAAAATCCAGTAAATGAGTGGAATTGTGAAGATCACTTACTACTCTTTAATGCAACTCTCTAAATACACTGGAGGACTGGTAACAGTGGCGTGCGATAGAAAGCCAGTTTCTTCTCAGGGCACTGGTCTAAATGAGTTCTTTCAAAGGGGATAATTTTTCTCCCTGTCACTTTTCAGTCATACCTTTTTGTGCTCATCTGTTTTCTGTATCAGAATGGTTCTGATTTAATTAGTGATTATCCCCAATCATCATATACTTATTCTTCATTATGTGCTTAGAAATACACTCAGACAGAAAATAAAGAAAATGAATGTTTCAGGAGTAGGTCTCTAAAAGTGTTTATCCAAGTGATTCTCTAAGAAAGCAGGAGCTAATAGTGTTGGATCTGGAATTGCATGAGTCTAATTTTTGCTCTGACACTTTATAGATGTGACTTTTGACAAATTTTCATAACTTATATAAGACTTTGTTCCCTTATCTTTAAAATGAAATAATTAATAATATCTATCTCACAGAAAAAAATAATTATACCCCTTAATTCCCTCAACATGTATTAACTGAGCACCTACTATGTGCTAGCAACTTTGCTGAACACTGGAGTTTATAAATTAGTGAATGAAGGATAAAAACAAAAAATGAACTAAACTATAGGAAGGCAATAATTCAGCAAATAATCACATAGGCAAAAGTAGGCTTGCAATTGTGACAAATGCTGTGAAGGACAGATTCCTGTTATTTTCCATGACTGAAGGAGAGACACTGGAGAGAAGTTCAAATACAAGAACTCCTGAATTACTGGTGCTTCAGCTCAGATCTGAAGAATGAGTAAAAGGTAAATAGAAAAATGCTGGAAGACAGGATACATCAGACAGATGGAGAAGAAAGAATTACATGGCAGAGTAAAAAAAGCAATGGTTGGTGGAGGGAGTGAAAATGTGAATTTTAGTATTTGAATTCCAAGACCTTCACATGTAATCCGTCTACAAAGTCACCTTGACCAGTGGCTCTCAGCCAGGGGCAGTCATGCCTCCTATGGGGTGTGTGGGGATGTGGGCTGCCATTTTCAGCTGGCATAGCTCGGTGAGTGTTACTGACCTTTAATGGATAGGTGCCAGGGATGCCAGTAAATATCCTGCACGCACAACAACTTCCAACAAGAAAGAGGTATCCAGTCCAGTGTGTGGGTAGTTCTGAGGGTAGGAAACCCTGCTGTAGGTACACTAAGGCAAAGGGCTTTGTCAGCTGGCACAATGAGCTGCATCTTTCCCTAGGAATGACAGACAGGTTTTAAGAAAATGTTGGAGGGGTTAGGGAAAGTGATGGTGACTTGATCAGGCTAACATTTGAAGTGATCTCTGATTGTGCAGGGCATAACTGAATGGGAGAAGGTGGACTGTAGGCATGCAGGGAGCCCATGAGTGGGTTTTTGCCATGGAGTCAACCCCGGATAATGGTAGACTTGTTAGGGTGGCAGTGGGTTGCATGCAAAGCTAGTGCATACACATAGTCTAAACATGTTAAGTACATTAATTATTATTTCATCTTCATACATTGTTGTATGATGGAAACCTTGATTTTATTGAGGTAATTATAGATTCATACAATGATTTATTTTGAACACAGACTGATTTTAAAGTTATTGAAAATCTAGAAAGGCCTGATTTTTGTATTTTCCTCTAAAGATCTGCAGGAACTTGAAAAAATCACTTAAGTTCTAATAGCCTAGAATTCATTTATGGCATTAAAAAAGTGAAATAAATAAGTGAAATAAAAAAGCTTTCATTTAGCTCAATTCAATGATATTGCATCAGATATTTGTTTCACACTCACCACTGATTGCAGTTAGATGAGACACTGCCTTTATTTACAAGAATAATAAACCTAAAAGTGAGATCAGACATGTATGAAAATAATTACAATCAATTTTAGAAAGTTACATTGAATAAAAAAAAATTCTGAAAGATAACATCTACTTATTGGAGCAAGATATAAAATAAACTATAATTAAATGAATCATGCAAGTTGACTTCTTTAAGCTTTATGGGTTTCTTTTTTGCATCTTAATGCTTTTTTATAACTATTTTATTTATTTATATTTTTTTAGGGTATCATTGATATACAATCTTATGCTCAGGTTTCACATGTAACATTGTGGTTACTACATTCCCTCCTATTATCAAGTCCTCCCCCACCCCATTACAGTCACTGTCCATCAGCATAGTAAGATGCTATAGAGTCACTACGTGACTTCTCTGTGCTGTACTGCCTTCCCTGTGCCCCCCGTATATTATGTGTGCTAATTATAATCCCCCTTAATCCCCCTATCCCTTCCTTCCCACCCACCCACCCCAGTCTCTTTCCCTTTGGTAACCGTTAGTCCATTCCTGGGTTCTGTGAGTCTGCTGCTGTTTTGTTCCTTTAGTTTTTGCTTTGTTCTTATGCTCCACAGATGAGTGAAATCTTTTGATACTTGTCTTTCTCCACCTGGGTTACTTCACTGGTCGTAATACCCTCTGGCTCCTCTAAGCTATATTTTAAACACAAGGGTGGTGAGTTTAGTGTGTTTTTTGTTCAACGTATTTGAAGGATTTGGTGAATCATGCAGATTGCCACTGATGCCTATAAACCAGTATAGGGGACCACCAGCAACAAGGGCTGCAGAGCACCTTCTAATACCATTTATTTAGTATCTCCTATGCTCAAGTACTAGGCTAGGGACTTTACATAAAATACTTCATTTAATTTTTATAATCTTCTAAGATATATAATGTACTTTCTTCATTATACAGATGAACTGAAGCAAAAAGATATTAAATGCATGAAATATAACGTGGCTGAAAAGTGACAAAACCACAATAATAATGCAGGTCGGCCTGAAACCAGAACTTTTGTGTGAGGTACTACACAAATAAATACAGCTGCTTGTTTTTTTGGCCATAGGTTTTAATTTAACATTAATATATTAACTTGACCCAAATAGCCAGTATTAAACTATTTTTGACCTAATATTTAAATGTGCTGCCCATTGTCCAGGAAAAGGGAAGTATATTTCTTCAGTATGCGCTCAGTTTTCACTCAGAAAATAACGGCATCAATAGGATCTGACTTAGGGTTTGTCATTGTTATCAAAAGTCTATTTAAATATTTTTACTTTATCATGTAAGTTGCTCTAGGAGTTTACATATTAAAAAGCACATGGGTATTTTATAGTTGCACTGTTGTCTATCGCCTTGGTCTCACCTCTTTTTTTCTCCATTTAACATGGTTACTTAATTACATATGTATCTTCTTTTTTCTCCAGTTAGTATAGTTATTTAATTCTTCTTCACAGATGTGCACATTCCTTGCGGTCAAACACTAAGTGTTACTCTAATTGAATAGGATTTAAATGAATGTCACGGTGTTAAATATTTTAAATATGTCTTTAGAAGGGAGATAATTGTTCTGGAAAAATCAGAAGATCTTTTAGAGTTTATAAACTTATGGCTAACTTGAAATAAATGTATTATACAAGTGAAATAATAGATAATTTGGTGAAGTAAACAGAAAAATCTTTCAAATGCTCTTTCAGTGTCAAAATATAAGGATATTGTTGAAAATACAAAGGAATACATTCCATCATCTATCTCAGTAATTCCTATGAATGGACCCTGAAAGAACTTATTATCTAGTGAAAGAAGATATGTTTTGTTAGGGCATCTTTCAGAAATTTTTCTCAAGAGAAAAAAATCCTAGATATTTTCAAAATAGCCTCAAAAATTTAGAAAAAGACATAGATAGGCTCTGCTTATTAGAACTTTACATCGAATATCAAGCAACTGTAAAGCCTTTATGTAGTTTGTGGAAGAGTTTGAGGAAGCTGTCATGGAAAATTCTTCAGGGGCCCTGGTGTGAGTTGTCCTTTAAATATGGTACTGAAACTGCCACGCTGACATATCCAGGTCAGTACATTTTAAACTTTAATGTTAAATTGATCACCTGGGGATCTTGTTAAAATGCAGCTTCTAATTCAGGAGGTCTGGGTGGGGCCTGAGATTCTGCATTTCTGCCAAGCTCTATAGCCTACACTATGAGTAGCAAGAGTTAGTTCTGAGGGAACCAGACACATGTAAGCTGGGGAGAGTCACTGGGGATATTACAAATGCTGCCATGAGTGATAGCTGAAGAAAACTATATTCCTCTAGAAAGGACAGAATGCTAAAACTCACAGTTTCTCTGAAAAAGCCATTAGATTGGAGAAGATACTTCCTAAGGGACTAGCTATTGAGTACTGCTGCCGAGACAAGTCACCACCATTGAGAGAACCATCTACAAAGAATAGAAGAACTACTGGGAATGGAAGCTGACAGGGAATCCCACAGCCAAGGTCCGTTGTGACTGTGCAGAATCATACAAACTGCAGTGCTGTCAGCATGCCTGGTCCCCTCGCACTGACAGTCAGTAATCCGGGGGCAAGTGCAGATGCTGCCACCTCCCAGATTTCCACACCCTCTGAGTGCTCACTGGTGCACACTGAAACCATTCTGTAATTTTTTAATACAAAAGGTCTATGTAGTTTATGCTTCTTTAATTTATGATTTTTTCTACTGATTGACAGTCTATAATATTCTAAATATTGCATGGATGTTTTAGAACATACTTTCACAACTCGGGGTTCTAGTTTTTGAACTGTGCCTGCATGACTATGTGATGTTAGGCAATTTGTATTACCTTTCCTTGCTCAATTTCCAAATCTTAAATGTGGATAAAGAAGTGTTTCATATTATTTTTAATGTATTATATTGAGACAATTATAGACTTACAGAAAAGTTGCAAAGAGTCCATGTATACCCTTCGCTCTGTTTTTCCTAATATTAACAATTTACATAAGCTTTGGTATATTTACCCATATAAGAAATTAATATTTGCATAATACTATTAACTAAACCTACTCAATACCATTATTTGAATTTTACCATGTTTTTCACTAAGGTCTTTTTCTGCTCGAGGATATAAATCAACAACCCATGTAGCCCTTAGCTGTATCTCCTGTGTCTTCTCCACTTTGGTACAGGTTGGACCTTGTGTCCTTTTGACATTCCATCACCTGTTTCTGAGCATTTCCTTAATTTCTGGCACAAGATGTTCCAGACTTATCTTGTATTTTCTCTGCCACAGCTTCAGATCAGCCACCTCCCCAAGGAGCCTGGAAGCCTGGTTCTTTCTTTTTATTTTTTTAATCAGAGAATGATATTTAGAAACTAAGATCTGTATGTCATATGTGCTCATTGTTACTGGGGAAGCACTGCTCCTTGGCCCTCTCAGCAAACAGAGCTAAGAAATGTATGTATAGATACTAATATACACATAGTTATTCAATTATAATTTTATCTCTATATACATACATATCTGTATATTTAAAAACAAAGAATTCATTCTGATATTTCTGATTCCAGCCCACCAATACTGGGGTTCTTCCATATGTCCCTCTTTATTTATGGCTTCTTAGGTCTCATTGTCTAAAACATATTTATGTATTTGTTTAATCAAAACATTCAAATAGTTTCAGAATTGCCTTTTTATAGCCCTATGAGGTATAAATTAACAATAGAGTACAGCATATATGTAAAGTAAATTTTTTGTCTTTAACATTACAATAGCCAGTCAAAATACTGCTTTCTGAAGTTCATTTTGCCTCCAAATTTTTCAGTGTGGTTATGTTTTTTTCTTTGTAACACTGAGTAATTTATTACTGTTCATATTTAATTTTGTGTTGCCTACTCACTGTGATTGACTTTAAGTATTCATTCACTTTTTGAGTCTATGAACCATCACTATAGTTCAAAAAATCAAAACTATACAAACATGTATGACTTCCTTCTCTTTCCTACTACACTGTTCCTATTCCACCTTTCTAGACTTTTCTTATGCAACTATCCCCCAATAGACAGCTCTTATCCTCTCTGTGTTTCTTTTGCATAGATAATCAGATATACAACTTCTTAGATACTTTTCCCTCTTTTCCAAAAATTTAATAGCTCTGTTGGTACATAATTTACATGTCATGAAGCTTATGTCCGCAAAGGGCGCAATGCAGTAGATTTTGGAGTATTTACAAAGATGTGCAATCATTACCGTGATCTAACTTTAGAACATTTTCCTCACCTGCAAATGACCCCTTGTGCCCATTAGCAGTCACTCCTCATCCATTCCACCCCAGCTGTAGGCAACTGCTAATCTACTCTTTGTTTCTATAATTAACTGGTTTGGACACTTCACAATCATATCATATGTGATCCTCTTCTCTCTTACCTGGAAGGTGCCAAACCATAAATCTTCCCATGCACTTTGCTTTTTCACTTCCTAGCATATCCTGTTGAGTTTAACCACATTCTTGATTTACCACTGCTGAACTCTCCAATGTATGGATGTTTCATAATTTATTCAGTTGTTCTCCTAAGTATGGGCATGTAGGTTGTTTCCCTAATTTTGCAATTACAAATAATACACAAGTAATCTTCCATATGTATAATTTTCATATTGTTGGAGGTGTGCCTTCAGAGTAAATTCCTGGAAGTGGGATTCCTGGTTAGAGAGTAAGTGTGTGTGTGTGTGTGTGTACTTTTTTTTCAATAGGTATTTGCAAATTCCTCTCCAGAACTTTCAGGCTGATGGTGATTTTCTATCGCAATATATAAGACAGACTTTTCTTCAGATTCTCCAACACCACACTTTGCATTTTTTTCTGTCTGTAGATAAAAAATGGTATCTTATTGTTTTAAATTACATTTCTCTAATTATGATCAAGTTAGAATGTTTGACTGCTTGAGGACCACTTTAAAATACTTATTTATGAATTGTTCATTTATTTTTTCTGTTTTTCTACCTGGGTTTTATTACTGTTCTTTATTTTTTAGGAATTCCATAAATAATGGATATTTTAGCTCCTTGAACATGGTTTAGGCTACAAATATTTTCCCTGTTTTTCAGTTGTATTTTGATTTTGCTTGTGGGTTTTTTTTGGCGTACATGTATAAAAAATTGTGCAATCAAATAAAGCAATCTTTTCTTTGATTGCATCAGAATTTGAATTGTCCATGAGAAGACTGTCCACAGCAAGCTCAAATAATTCACTCATCTGTTCTTCTATGAAACTCATTTGCTTTCACTTTTATGAACGCTTTTAAAGAGAAAACTACTTATAAAAATATATAAATATTCAGGTTTACAGGATATTTCATACTTCCTATTTCTTATTTTTTAATACACTTTATATCTTTAGAGAAGTTTAAGGTTCACAGCAAAATTGTGCAAAAAGTAGAGTTTGCATCTCCCTTCTGTTCCCACACATGCACAACCTCCCTGACTACAGAAATCCCACACCACAGTTATACTCTCGTTACAGTGGATGAACCTACATTGACTCATTATTATCACCTGAAGTCCATAGTTTACATAGGGTTCCCTTCTAGGCCATACATTCAGTGGGTTTGAATAAATGTGTACTGACAAATATCTGCCATTGTAGCATCATATAGAATAGTTCTACTGCCCTAAAAATCCTCTGTGCACCAGCTGTTCATCCCCCCTGCCCTCAACCCTTGTAACCACTGATCTTTTTATTGTCTCAACAGTTTTGCCTTTTCCAGAATATCATGTGGTAGGAATCACACAGTGTGTAGTCTTTATAGATTGGCTTTTTATGCTTAGTAAAAGTAGATTGTTTTCTTATTGTTGAGTATTCAGATTTCTTTGTATATTTTGGATAGCAGTCCTTTATCAAATATCTTTTCCAAATATTCTTCCAGTCCATGGCTCATCTTCTCATTCTGTTAATCCTGTTTCTTTTTAAAAGTTAGCTATGAGTAATTATTTTTACATCTCATATTAAAAGTGAAAAGTAACTTTCTCAAATATAAGCAAAAAGGTAAACTGTCTCAGGGAAACCATCTGTTTCTTAGTTCAGTGATGTTTCCACTAGGTCACATTGTGTACTGACACATTATTGGATTTCACTGTTCACAATAGATACCTAACAGATTGCATCTTTTCTAGTCTAAAATCACTGAACCTGTCATCATATAAATATTCATCTAAAATAATCATAGAACAGAAAAAAATGAAGATATGAAGGGAGCTAAATTTCCTAGAGTCTATTTTTGTTTTTATCATTCTTCAGATTTTAGTAGCAAAAAGAGAATCCAGTTTATAGATCCCTGAATGCTTTAAAAGAGACTGCTTTTACCCATTTATAGCGAGATGGATAATTTTCTAACTACGAAATTGCTAACTAGTTTTTGACCTTGGGGACCACTTAAAACAAGTACCCTCTGCTTTCCTAGTGGGCTTGGAGCTAAGCAGCTGTATTTTGCACAGCACACTGAATCATAATGGGCCATGTGCTGCTATGAATATTCATACCAGCTACTGTATTCTGCCTGCCCCAAGATGATTCCAGTGGATGCTGCTGGAGGGATTTGAAATATCACTTCTGTAGTATCCTTGAAAAGAATACACACATCAGGAAAAAAGAGAGCTGGAGCCCAGGTAATTCTGTCCTTAGCGTGTACTTCAGAGCTCTCCTCCAAACGATTTTGCCCCATAGCAATGGCACAGAAATCCATTGTAATGACAGAGATGAGAGGTTTAAACTTTCTGAGAATCTGAAAATAGGTTAAATTAAAATCTAAGTGGTCAGCATGGTACGGTTCTACTTACTGGCACACTTCCTCGTATATGAGAACTGGTCTGATTCTCTAAAGTATGTTGGTCACTGCAGGTTGCAATTTCCTGATGGTACATTTAGCTAAAATTACAGCAGCTTTCAGATTACTACCAAAGATACTGGGACACTCTTGATAAGGCAGATGATTGTATTTCAACACAGACATTTTCTCCTATGCTTTCAAGTTAATTCAATACTGCTCATTACCCTTCTGACCCTTTATGTTAGGTTATGCTGACTCTCAAGCCTATTTCTACATTTCCTTATTTTTATTCCCCTGTGGAGACTGAAATTAAACAAGCATAGCCCACATAACTTGCATGCTAAGGAATCTTTGAGAGTGCCTCCGTAGATGGCACTTGTGAACTGCTCTCAATGACAACATATTAGGTTGTTAGTAAAGATCCTTGGGGATCCAGGCTCTGTGTATTTTGGCTTCATCACCTAACCATGGTTTTACTGCGCATTCACAGGGGCACCTATGCCCTCAATGCCTGGCAATTCTTGTTTCCTTTCTGCTTCATTGCTGCACACATTGAACATGTAGTTTCATTTTGCATGTTCTCATTTTTTTTCTTTTTGCTCTAAGGAGTCCTAGACTATATCATATTATTATTATGTTATTTATGCTATATCTATATATACCACTGTAGAATATATTATGTTGCATTGTTCACATTATGCTGTTCATTTTTGTACAGAATATTGTAAACTTTTGCTTTATGTACTATAATGAGGAAAGGACCACAGGGTGAATTCAGAGGTATTCCATCTCAGGTCCAGACTCTGATCCTCACTGTTAAATGCCCACTGAAGTTACTGTCTGAGTCTCTGCAGGAGGAACTGAGCCCTGGGGAGTTTTAGTTAACTGCACAGCTCAAGACTCTGAGAAACTAAGAATGACGTTGGTTTTTAAGTTAAAATTTAAGTCTTTCTGGCATAAAATAGATTATTCCTGGAATCATTTTTCTACTTAACACAAGATATTTTTATGAATCTTTTTCCCCCCATCAATGAGACATCAACTTGCAAAAAGGCTATTGATGCTCTAAAATAGAGCAAAGGGAATCTTAAATGTTGGCTTTAGCAGTTTTTTGTCCATTTTAGAAATGAATATATATGAATAATATTTTCAGAAATATTATCTTGAATGAAATCCCCATTCTTGGGGGAAAGTACTAGAGAAAACATGGCAGTATTTTCTTTTCCACAGATTTTATAAATCCCAGAGCATTCTGTCATTGTAACACTAAAATAAGACAGATAATCTAATTAGGTTGTATTTTATATGCTGACTACTTTGACAATGCAAACTCCCTTAAAATAATTTAATAAAGAAGTATTTTATAAAAACTTCTTAAGAAAAATACTTTCAGAGAAGAATTCTCATCTGTGGATACCTGGGGAAGGAAGGAGAGTAGCAAGAAAAGGCAACATTAGTTTACCCAGGTTGCTATAACAAAGCACCACATACAACGTGGCTTAAACAAGAGAAATACATTGTCTCAGGGTTTTGGACGCTGTAGTTCTGAAATCAATATGTCAGCAGAAATGGTTCCTTCCAAAGGCTGTGAATCTTGCTCCATGCCTCTCTCCTAGCTTCTAGAGTTCCTTGTACTATGGTTCTGTGTCTTCACACCATCTTCCCTTTGTACACCTCTGTCCCTGTCTCCAAATTTCCCCTTTCATAAGGATTCCAGTTATATTGGATTGAGACAATGACCTTATCTTGACTTGATTGTCTTCCAAAGACCTCATTTCCAAATAAGGTCACATTTAGAGCTCCTGGGAGTTAGGACTTCAACATGTTTTTTGAAGGATACATTTCAACCCATATCAAAAGTTTTATAATCTGAGTATGAAATTTACCCTAAATTTATAAGCCCCATGAGCTATTATAAGAGTGGTTTTCTCTTTGTCCCTCTAGAAGCTGATGTTTGGATAAAGGGACCTCTAAGTTATTTCATCCTCATCTAGTAATGACATCAAAGGAATGATAAAATCTTTCTAGTATGATAATATTATCTGTAGTGATACATGAAAAGCATTAATCAGATTATAAGAAGTAGAAATAGTTGTAAAATAGCAGCGAAGGTGATGTGGCAGCAAATGAGATTTATTGAACATATAGTAGAGGCCAGCTGTTGTGCTGGGCATTTTGTCTACAGTACTATTAAATCCTAAAACAAACAAAACCCACCTATGAGATAGCTATGGTTCCCATTTTACAGATTTGGAAAATATGACTCAAGAAATGCTAAGAAATTTGTCAAAGGTAACACATGTAGCAAATCGTAGAGCCAGAATACAACTTAAATTCTTCCTACCTTTGCATTTGTTAGACCTTAACATGTGGCACCTGCTTTCCAAACCTAAAAGTGTAGAGATGATGTCAGTTTAAGCTAGACTATAACCACAGTTAGCACTTGGTCAACTACCAAAATAGAATAAATTGACTTTCATTAGTGAAGAGAGCTTCCTGGGTAGAAACTTGAGCCAGGTCTATTTGCAGGGCTACTGACAAACCCCCTTAGGAGGATATTTCCTGTGAAGGTAGTACAGGGAGAGACAAAGACACAATGAGTTGACCTAGACACTAAGCCTTCTTTCTATCTTTAGCTTGGAATAGTGATTCTGAGGACAAGGCGGTCACTTAAATATGGCATTGATTGTGCAACAGTGGGTGGGGGTGAAGGGGTGAAGGGTAGAAGTAAGAATTGAAAGAATGGTTTCACCAAAAGATAAGAAATCTATAAAACATTGGGACACAAGCCATCTGAATGTAGAAAAGGGATGTTGCAGGGCCACCATGGTGTTGCACACCACCTTTCACATTGTACTCTCAGAGACTAAACTGGGTAAGTAAATAGGACTGAAGTGAGAAACCTTGTACAGTAGCATCTAAACCTCAAATTTCGATTAGAAATAGAACAAGATTTGCTTACACTGTGGAAAGCAGATCCTTGAGTGCTGCTTGGTGGGATAAAGGCAGTAAATCCTTTGCACAGCCTTCTTCCTCCCCGCAGTCTCTGGCTCTGCTGGGATGGCACAAACCTGCAGGTGGGACTTCTTTTGTATCCTGTGAAGAGCTAAGGAGGCTTCAGAAGATGTGTCCACTCACTTACATCTGTTAGCCTGGAATATAATGTGCATTTGGTTGCAAGGCAAATTAAATCAACCTTAAATAAAAACCAAAAGATCATTTAATTCAGATTCACCTTCTTGTTCTGGCTGAGTTTCAGGGGGTGGAGATATTCTTTTTTTTATTTCTTTTTATTAAGGTATTATTTATATACACTCTTATGAAGGTTTCGCATGAAAAAACAATGTGGTTACTACCTTTACCCATATTATGAAGTCCCCCCCCATACCCCAATGCAGTCACTGTCCATCAGTGTAGTAAGATGCTACAGATTCACTGTTTGCCTTCTCTGTACTACACTGTTTTCCCCGTGATCCCCAACACCATGTGAACTAAACAAAATACCCCACAATCCCCTTCTCCCACTCCCTTTGGTAACCACTAGTTCCTTCTTGGAGTCTCTGACTCTGCTACTTTTTGTTCTTTCAGTTTTGCTTCGTTGTTATACTCCACAAATGAGGGAAATCATTTGGCACTTGTCTTTCTCCGCCTGGCTTATTTCACTGAATGTAATATCCTCCAGCTTTATCCATGGTGTTACAGATGGCAGGATTTGTTTCCTTCTTATGGCTGAATAGTATTCTGTTGTGTATATGTACCACATCTTCTTTATTCATTCTTCTACTGATGGACACTTAAGTTGCTTCCATATTTTGGCTATTGTAAAAAGTGCTGCGATAAACATAGGGGTGCATATGTCTTTTAGAATCTGAGAAGTTGTATTCTTTGGGTAAATTCCAAGGAGTGGTATTCACAGGTCAAATGGTATTTCCATTTTTAGTTTTTTGAGGAACCTCCATATTGCTTTCCACAATGGTTTAACTAGCTTATTTTCCCACCAGCAGTGTTGGAAGGTTCCCCTTTCTCCACATCCTCACCAACATTTGTTGTTCTTAGTCTTTTGGATGGTGGCCATCCTTACTGGTGTGAGGTTTTAATTTGCATTTCCCTGATGATTAGTGATGTGGAGCATCTTTTCATGTGTCTATTGGCCATCTGAATTTCTTCTTTGGAGAATTGTCTCCTCATATCTTCTGTCCATTTTTTAATCCGGTTATTTGCTCTTTGGGTGTAGAGGCGTGTAAGTTCTTTATATATTTTGGATGTTAACCCCTTGTCGGATATGTCATTTACAAATATATTCTCCCATACTGTAGGATGCCTTTTTGTTCTGTTGATGGTGTCTTTTGCCATACAGAAACTTTTTAGTTTGATGTAGTCCCTTGTGTTCATTTTTGCTTTTGTTTCCCTTCCTTGAGGAGATGTGCTCAGGAAGAACCTGCAAAGCCAGGTCTCCATGGTCATACAATTCAATAACCAAAAAATAATAATAATCTGATTAAAATATGGACAAATGACTTGAATAAAAATTTTCCCAAAGATGACATAAAAATGGCCAATAGGTACATGTAAATGTCTTTAAAGGTGGATTATGCAGTAACTAAAAGGTGACTTGAATTCACTAACTGATGCATGAGCTCCAGTGTAATAGTTTTATTCCAAAGGAAACTGGCACCTTTTAGATATTTTGAGTTTAACTGTCGTGAAAGTGTCTGCCATGTGGTCCTTTGTGGTGCTTTCTTACTATGGATTCCCATTTTAGTCAGTACAAGTGGCCATATTGTACAAGATGTAATTCACAACCGAGTACTACAGATGGTGAACCTTGAATCTGCTTTTTAGTAGCGAGAGCATCTAGAGTCTTGTGTTCTCATTGTCATCTTCTTAGCATCTATATTCCATCTCTGGTCTCCCATTGTAACTGCCACTGTTTCCTCAGAGATTCTTACTTTCATTTGGAGTGTGCATTATTATTATTTGTAGCTTCCTCCTACTTTTTCATTTTTTTCACCCCACTTGCAACTATTCTAACATCAAGAAGAAGAGCACCTCTATGAGTATGTACAGGTTTTGGAACTTGAGATGCTGCAAGTCCATACAAGTGCATTTTCTGTATGTGTTACATAAGCTAATTACCTTTCCTGACATGACTTTGTATGATGGACCTTGTCAATGATGAGTCCCAAAGAATTGGCTTTCAATGATTAAGGAATAGTGCAAACTCTTTCATTACATGTGCTTCAAAACATTACTAAGATAAAACCTGGTGGAGTTTGTAACTACCAGCTACTGTTTTCTTGTTGCCGCAGTACAAGGATAGTCCTTTAATGAATCCCTTTGCATGTTGTAACTCATCTTTCATTGAGGGTCATGTGAGTGAATAAATGATGAATAAATAAATGGATGAATGTGTTTAGGTTCTGAGACATTTAAAAGGACAACCTAAGAGTTGTAATGATTACTTTTACATGTGGCGATTAGAAAAAATCATCCTGTTTCATTGTTAGTGACTTATTTTCTCTTAAAATTTTACTTTATATCTTAACAAATTACTTTATCTGGGATTTCAATAGATACTTGAAAATATTAAATTCTATTTTTACCTAGAAGACATGAAAACAACTCAAGATTTGTACTTTTGTTCTTATGAATCCCAAATAACTATATCTTAAGCATGATAAAAGTCCAACAATTTTACTAACAGGGAACCTTGCTTTTGACTGAAAGCTTCCTCAACTGTTAAATGTTGAACCAAAATAAGTCATTTAAATGTCTTCACCTCAGTTTTTGCCCCATAGGCTGGCTGCGATGTGGGGACTTTCATGGTATTTTGCTTATTGTGCAAGATTAAGGTAATATTCTAATATCCTAAAGAGAGTTCACTCTTTGTAAGTGTATATTTCCTGAAAAATATGGAATATTTCTTGGAAACTGATGCAGTGAATTATGCATTTTTTCCCTATTTTTATCTTTAATTCCATTGCTTTCAAAGATCTAAAGTTTTTGCATGAAAATTGTTTGATCTTTTGGACATGAGCTTCTTTCAAACTAACAGAAAACTGTTTCACTTGGGGCTATAAGTATGAAGATTGATTTGTTCTAATACTCTTGTTATATTTTAAAATATTGTTCTCTTTATGCTTTTGGGAAAGTAATATTATAATGTTTCATACTTGTATTGGTTTTAACAATAAATTTGTCTGAGCTCTTAATTTATACCAACCTGTAGGCTGACTGAAATGCTGCCTACCTCAGCACAGTGCAAAAGAAAAAAATAAGGTCATAAAATAAATGGAGAAGTGTTTGCCCTTCTCTTTTATGACAGAAATTATGTAAAATTTGTGTTAATTCTTCTTTATATATTTAGTATAGTTTACCAGTGAACCTACAGGGCATAAATATTTTTTGAGAGTTTTTAAATTATGAATTCAATTTCCTTAATAGCTATAACATTATTCAAATTATCCACATCATGTTAGCTATGCAGTGGGTGTCCATTTTAACTATGTTTTCATAATTATATGTGAGACAATGTCATATTATAATATGATTAAGTTATTCATAGTAGTGTCTTTTTACCCTTTTGATGTCTGTAAGGACAGTAACAACATGTTCTCTCATTCTTGGCATTAATTATTTGCATCTTCTCTTTTCTATTTCTCTATCAGTTTTTCTAGAAGGTTATCAATTTTATTGATATTTTCAAAGAATACATTTTTTTCAGTTTATTTCTTCTTTGTGTTTCTACTTTCAACTTCATTTCTTCCATCTTTATTATTTCTGTTGCATTTCATGAGACTTATTTTGTTCTTCTTTGTCCAGGTCCTTGAGTTAGGAACTTTGGATTTGATATTTTTTTCTCTTTCCTAATAGATGCACTTAGTGTTACAAAATTCACTTTCAGCCCTGGTTTAGCTGTGTTCCACAGATTTTGATATATTTTCATTAGGCTCAATGCATTTTTACATTTCCCTTGGGAATTCCCCTTGATCCATGGTTTATTTAACTTGTTTCTTTTGCTTCCAAGTATTTAAGAATTTTCCTATAATCTTTCACCTATTGATTTCTATTAGATTCCATTATTAGGAAACACAGACTGTATTAGAAGACAATATTTATAAGAGCACAATCCCTTTAAATTTAATGAAGTTTGTGTTATGATCCAGAATATACTTTAGTTGGGTATCAGGTCTGTGGGCACTTGAAAAGAATATATATTTTATCGTTTTGAGGTGGTGTGTCATGTAAATGTCAAATAGATCCCTTTGGTTTGTGGTGTTATTGAATTCTATATGTTGGCTGATTTTCCGTGTATTTATTCTATCAGTTGTTGAGAGAGAGATATTTAAGTCTCCAAGATTACCTGTGGATCTGTCTACTTCTCTTTTCAATGCTCCCAGTTTTATTTTAATATATTTTGCATCTTTGTTGTTTTCTGTATACACATTTCCGATTGCACAGTCTTTTAGGTGTGTTGACCCATTTATCATTATGTAGTTTTCCCCTTAACTCTGGTAATTTTCTTTTAAGTCTACTTTAGCTCTTATGAATATAGCCATCCCTGCTTTTTCCTGAGTAATGTTTGTATGATATGTCTTTCCATCCTTTTTTCAAACTGCCCATATTGTAATTTCAGTGACTTTCTTGTAGACAGCATACAATTGACTGTTTTTTAATCTATTCATGTAATCTCATGTCTTTTAATAGGTATATTTAACCAATTTATATTTAATGTAATTATTAACATATTAGTGCTTACATCTATGTATTTAACATTTCTTTGTTCTCTTTTTTTGTTTCCCTATTTTCTTCTTCATACATATTTGTGAGCTACTTAAATATTTTATAATTCCATTTTGATTTATCTGTAATGTCTGACTATATCTGAGTAGCACATTTTAGTAGTGCTTTTACTTGGTAATACATTATATAAACTTTAGGTGTTACAGTATACTTGTGTTGTCATTTTACCAATTAGAGTAAAATATAGAAACTTTGCTTCTCTTTGCTTCCTTTTAGCTTCCCCCATTTATAGTATAACTGCCTTAAATATTTCCTCTCTATATATTAAAACCATGTTAGGTGGCATTATAATTTTTACTTCAACAATCAAACATGATTTGGAAACCTGTAAAGGAGAAAGTCTATTGTATATATTTATGCTTTTGCTTGTTATCTTTCTTCTTTCTTGATGTTCCTGGGTAATTGCCTAAAATATTTTCTCTTGCCAAGGTAACTTTCAAGTATGTTCATATATGCCCTTTTAGCACTTTTGTGATTGCTGCTTTAAAATATATGCCATATAATGCTTATATCTCTGTCATCTCAGTGTCAGCATGGTTGTTTTTCATTCAATTTAACATCTTTTTTTTTCTTGGTGAGATGCATACTTTCTGTTGAATCTCAGTAATTTGGGGTAATAATGTTGTAAAACTGTGGATCTTATTTAAACTTTCTCTTTTAGTTATCTTCTTTGACACTATCCTGTCAGAGAAAGAATGGGGAGCCCATTTGCTATCTCCCAGTAGGATTAGATGTCCAAGGTCCTTAGTCAGCTCTCTTTGCACCTGAAGGGTAATCTTATTACTGGGTAATGGTGTAAGTCCTGACTTTCCCTAAGTCTTCTTTGGTACAGCCTCTCTGGGGAGGGATGGGGATTCATTACTGTTAGATAGGGATAGAAGTCTAGACTCCCTACAGTCTCTGCACATTGTCTTTGGGTAAGAGAGAGAATGGGCCATAGGGACTTGTTCTGCTTATGGTGAGCCGGGGCTCTCTAGTTGGCCTTTCTCACACCAACCAGCAGGGATGGGAGGAGGTGGTATTTGTGTTGTTACTGTCTGGTAAGGGTGGAAGTGTGGTCTCCCCACTTGGCATTTGTTGTCAGGGGTGCCACAGTATTTATTTGTTTCTTGGGGTTCTGACTAGAGTAGACAGATTATTGACTAAGTTTTCTATCTTGCTAGGCTGTCTGTTTCCTGGCCCTTTGGGTATAGAAGAAGCTTTTGTGAGAACTTTTTATTTGTTCTGCAGCTATTGTTTGTATATATGTCATAGATATGAAAAGTCAAGTAATATTGAAATATTTTTAAAGAACTAGAAAGATCTGGAAAGTAAAGGAATATTTGAGGTAAGATAGTGTTTGTACTAGTGATATTTGAAAGTACAGCATTTTATATTAAAGCAATGTTGTGGACTTTAAAATGAAGAGCTTTGCAATCACAAGGTCATTGGGAATAAAATGGTCAACTTACAATGTTAAAGGTCAGCTTCATCCCTTTGATTCATGCTTTTACAAAATGTTATTACAGGATTTCAGGCAGCATTTGTAATTTTCAGCAATTTCTCCTGTAAACCAGCTACCAATTTCACCTTAAATAATCCTGAACAAAATTAGACCCAAATAAAACCATACAGTTCCTCCATGGGTTCCATAATTGGTTTTCGATGCCTAATCAATAGTCTATGTTTAGAGGGATTTTTCCTTTAAATTTTTAAATGAGAGATACCTCTTGATTTACATTGCAGTTGTCAACACACCAGTGAAAGAAAATACTCCTAAACCTATTCCTTTAACAGCAGCAAATCAATTTGTCTGCTAAATTATAATAATTTTATAATTTAAAAATTTGTATATGTAAAAACTATGTATAATGTGAATTACAAATTACATATATATATGAATTAACAGCAATCATATCAGGCTGAAACTCCCAGAAAGCTTATAAAAATTCTTGTCATTATTTTTCAAGTACATTTTCTTATTAAGAAGAATTGTTCCCTTTCACAAATATATAATTTTCAGAACCATAGCCTCAGGTGATGCAGGAGGGGGAATTCAAATCCCTTCATCCTTGATGTCACAAAGCAGCTCATCCTTCCATTAGGCAGGGTTAATCCTCGGCATCTATAAACCTCTGCAGTGGGTGCTTTGTAAAAGGTCCTCTCTCTTAATTATCTCTTGTCTCCCGAGATTTATAAAAATTCTCTTTGAATTATAAAGATATAGAAGAAGGAAAAGGGAATGCCTCCTTTGGAAGCTCATTATAATACCATCTCTGTCATAAAAGAAAAATTTCTTTTCTAACAAATGATAGGTAGAGTTTTGTGATGGAGAATACCTTGTTAAGGTAATTAAAGTTATCATGGTTTCCTAATTATTCATATAGTATTACAGTGATATTTTAGGCTATATTTCAGAGTAATTTCTTTAATTTTTATAATTCTAAGTATTGATGAAAAGTTTTATTTCAATCTTTTTAAATATCTAATGGAATAATGGTTTATATTTTTATAGAGTTTTATAATTCCAAAGGCATAACTGACAAATACAGTTGTATAAATGTAAGATACACAATGTGATGATTTTATATACTGTGAAGTGATTGCCACAATAAAGTTAATTAATGCATCCATCATCTCACATAGTTACCTTTTGTGTCTGTGTGTGGTGAGAACATTTACATCAACTCTCTTGGCAAATCTCAAGTCTTCAATACAGTATTATTAATTATAATCACCATGTTATACATTAGATTCCAGAAGTCAAGTCATCTCATAACTGAAACTATGTACACTTGAGCAGCATTCCCACTTTACCCCAAACCCCACAACCCCTGACAGCCAACATTCTACTGTTTCTGAGTTTGATACTTTTTGATACCATGTGTGAGATCATATAGTATTTGCCTTCCTCTTAATGACTTCTCTTAGTTTAATGCCCTTAGATTCATCCATATTGCAAATGGCAGGATTTTATTCTTTCTTATGGCTGAGTAGCATTATTTATTATACATACATATATGTGTGTGTGTGTGTGTGTGTGTGTGTGTGTGTGTATATATATATATATATATATATATATATATAAAAGCACATTTATCCCTTCATCTGTCAACAGACACTTAGGTTGTTCCTACATCTTTGCTATTGTAAATTATGCTGCAGTGACAAGTGGATGCAGGTATCTCTTCAAAAATTGGGGTTTCATTTCCTTCTGATATATACTAAGAAGTGGGATAGTTAGTTTTTTAATATTTTTGAGGAACCTGTATACCCTTTCCCATAATTGTTGTCCCAATTTGCAATCTCATCAACAGTGCATAGGTTTTTCTTTCCACATCTTTGCCAACACTTGTTATCTCCTGTCCTTTTGATGATAGTCATTGTGATAGGTGTGAGGTCTAATGGTTTCGGTTTGTATTTCCTTGATAATTAGTGATATTGAGCACATTTACCATTTACATGTACCTATTGGCCATTTTTATGTCATCTTTGGGAAAATTTTTATTCAAGTCATTTGTCCATATTTTAATCAGATTATTATTATTTTTTGGTTATTGAATTGTATGAGTTCCTTAATATATGAACATTAACCCCTTATCAGGCATACAGTTTGAAAATATTTTCTCCCATTCTATAAGTTGCCTTTTTATTTTGATCGCTTCCTTTAGTGTGGAGAAGGTTTTTAGTTTGATACAGCCCTTCTTGTTTATTTTTGCTTTTGTTGTTCAGGCTTTGCTGTCATATCCAAAAATTATTACCAAGGTCAATGTAAAGGAGCTTTTTCCCTGTTTTTGTCAAATATTAGTTGACCATATATACATGGGTCTATTTCTGGGCTCAGTTCTGTTCCATTGGTCTATGTGTTTGTTTTTATTTAAATACCAAACTATTTTAATTATGATAGCTTTGGAACATAATTTGACATCAGGAAGCATGATGCCTCCAGCTTTGTTCTTCTTTCTCAGGATTGCTTTGGCTATGCAGGGCCTTTTGTTGTTCCATTTGAATTTTATGATTTTTTTTTCTATTTCTGTGGAGTTGCCATTGGCATTGTAATCGGGATTATGTTGAATCTATAGATGAATTTGGGTAATATGTATATTTTCACAGATTTATTCTTCTGATCCATAAACATGCAAAATTTTTCCATTTATTTCTGTTTTACTTCTCTCGTTGATGTTTTATAGTGAAAATTATACTGAAAAGTGTATAAATATTTCACCTCCTTGGATAAATTTATTCAAATTAAAACAAAAATTTAAACTTATTTGATGAATAAATATTTATTATTTAAATTTATTTAATTTTTTCCTTTTTCATGCTATTGTAAGTGGGATTTTTTTCTTTTTTTGAGATATTTCATCCTTTGTATATAGCAAACTGTTTCATGTTTCTTTTGTTTACTGAACTTTGTTGAATTTTTTAGGTCTGATAGTTTTTTGGTATAGTATTTAGGGTTATCTATATATAATATGATGTAATCTGCAAACAGAGACAATTTTCCTTCTTCCTTTCTGATTTGGATGTCTTCTATTTCTTTCTTATTCCTAATTGTTCTTTCTGGGACTTCCAATACTATGTTGAATAGAAGTGGTAGGAATGGACACCCTTGTCTTTCTCCTGATCTTAGAATAAAAGCTTTCAGCTTTTCACCATTGAGTATGATGCTAGTGTAGGCTTGTCATGTGAGTCCTTCATTATGGTGAGGAACATTCCTTATATACCTACTTTGTGAGATTTTGTCATGAAAGCATGTTGAATTTTCTCAAGTGCTTTTCTGCATCTATTGAGATAATCATATATTTTTTTATCCTCTATTCCATTAATATGGTGTATCACACTTACTAATTTTTCTTTGTGGACCCTCCTTATGATCCCATTTGATCATGGTATATGATCCTTTTAATGTACTGTACAATTTCGTTTGCTATTATTGAAGATATATACATCTGTTTTCATCAGGGATATTGGCTTGTAATTTTCTTTTCTTATAGTATCCTTATCTGGCTTTGGTAGCAGTGTAATGCTGGTCTCATAAAATGAGTTTGGAAGTCTTCTTTTCTCTTTGGTGTTTTGGATGAGTTTGAGAAGTGTTCATATTAATTCCTCTTTAAATGTTTGATAGAATTCACCAGCAAAGTCATGTGATTGGTACTGCGATTTACTTTGTTGGGAAGTTTTTGATTATTGGTTCAGTATTCTTACTTATTATTGATTTGTTCTGGCTTTTTATTTCTTCATGATTTTGTCTTAGTAGGTTGTATGATTCTAGGAATTTATCCATTTCTTCTAGATTGTCCTATTTGTTGCCTGTACTTATTCACAGCACCTTGAATAATTTGTGCTTTATACATAGTTAAGTATTCAGTAATGGTCTAATAGTTGGTTTATCATAAGAGAACAGCAGTTCTAGGGATTTTTTTTTTCATTGCTGATAGTGAAATGAGTGGATCTTTATTTTGTAAATAAAATACATCCTCCTTAAGCTGATTTCCCAACCAAAAATAAAACAAAAGTTGTTTTTCTACACCAATTCACAGTTTATTGAAACTCTGAAGATATGTTGTAAACTTGTACAAATTATTTAAAACCAACATGTAGAATCTTTAAGTTTTGATGTAAATTGATTTCTGAGTGCAGGAGATCAACAAGTGAAAGCATTGCTTGTCACTTATAATAGTATTTCTCCTATTTTTGAATTACCAGAGCCACATAAAGCACAAAACCACCATGCATCTCCATACATCTGTGTAATGCTAATAATTTATTTTACTTTTTCTGAATTTCAAAGCTGAATACACAATTTCATTTGGAATATGTTTTCTGAAGTACAAAGTAAATTATCAGAGATTAGAAGAAACTCATTTTAAATAAATTTCTAATGATATAATGATTTTAACCAATGCTTTGTAAAATTATGTTTCATACATAAAACTCCTTAACTGCAGACAGAACACACAAAACCATATTGTATGGTTAATTCCTTTTACATGTAAGAATTACCTACTACCAAAGTATGCACCAAGATAAATACTGCATATTTTGCTTCTTTATATGACTAAAGAGGGAGAAAAATGTGATAGTGGCTATTCTAACTGGTGTGCGGTGATATTTCATTGTGATTTTGATTTGTACTTCCCTGATGATTAGCAATATGGAGCATCTTTTCATGTGACTGATGGCCATCTGAATCTCTTCTTTAGAAAAATGGCTCTTCACGTCCTCTACCCATTTTTTAATGAGGTTATTTGTTTTCTTGGTGTTGAAGCATATGAGTTCTTTATATATTTTTGATGTTAACCCCTTAACTGGCTAAATAATTTATGAATATATTCTCTCATAATGTAGGTTGCCTTTTTGTTTTGTTGGTGGTATCCTTTGCTATACAGAAACTTTTTAGTTTGATGTAGTCCCACTTGTTTATTTTTTATTTTGTTTCCCTTGCCTGGTGAGACATGATCAGAAAAGAATTCCTCATGCTTATGTTCAAGAGATTTTTGCCTGTTTTCTTGTAAGAGTTTTATAGTTTCATGCCTCATATGTAGCTCTTTAATCCATTTCAAGTTTACTTTTGTGTATGGTGTTAGACTAATTCATTTTATTTCTCTTGCCTGTAGCTGTCCATTTCCCCAACACCATTTATTGAAGAAACTGTCTTTTTGCCATTGGATATTCATGGCTATTTTGTCATATATTAATTGATGATATATTCATGGGTTTATTTCTGGACTCTCTAGTCTGTTCCATTGATCTATAGGTCGTTCTTATGCCAGTATCACACTGTTTTGATCACTGTAGCTTTGTGGTATAGCTAAAAGCCAGGGCATGTGATATCCTCAGCTTTCTTCTTCTTTCTCAGGATTTCTTTAACTATTTGGGGTCTTTTGTGGTTCCATATGAATTTTAGAACTATTTGTTCTAATTCATTGAAAAATGCTGATGATATTTTGATAGGGATACATTGAATCTGTAAATAGTTTGAGCAGGACAGCCATTTTGACAATTTTATTTCTTTGTATGAGCAGGGCAGAGATTTCCATTTATTTGGGTCTTTGTTAATTTCTCTCATCAGTGTCTTATAGTTTTCAGAGTACAGTTCTTTCACCTCCTTGGTTAGGTTTATTCCTAGGTATTTTATTCTTTGTGATGTAATTGTAAGTGGAATTGTTTTCCTGATTTCTCTTTCTGCTACTTTTTTGTTAGTATATAGGAACAAAATAGATTTCTGTGTATTAATTTTGTGTATATCTTGGCTCATCTCAAAATCAGACTTGAGCTTTGAATAGCAGTTTCTAATCAAAGCTGGCTTTATAGGAGGAGTATAACATATGCACTGCTGTTTGAAAACAGTGTGAGTGTGTGTGTGTATGATTAAGCCCATTCATTGTTTAAGTCTAAACTCATTAGGGTTAAGGTATCCATTGTAGCCTAGCAAAATAGTATGTAGATGTGATCTCAGTTGTAAATAGAAAATATCTAATACAGTAAACTCTGTATCACTCCTCAAAAAAAAAATCCTGCAACTTTGCTGAATCCAGTTATTAGTTCTAATATTTTTTTAGTGGAGTCTTTAGGGTTTTCTATATATGTTATTATGTCATTTGCAAATAGTGACAGTTTTATTTCTTCCTTACCAAATTGGATGCCTTTTATCTCTTTTTCTTCTCTGATTCCATGGCAAGGTTTTCCAATACTATGCTGAATAAAAGAGATGAGAGTGGGCATCTTTGTCTTGTTCCTGATCTTAGAGGAAAAGCTTTAAGCTTTTTGCCATTGAGTATGATGTTAGCTGTGGGTTTGTCATATATGGCCTTTATTATGTTGAGGTATGTTCCCTCTGTGCCCACGTAGTTGAGAGTTTTTGTCATGAATGGATATTGAATTTTGTCAAATGACCTTTCAGCATCTATTGAGATGATCCTATGGTTTTTATCATCCCTTTTCTTAATGTGAATCACACTGATTGATTTGAAAATAGTGTACTTTCTTGAATCCCTGGAATAAATTCAAGTGTGGTCATGATGGATGATCCTTTTGATGAATTTTTAAATTCAGTTTGTTAACACTTTGTTGAGAAATTTGCCTCTATGTTCATAGAGATATTGGTCTATAATTTTCTTTTTTTGTGTTGTCTTTGTCTGTTTTTTGTACTAGGGTGATGCTGACCTCATAGAATGAGTTTGGGAGTATTCCTTCCTCTTCTATTTTTTGAAATACTTTAAGAAGAATGAGTATTAGCTCTTTAAATGTTTCCTAGAATTCAGCTGTGAAGCTATCTATTCATGGACTTTGGCTTGTTGGGAGTCATTTGATTACCAAGTCAATTTCGTTTCTTGTAATTGGTCTGTTCAGATTTTGGTTTCTTCCTGTCTGTCTTAGAAAGTTTTACTTTTCTAGAAGTTTGTCCATTTCTTCTTGGTTGTCCAATTCATTGGCATAATTTCTCATAGAATTCTTTTATAATTCTTTGTATTTCTGTGGTGTCATTTGTAACTTAACCTTTTTCATTTCTGATTCTGTTTGTATCTTCTCTCTTTTTTTCTTGAGAAGTCTGGCTAAGGATTTGTCTGTTTTGTTTATCTTCTCAAATAACCAGCCCCTGGTTTTACTGATTATTTTCTATTGTTTTATTATTCTCTATTTTATTTATTTCTGGTCAGATTCAGCCTTCTTTGAATTTACCCTTTATTCTAGACCTTATGGTATCTTTCTCCTATCAGAGAGTTTAAAGCAGATGTCTATCTAGCTACCTGCAACAACAAATTACTGCCTTGCATCTAATAAGCCCTAATAGTGGTGGCAGAGAAAGAGGGACCTTTTGAGATGGAAGTGGGTAATCAGTTAAGGTGGTAATCATAATACCTTCCTGGGGAAGGGAGAAGAGGTTTTTCATGGAAATGGGTGGAGAGCAGGAAACACTTTAACATACTTGAGGAGGAAGAGAAAAATCTCTATGATGTAATATGAAGTATTAAAATAACTTAACCTGTTCCAAAATATCTTCACTCATGATAGAAACCTGACCATTACTGTATTAGGAAAATGCCATTGGCAAAGAGGATTTAGTATGTACATGACTTCTACTTGAATGAGCACATCACACTGTGGTTCATTCATTAATTCATTCATTTTAACAATACCTGGCTGTTAATAGACCATACTAGGTCATTGTTTCCACTATGAATAAAAAAGCATTTTCCTTAGGAGGAAAGAGTAATTATGAAATCCAGTGTTAAAGACAATTGGAAACTTAATTTTTTTTAGAGAATTTTTCCTTTCTCTTCATCTGCATTCATTCTCTTTAGGATATATTTCCAATCTTTGCCACTCTATTTACTTTAGAATATCACCTTGCTCCCTTTTCTACACATGCACATTTCGTTATCTCTGGTTTCCTCCTGTTAGAGGATAATGCTCTTTATCCTATCTTCTCACATTTCATCCAGAGTCCACTTTGTATTAATTATTCATTCTCTGCCTTTTTCCCCCAATTCAGAAACATGCTGAAGAACATATAAAAATATAGACCCACCTGTTTTTATAATGAGGTTGGGAGGATGAAGTTCTTTAGATAAAAATTTCATTTTCTCATTAGCATATAGTTAGAGTACCCAATGTTTACTGAGTGTTACTGAGTGTCAATCAGCTATTTAAAAGCTATGAATATATTATCTCTCTTAATCCATAATGTTTGAACATCTTACAAGCATGTCCTTAATTATAATGAGAAAAACAAACTTTAATATCTAATATTGTATAGAAGCCTGCTCATGATATTATCATAGTGTCTTCCCTTGTTTTAATTGTTAGCCTCTTCTCCACTTATACTCTAGAACATGGAGTTTTCTGAGAGATATATGTGTTGCATTGTTTCACATCTCTCTCCCCTTGAAGTATTCCTTCACTTCTCTAAACCAATACTAACTCATAGTGTTTACTATCTTCTTATTATCTAAAGTTATCTATTTTGCATTTTTTACACCTTAATTATTCATGAATTACCAGATTATGAATATATCTGATATTTGGCAGGAAGGAAGGGAGAGAAGAAAAGAAGTGAGAGAAGGAAGGATTGAAAGAAGGATAAGAGAAGCAAATTGGAATATTAATTGTAGCAATGTATTTATTGAAAATGCCATTTTTTAATTAACAGTGTCTCTTGAAAATTTAAGAAGATAGATTTTTAGCTAGAAAAATTCTGGAGTACATGATGACTGCCAAGAAGAAAAGAGTTTAAATATGGTGTTAATGATTTCTAAATCAATTGGCGAAAACTAGTAGTATACGAATTTGGAAAGATTCTATGTTTTAAGAACTAGGAAAGCAATCCTATGTGCTTCTGAGTTTGTCTCTGCAGGTCTAGAAAACTATACTAGCTCATCTACATCTCACCACAGGGTTTTCCTATTGAGCAAATCCAGTAAGCCTATGTTCCTTTATTAAACCATTCTTTTTTATGTAATATTTTCCAATATACAGTAAAGTTACAACATAAATGTGAGTTTTCCTTATTGTTTTAAATTACAGTATTTTACTTTGCTTTGCCCCAGTGAGGGCCTAAGGCATCTATGACACCTTGAAGCTGAAATTTGAAATGAGGTTTTCAATGTTTAAGTAGCCTGAAATTGCCCGTAAGACAATTTTCATTAAGGGAAGTAACATAGCCTAGCTGAGGCTTGCCTGTTAAATCAGAAACAAAAATATATATACATATGTTATATATTTTTGTTTAGCATATATAATCAGCATAAAATTAGTCTAAGAGATTCCATTTATCAAACAAAAAAACAAATTGATCTTATTGCTGGAGTTTAAATACTTAATCCATGTATATTTGTTTCATTTAATCTGGTATTTGTAGATGAAAAATAAATGTCATGTAACTCTCCCATACTTTGGATTCTTTCCTAATGATAGATTTCAGAAAGATTCATGATTTATCTTTTCTGAAATTTTAAATAAGCTTACAATTAAAAACGTGTTGGTTTTAAGTCTCTGTAGCACTATGTATATCAAGGAAGTTTTAGTGAGTTTAAATATATATATTTGTGTATATGTACACACACATATCTTTGTAATTCTTTTCCTTCCCTAAATGCTTTGACAAGGACTTCTATTACTGTGTTGAATAAAAATGATGAGAGTGGCAATCCTTGTCTTATTTCTGATCCAGTGGTGTTAGCTATGGGCTTGTTATATATGGCCTTCCCTCTATACCCAGTTAGTTGAGAGTTTTTTATGATAAATTGATGTTGAATTTTGTCAGAGGTTTTGTGTGCCTCTTTGAGATGACCGTATGAATTTTATCCTTCATGTTGTTAATGCAGTAATTACACTGATTTGTTGATGTTGAATCATTCCTGCATTCATGGAATAAGTCCCACTTGATGTATTGTTGGATTGTAATGTATTGCTGAATTTATATTTTTAGTGTATTGTTGAATTTGATTTGCTGGCATTTTTACTGAGGATTTTTGCATCTATGTTCATCAGGGATCTTGGCCTATAGTTTTATTTCCTTGTAGGACCTTTGTCTGGTTTTGGTATCAGTATTGCTGTCCTTGTAAAATGATATTGGAAGTGTTCCTTCTTGTTCTGTTTTTTGAAAGAGTTTGATAAAGATCAATATTAATTCTTTAAAGTTCTGGTAGAATTCACCAGTGAAACAATCTTTTCCTAGACTTTTCTTTGTTGGGATGCTTTTAATTATTGATTCAATCTCCTTTGGGTAATTGTTCTGTTAAGATTTTCTGTTTCTTCATGATTCAGTTTTGGTAGATTGTGTGTTTCTGGAATTTATCCATTTCTACTAGGTTATATAATTTGTTGGTGTGTAATTGTTCATGGAAGTCTCTCATGATTCTTTGTACTTGTGTGGTATCAGTTGAAATGTTTCCTCTTAATTTCTAACTTTATTTATTTTAGCCCTTTTTCTTTTTTTCTAGGCAGGTCCAGCTAAAGGTTTATTTATTTTGTTTATTTTTTTCAAAAATCAACTCTTTCACTAATCATTTCTGTTGCCTCTTAAGCCTCTATTTCATTTATTTTCACTCTGATCTTTGTGATTCTCTCCTTTCTACTAACTTTGGGCTTAGTTTACTCTTCTTTTTCTAGTTCCTTTAGATGTAACATTAGGTTGTTTATTTAAGATATTTCTTTTTTCTTAAGGTAGGTATATCACTAGGAACTTCCCTCTTAGAACTGCTTTTGCTGCATCCCAAAATTTAGTGTTATCTTTCCATTTTCATTTGTCTCAAGATATTTTTTTATTTCTTTTTTCATTTCTTCTTTGATCTATTGGTTGTTCAGTAGCATATTTTATAATCTCTGTGTATCAGGTAAATCACTTATATCTGTTTAATTAATGTCTGTTTCTTTTATATTATCTTTTTTTGGCACATATTGTAGGCTGACTAGAAGCTGGACCCTCAGATAGCAGTTTTTAAAGTATGTAAATAAACTTGTTTCAGGGAAAGGCTGTGAGCCACCTGTTTTTGTCTGTCCCCTCTATGGTAAACTCTAGTGGGTATCCCATTAAACATTATTTCTGTGTTTGCTAAAGTCCTGTAAGATCCACAAACACAAGTCCTGCTGGCTATCAGAGCCATGTGATCAAGGGGTGTGCCCCCTGGGTGGTAGCCACAAAATCCAAGACTCCAGATGTGTGCATGAGTTCCTTCAGCAGGAAGGAGGCCCTGACAACCTTGAGCAGGCCAGAGGGAGTGTGGAGACAGGGCCCACCTGCCTCCCCATTATCAGGGAAGGATCCCTGTCAGCCCCCAGCTGCATACTAAATTAGAAGCCTGACTCTCAAACAGCAGCTTTTAGAGTAGGCATATAAGCTTCTTTCAAGGAAAAACTAGGAGATGTGCATTTCTGTCTGCTCCCTCTGTGCTGAGCCTTGGGAAAATATCCGCACCCAGTCCTTAGGAGCCCATTAAAAACTGTTCCTTTGTTTACTATAGTTTATGGTTTCAGAGCTATATTTTTTTCATTCTCATCCCTCAAATGGAAGTCTTAAAGTTAGGGTACTGGATGTAGGGTCCAAACCCTTCTTTCCTCAGGGATAAAGTGGGAATTGTTAGTAACCTCCCAGTTGAATGTTTCTATCTTAGAGGAGGATTTATGCTGAAAGTGTGTCTTAACTTTTCCAGCCTACTTCAGTGTGGGTATTTTTTCATTCACCTGAAATGGATTTCTTTCTGGAGAGAACTGCTCCTTTTGTAGCTGTACACTCAGTGTGTTCACGTTAGGAGGTGATTTCAGGATCCTCCTATGTCACCATCTTGTACTGGAACCCTTCTAAGAGTCTTTATTTTGTAACTGGAAGAGAGTAGAATAAATCTGTGGTCCCGTCTGACCAAACTTTGTATTTCTCTGGGCATTCCATCATAGATCCATTATGTCCTTGTCTGATAACATGTGGGTGACTTAGGTGGCTATGACAAGCCCAGGAATTTCAAATCTGGATATTAGAATAGAAATGTCTTGGGCACTGAGGTTGCATGGTTGTGTTTGTTCTGGGATCCCCAGACCAGGTCTGTCTACATCTTTGAGTCAGTGAATCAATCATATTCTTTAGAAAAAACAGTGACTCTTCTGATAAAATTCTCTGAAAATTTTATAAAATGTTACAAATTGCCTGGTATTGTTCTGTACGGAAAAAGGGAGGCAGACAGAATGAAAAGTATTATCATTTAAAAAGAAAGTGTGAGGTAATGCTGACCTGAAGCAGTATGACAGATGGAAAGGAAGAGTGAGATCAGGATTTTCTCAGGCTTTTGGTATATATGATACAATGTCAAATATGAGAAAGTTAGACTAGTCTGCTGAAAGAGTTCTGACACAATTCTCTCACATATTTTAAAGCTGTATTTTTTCATTAACTTAATGAGGGAAGAATGGAAAAGAAAATAACAATTCAGAATAAGGTAGAACAAAGTCATCTTACTAATTTTAAAGCATCTTTTTAACAAAGACTTCAAAGTACTATATAATATCTTTTGAAATAGTACAATCATTCTCTAAAAGATATACTATGAAGTAAAAATACTTGTCTGTATCATCTACAATTCACTTCATTAAATCTGGAAAGAACTGCATATATAAAGCAACTAGTCCTTTTTTCCAGTAGAGTTACAATGAAATACTCAAAATATTGTAACAAGGAGAAGAATAAAGAAGCTTGTTCACTGGGGAAACGGGAAGGGGATGAAATTTTAATGGCCCTGCACAGACATACTCCGGTGCAGGCCTTGGGCAGGAGTCTGAACTTGTTCTTGTGGGCTGTGCCGGGCACATGTGTTTTCTGTGGTTCTTCTGCCAAGTGGGGCCTGACCGCCCTGTGTTGGGCAAACAGGTTTTTTGGGTCAGAACTTAAAGGCTGTTCATCACGTTGGTTGGTATCTATCACCAACTAAAAGAAGAAGAAGGAATACATTCAGGAAGATATGAAAAATCTTGAAAAAGTTAGAGCTCCTGAAGAATAGTAGATATAGAATGCAAAACTGAACTACAGAAAAAAAGTCAAAATAAAAAATGAATAAACACCAACATATAAAGCTGAAATAGTAAGAGTTGCAATATAATCAAAGATTTTTCTTGTAAATAACATTGGGTAATTGTGAATAGTGCTAATTAATAATCGGTACTAGTCTTTTTGTGCTCAGGTATGTCACTATGAAGGTTTATTTTTTTTTCTTTTGTTTTATGTAGCCATCTTTGAGAACTCTGAAAACACAAATATAAAGACTGAGAAAATTAGCAAGTCAAATTAGTAGATAATACAGAGAGGATAAAAATAGAATTATTACAGGTTCAAAATCTTAAACTATTCAATGAGTTTAATAGGCTGGATTATAATGTAGAATGTGAATGCAATAAATATAATAATATTAATATGCTCTGTACAGTAGTGATACTAAAAAGGATTGTCAATAGCAAATGAGGAAAATATACTTCCAACAAACCACATTTGATGCTCAGTCTTATGAATTGTGAAGTAGAAAATAAACCATTGTTCAGTGATCATATTGAAGCTGAGAAAGGTACACATTTCCTATCGTTATGGAAACAAATGCTAGTCATTTCAGCCTGACAGACCTCGAATTCAATAAATTCAGTATCCCATATTCTTAATTCTAATAAACTTGTAATAGCACGTAATAATTAAGTCTAAATTGCAAGTTTAACTGTAATGGAAATTGAGCACACATTATTCAAGTGTACCTTATTTGTTGCAAACTGGAGTAATATAGAAATGAGTGCTTGGGATTATGTTTTTATCAAGCACTATAGATGCCATCATATAAAAAAATAATTAGAAGTAGACAATTTCTGTATCACTTAAGGAAGAGAATTGAAAATTGAAAATGTTATTTTTTTATGCTGACTAGGTTCCTAAGGGAGATGAAAGAGCTTAACAAAAGTATAATGAGACAAAAAACTCATATGGTATAAATTTTTTTTTAATTGATAAGTAGAGAGAAAATTGTACCAACAATTCTAAATGAGGGAGGACTTAACCAAACATTTGTTATTTCTTAGCAGTCAAAGCCAGAAGTGGAATAAGGTAAGCTATATACCTCACATGGTCCCGGAATTAGGGTATTTTTCTGTGTCTAAGAACTCGTAATGGATAGTGCCGCTTTACCTTACTCACTGAGACTTCTGGCTTTCCATTTCCTTTTAGCTTCTGAATTAATTTGAGTAAAGTTTAGATCATCCTTTTTATGAACTTGGCAGTATATTAAATAATTCTATCAGACTTTTCTCAAACTTTGAAGTATTTGTTCTTGGTCTGGTTCTGGGCTTCTCAGGCTGCCTTGTGGTTGAAAGCAAACATGCCAGTAGATAATTAATATTAATATACAGATGACATTTCCATACAGTTGAATCAAAAATACAATTAGATAGTTAGCATTAAGATACAGGTGACTTTATTTCAAACCTGCAGTTGAGACATCCAGTGGGTGTCTTCCTGATTTCTGATTACAGTGTCTTGAACCCCCAAAACTATTGTATTATGTCCAATCTCTATAGGTTCTTGGTTAGATACAGCAGGTGGGTCTGCTTCCCAAACTACCTGTGGAGAATGATGCTTTTAATTGTTTTCTTAAATTTTTATTTCCAATTCCATATAGATCAACACTTTTATAAAATGCCATAAATTGGTTGTGGTGAGGCAAATTTCCAAAAAAAGAATTCTAATTATTTAGTCTTAATGTCTATATTTATCTTGTTGTCGTTAACCAATAGTTTGCAGACTTTGAAAACTGAAAGCAGTCTGTGAGCCACATTTGAATACTATTAGGTAAAACAATAAGGCAAACCACTTCATAAACAAAAAAGTAATAAAAATAATTTCCTTTCTTTTTGTCTTTTCATATAGTCAAATAATTACTTAAAATTATGTCCTATTTTTTATTGTTCAGACTTGAACCACAAGTTTTAGTTTTTCTTAGAAATTTGAAATGGCATTTATAGTTTTATTTTTAGGTGTTTAGAATTTTATCACAGATTCAAATTTTTCTGTCAGACATTTAGTATTAGTTATTGAATGAATGTATCTCCCTCCTAATCCTGTCAGTGTCGTCCCTGCGTCCCATCCTTCTGTGCCGGTTGTTTGGTAGGCTATTCCTGCCGCATGCTAGGCACTTTTCTAGGTAGTAAGCGTTCACGGGTGACCAAGAACACACATCCTGACGTTATAGGCCTTTTATTCCAAGGAAGGAAGGAATTTAAATATTGGGAAAAGCAGTTTAAGGGGATGCATGTGGTTAAGGCATTTGCCACTATATTAAAAGTATTCAATCATGATTTGGAATATAAGGAGTCCTTCCTAAGGGTCAGAGAACTGAGACTTAAGGTTTAACAACTGTGGTGAATCGAAAATTGGCTGAATCTAAGGAGTTGTTTGTGGAATCACTAGTCCTGAGAGATCAAAGTTATGCAACAAAGGGACTCTTTATAGTACCTAGAAAGTAGGATTACCTTGAGAAAGTCAGTGACTTCTTGTGATTACATTAATCCTACCATTAGGAGGCATTCACACTTCCTTCAAAAAGAGCTTTTACAGAAAGGAAATTATTTTTATCACTTTTTGTTTATGAAGTGGTTTGCCTTATTATTTTACCTAATAGTATTCAAATGTGGCTGTAATGGGGTATGTAGTGGGGACTTGATAATGGGGGAATCTAGTAACCACAGTGTTGCTCATGTGATTGTATATTAATGATACCATAAAAAAAGAACAAAAAGTGATTGGTCTTAATGCTAGGAACATTTCCCTTTAAGTAGACTAGGAATATTGACTCTGAAATAATAAAGAAAAGTATATCCCAGTGCACCTGACTTAACATTAAGCACATTTTGTATATTTTCAATAGTTTAATTTATCTTAATTGTTTTTCCAATTTTTCTCCCCACCTGTGGACAAAGAACACATAGCTTTGTTATGGTTGTGGAAAAATATAAATGTTTATGATGGTGATGATACAGTAAAAATGTAGGCAGAATGTAGGAAATGAAATTGAGAATGGGAAAAAAAAGTAGTGACTACAGTTGATGGAGCAACCCAAATATATATATGTATTTCTTTTCAAAGTTGAAAAATAATAACTCAACAAAAATAATAATCCTTGAGGAAATAATTTAAAAAAGAACGAGTGGTGATAAGAGTGATGTATGTGCACTTGATAAATAAAAATACTGAGTCATAAGTCTGTTAGCATAACCACCAGAGGAATTCAAACTTGAACCATTTAAAATTTATATAAAGAAAAGTATATATGCTTCCTTGCCTAGAATTACTGAAGGAAAAAATTGATTGTATTCCATTTGGGATCTTACTTGCCAATTGTATTAATTGAGTAAAATATCCCTTAGGTCAATAGTCATACATCTTACAGATTAGAATTACTTTTCTAGCTACTCTCATTTTCATCTCTCAGAAATTTCAAACACAGGCTCTTGTCATATGAGCTCAGAACCAAATTGAGCATGGAGCAGGGCCTCTCGCTATGTTCTCCTCCACTTCATTATCTTCTTGAGGAAATTCAAGCAGCCAGCTTGATCCTAAGAAGGAGGAAAGAAAATACTACACTTGAACTCACACTCCTTCCATAACACTCACCTATTTTATTCCTCATTGGTGACATTAAAGTGGTGTCGTACAAATATTATTATTTTTTCATAGTAATACTTAATGCATAGTATGTAAGCACTTTTACACCCATTATTCTATTTAATTTTCAATAAGCTATGGAATGGGCATTGCTCTCTCCAATTTACAGAAGAGGAAATTGAGACCTAGACAGACTAAATGATGGCATAATAACACCAAGCTAATAAATTGGCCAGATGTACAGCCAAATTTTGCCCACAATACAATGTTTCTTTCATAACACCAATATGCCTCTTTCAATAATGATGAAAAAATGCTTATTATAAGAATGTAACAAAGTTATTAGGCATAATTTTGATCCAAAATCATGGAATTTGATTTTTGAATCCAAGAAAGTGTGTCGTTAATATTCATTTAATCTTCTACCATTTTTGACCAATACCCATGGGCAAATTTTACAAAAGTGAGAAATTTACTTTTTGTCTCAATCTCTCTCTGTGCCTTCATTTGGAACCTTCACCCTGCCTCTGGGCTACTGAGATTCACCACAAAGGCAGCTTCATGGGTACCACTCTGTGCTCTAGATAATGTCAAGACCTGTCCATTCTCCAGAACATGTCTTTACTATGTTCTTGTTTATCCTTGTAGTATAATGAGGTTATTTATTCAGAGTATGGAAATTCTATGTTGAAATGAAACACTAAATAGAAGCTATGGATAATTTTTCTATATAGGACAAGAATTGCTCAATCTTATAAATACATTCATCTCTAATCCAACCCCCTGATATGTTAATTCTCATAGGAGATAATCCATCATAAAAGAATTTATGGAAATAATGTTTCCTCATGTTGCTATAAAATCGTTTTTTAATTAGAAGATCTGGTCTCAAGCCAGCATATATACTACTATATAGACAGGCTATGTAATCTCCCCAAGTAATATTAGAATATTAACAGAAATTGCCTTCCCTAACTCACAGGCTTTCCTGGTGATAAAATTAAATAACATGTTGCAATGTTCTTTGCAAACTGCAAAATAAGTGAGCCTGTTGCAGTTATTGCAAAGAAATTATTATAATGATCACGTTTTCTTATATTGCAGCACGTCAGGAAAGGGTATCATTTTTTTGGCAACCAGATCTTGTGAGCCACACTCAGGCACTTTTTGTTCATTCAGTCCACACTCTCTGTGCAAGTCAGATTCTCTTTGCAATGCAGTGTGAACAAATTCATGCACTCTTTCATTTCTGTCAAAAATTGGAAGCAGTTTATCTGAACCTTTGTTTAAATTGCAAGACACGCTCTAACCCACTCTCTCCAGAAAGAATCTCAACAAAAAAACTACATCTTAAATAAATGCACTTTCTTCTTAAGGAGCTATTCAAAAAAGTGTTAAGCCCTGATCTGAATCAAAGGAAGTAAATTCCGTGGTAGATACCAAGTAATTTATTTACACTAATTTTCTTGTTTAGTAGAGTGCTATGATTTCTATGATGTGAACATTTTCTTGCCTCACTAATTCTTTATTTAATTTTGGCTATTTTCAGAAGTTTTGAAAGTATAGTTTTTATCAAATATGTGTTCAAAAGTATTTCATTTTGGAAACAGTTACTTCACTGGCTCATTCCTATTTCTCAGTAATATTCCTGTATGTTTTTTATAGTTAGAAAGTATAATATACTTTTAATTTAAAGACATATCCATTATAACATAATTTTGATACTTATATGTTTAAAAAGTTGTATTTATATTTCAATAAATCATGAACACTTGTGAAGCATTATTTAATGTTTCCCTTTTGATTAATATCAAAGGACCCAGTTAATCAAGCATTAATGTCTTTGAAATTCACTGAAATTATAGAAAATTTCTAGTTCAGGCATTGATAAAACATTCCTATTAATAAAAAAATGATGTAAGTAGTAGGATAATTTTGGAAAATCTTCAAGCACCTTATTAAACACAATTTTGCAAAATATTATTAAATAAGCTAATAAATGAATAACAGTGATTTTCTTGAAGTGCATTCCTAATTTTAAGTGTCTACTTTAATCAGCATTTCTCAAAACAATAATTTCAAAGTAAGTTATCATATTATATCTTCCAATTCCAATTTTATGATCACAGTTTCCTAAGTGTTTTATTATAACAGTTGTAAGGAAGTATTTCGAGTTCTAACATATGTATTTATTTACTTATCTCTTCACATATTAGCTAGAAATCACTCCATCCATTTCCAAATATGCCAGATGACACAACACTTTTAAGCATGATCGGCTAAAGTTTTCATTATGTTATTATAGTAGATTAATTATGATTCATGCTTGTGACTATAATCTTGGGTTGAGATGGCATACCACCCATTTTTTCCTGTTGTTCTTAAACTAAATCTTTTGTGAATTCCATAACTCATTAATACACTTGAGATGGTTTATAAGTTTATCATATAATATATGAAGTAATGGTGACCTTTTTATTTGCCTGAATTTATCTCAGGCAAATTTCAAAGCATAACAGTGAAAAATACTAAGGCCCCACCCCAGGCTTACCCAAGGAGAATCTCTGAGCATGAGAACTAGGATTCCAATTTGAGCAGTCTAGAGACAATGTGAGAAGCACTTATTAAAGGTCATCAGGACCAGAATGTCACAAATATGTGACATATCTAAACTAAATAATAGCAAAATAAGAAACCTATAATAGGTTAGGAATATAAAATCAATTTTTGGTTTGAAAGATTTCTTTGAGTGTATGTGTGTGTGTGTGTTCATTTCTGTGTGCTATGCTGTTTTTGGCTTTATTAACTCTTCCTTTTTAATCTCTTTAAATTCATGCACAAGTTCCTTTAAATATCTAAGATTGTACTTATCTGATATTAAAAAATAATAATCTTAGGAACCCAACTGTTGTTAAACATATAAATTAAATTCATGTTAATTCCCAACAACTATGAATCGAGAAGAAAAGAATAGATTAAATATCTAAAGAACAATGGTTTTGCTAGAGAAGAGTAGATGATGTGTTCACTTATTTAATAGACTTTCACTGTAAATTTACCAAGTTTTGTTAGTCTAGGTACATCAGAGAACAAAATAGACCAAAGACTATGGGCTTATGATCTATCTAAAAGATATATATATATTAGTAAATTTATAATGCAGAGCCTGTGTTTCGTAAGCAGGGGACTTTTATAGGGTTGCAGAGGACAATTAAGTAGGTGGTCAGAGAGGAAATGTGACTTTAGTGTTGTGTAAAAATAAAGAATTGGGCAGAGAGGTATGATGGGCATTATCTTTAGAGCATTTAGAAATTTTAAAACTCAGTGAAATCTAGGGAATCAACATTACCGCATGAATTAGAAAAATACTTAACCTAGAATCATAATATAATGGTATCCAGAGATCTAACACATTTTAGTTCCTCTCAAAGTGGTCTTTTAGCTTGAACAAGATTATTGTATTCAACAGGATCCATTAGGACAATTCACTTATGATGGGATTATAAAAGATAATAGGGAATAACTCTGTATTTTTTTTTACAAAGATAGCAGAAAAACAAAATTTTTGAACTTAGTGAATAGGGAACTAATATATATCAAGATTACAAAGTAAGAGTAAGTTTGAGATATAAGAGTTGAGCTACTCTTAACCGATACAAAATGTGTTTGGGACTTCCTTTGAATTATCCACCCTTTGATTGTTATAAAGTAACAATATGTAAGAGATTGTCACAGCAATATCATAGAAGCACAGTTTCACCTTATTGTTTTCTCTGCTCAATGGTAGGATCTCACGCTACCTGATCACCTCAAGGAAGGTTATTGATGAAAATGCTAAATTTAAAATATTAAGTAAGAATTGGGTTCCTTTTCAATGTAATGATTTTTGCAAAGTATTATAATTCTAAAATCATCTTAAAATTCCAATGTAAGGTTTGACTTTACAGTTTCTAGTAGAACTTAACTTACAGGTTGTAAATGCTATTTATTTATTATTGGTTTCCTTTTCTCACATGATGCGTGAAAGGGTATCTTGCCGCGACCCTCCTTACCCCAGCACGACTCAGGAGACACGGGCCCACGCAAGAGATTTTAATAGCTGAAAGAGAGAATGGCTGCCTCTGAGCAGAAAGCAGCAGCTCGTGGGTGAGGAAGCACATTTTTAAGGAGTAGGGTGTGTTCTGCTATAGGGATGTTGGTGATTGGATCTTAAGGGGTGGGGCGAAATGTTTAGAGATAAGGTGAGGCAAGTCCAGACATGATTTTCACTGGCCCATGTGCTTGGGCCATGGGGTAAATGGAAGATAAAGCACTATATTCTTACAATGCGCCTGATTAGATGTTACCCAAATCATATTCACATAATAAAAAATACATTTTCTTATTTGTTGTCCATGTCCATCAAGTTTCTGAATGTCAAATACTCTTCAACTATTAATTAAAATTATGCCAGCCTTACAGTTGGGGCCCAATATTTTGCTGCCTCATCATGTGCTTTCTTAGTGCACTTTTTGATATTCAGCATAGGTGTGTATTGAATGCATTAGCCCCTGTGAAGGATTCCACCATGGTTGACTGTAATATTTGATTAAAATGAATAGCTCAAGAAAATGAGGCTGAGTAAAGGTTAGGTTACTCATTAAGATGCTCACTGTTGTTCATTTCTTTAAAGTCAGTGCAGAGTATGTGGTTTTACCTAATGACTAGGTGAATTATTTAAACGAACAGCTGCAAAAGGCAAGGCTCAACAGCATTTATGCTGAGATTATCTATTTAAATCGGAAATACAATTCATTTGAATATTTCACCACAGTTTTGCATCCATATGAATTAGACATTCATATGTACACATATGCAGTGACCCAAAGGGAAAAACACATAATTATAATTGATAATGTTTATTAGATACAAATGATGGGCCAGACTTTCGACTAGCTGCTTTACATACAGTCTTTAACCCTAAAATCATCCCTCGGGCTCTGAACTATTATTTGAATTTTACAGAAGAGGAAACTGAGGTTCAGTTTTTGAGTATTAAGTTCTAAGATTTGAGTCCCGGTCTGTAAGACCACAGCCCAACGTATTCTTTCCTTACTACCCCTCAGTGTAAATTAGAATTTGTTAATACCATGTAACATACATGGTCCTTTCCTGCAAACTGATCTTTGAATGTCAGTCTAAACTCACCACCAGCTTGGTGGTACGGAGGTGAATGTGGTTGTGGATAAGAGATGCATGCCCCTGCCTTTGTGGAGAGTGCACTGTATCCTCACTCATCATTCTCTTCCCATGGGTGCACCTCCCTGTCAGCCTCTTTCAGCTTTCCTTCAGCCCTGCTGGTTGATGCAGTACTTGCCGGCACCCCTCTGAAGTCACATGGGAATATTTGGGAGTGTTTCTACTGGAAGGAGACCACACTTCTATGACTCTGATGAATGAATGTGTTTCACCGATAACTAAAAATGGATGTCTTTATATTTGGTCATGTAATTCAAGAATACTACTTTTAAAATACTATTTATTCATGAGACAACTATTGAATAAAGAATAACTTTGTGCTAGACATTGTCTTAGATGGTAGATAGTCAATTGTTTACAATAGTAGATATGGCCCCTACCTTCAAAAAGTTTAGAGTCCAAGGAATTTAATTTAGAAATATATAATTACTCTTATGTTAGCTTGTACTTTATATACTGTAGGCAGAAAGTCAAGTATTACATTCTCCATCTTCACTTGGTTAGAGTCTTGATATTGGTTTCAGCATAACTAGGCATTGTGTGCAGTGAACCAGTTTTCTAAATTGACATGAACATGAATTAAGAATTTCCCTAAATAACAGAATGTTAATGTATTTTATACATTAATGGCTAAAAATAATGGTTTCTATATCAATGTTTATGCAAAATTTTTAAATTTTTAGTTTTTGAAGAGAATATAAAGTGTTTTAAGAATGAGTCCTTCATGCTTTTTAAGAATACAGAGCTGTTTCTAAGGGTAAAATATTTATGCTCTCATAATAAATATTCTAAGTAAAATACTTCTAATTCAAAAAGTAATGTGAAGAAGCAAAAAACAAAACCCATTGGTTGACTCAGTAATCACATTATTTTAGTTGCACCAAGCAATGATTTACAATATAGGCTGCTTATAATGCAAACTTGCTTGTGCCCTTATACAATGTTACATACTTAGCTCCCATTGTAGAGCAAGCCTTATTGAAATGATGTTGACTGAGATACTGTTCTTAAAATAATACCAAAAAAGTTCCAATATATAAAAATCAAATTATTTGCCAACTTTAATACTTAGCCATTAAGAACAGCAAATTACTCAACATACATCACAGCTGTGCAGTACAATATATTGGAAATCACAGACTTGAAAATCAGTGATTTTAAGGGTTTGCTATGGTCACATACACAGTCTTAAAGCAGAATTACTTCAATATTTCCATCCCATTTAATTCTATACTCTATCTTATTTTTAAATGTACAAATCAGCCATAACATAGGCAAGCATGATTATGAACCTAAGAGTATGTGAAAAGCAAATTGGTCTGCCTACCAGACTTGACATTCTGTGGAAGACAGTGTATTAGTTAAATAATCAATGAATTATGTTCAGTTTGAGGCAGAGAAAAACAGTTTAAAAGTCAAAAATAAAGTTTTTATTTGATGGTATTGAATTTTATGTGTGCATTTTAGTTTAAATCTTAATGGAATATGTGTGAGAAAAATAATAGTTTCATGGGATGGATGTGTAAAGTGATAACTCACATCCTAGCCTTAAAATAGTGAAATAACATAAAGCCTAGACATTCAGCCAAACTGCATTTTAGCTGTCAGCCTCCAGTCAGAAAACATATACGTTGTAATGTATTTCAGTGGAGGGCATTTAGCATGGGGAACTGATGTCAGAGGAGTAAGGGGAAGGTGAGGCCACTCTGAGTTTGGACTTGCAAGCAGCCCTTATCAAATCTAGAGCTGGGAGAAGGGACAGAGAAGGTAGGGCCAGTGTGCAGGAGCCAGTGCCATCCAGGGGCAAAAAGGGGAAGGGGACACCTGACAGTGTTAGCAGCTGGACCCACACATTATTAAGCTGGCCTTAAATCATGGAGAAGAGACCACCTGGCCAGATAAATAGTTTGTGAGATTTAAAGGCTCTGCCAGGATTGCCCGTATGGCCCTGTGGAAGAAGGAGCAAATACATTCCCTTCCCCCTTGCCCTCCAGTCTCACGTCAGAGCCTCCCCTTGGCCAAAACTAACTCGAAACACTGTGGACAAAGAAACCTAGGCTGTATCATTACCAGGGTTCAGCTCCTTGAGATATGAGCAGAATAAGGTAAATGTAAGGTGTGGGTCTGAGAACAAACAGGACAATAAATGACTGGTGTGTATGTCAATTGTAAGGACTTAAATGCAGGATTGGAACATAAGTAACCAGAAAATTTGTACTTTCTTCCTTATCAAAGTCAGAGAACCTCATGAATTCTCAGCAGTACCAAATCAGAAAGATCTTTTCTAATGATTAAAGAAAAACAGCACTTCTAACTTGAAATGCCAACCTGAGATCTGAATTTCCTCACCTAATTTGAAAACCTAAATATCATTTTAGTCATTTATCATTAATTCTGAATATGAGAGAACTTTTAAGATTATCTGAATCTCCTTCTACCCCTCCCCCTGACCTTTTCCAATGTTCATAAATGCCCATGTACTCTGTAAGTACAAGTCTCCTTTCAGAGGATGTGCTGTTACTACAATGAGGCTCATTTTTCATAAAAATGGGTGTTTTCTTAACACTTACTAGGTAATTTATGTAGTATAGTATAATGTCAAAGATTTTCTACCACAGTTTTACACACACTGAGCAGTAAGGAAATTGTATGTGATGAAGAAAAAAAAATTGCACTAGATAGATGGGTGTTTACATCTAGCTCATGATTGTCATAACATGAGAATGAAAGTGAAAATAGAACTCAGAGTAATGCATCTCTGCATCTGGCATCATCCTGCCTCTAATCTCATACTGTCTATTCTCTCTCCTTGATGGTACTCAGGTACACAGTTTATTAGTCTCTCCATCCATTTTCTGTCTCCCGTGTTTTCCTCTTTGCACACATCCATTCATAATGAGTTACCAGAATACTCATTTCTCTTCAAATTTTATCAGAATACTTCTCCCAACTGAATCCTAGACTTGCCTGATATGCTTAATGATTTCAAAAGCTTTTAAGATTAAAAAGTATCTAATTAATAGGTTTAACAGATTTTTAGCTCCAGCTAAAACAGTCTTTAAACATATAGTTTATAAATATTGTATGTATATATTTCTCTTAAACTTGAGTAATGCACAGGCCTCTTTTAAGGAAAAAAGCATACCAGTTCAAGGAACACTGACTTATAAAATTAAGTGTTTCTACGGGAACCTAGATAAATAAATCACGATTACCATTTATCTCTGAAAAGGTTTTTTTTAATGACTGGAAATGTATGAGTTTCTTTTAAAAGATAGTGACTGAAAGTCTAGTCTTTACATGGATTTAATGTCTCTACAACATGATGCTAAGTGATAGAAGCTAGTCACAAATGACCAAATATTATATGATACCATTTATAGGAAATGTCCAGAATAGGTGAATATATAGAGACAGAAACTAGATTAGTGATTATTCAAGGCTGGTTGGTTGAGGGGGGCTGGGAAGCACAGGGAAACTGTAGCTGATGGGCAGAGAGTTTCTCTTTGGGATGATGGAAGTGTTCTGAAATCAGATTATGTTGACAGTTGTATAATTCTTTAATTATACTGGAAAGTATTGAATATTTAAAGGTAAATTTTATGGCCTAATAATTGTAGCTCAGCAAAGGTGTTAAAATTAAATTGTAAATGACTATTATCAACTATTAGGTTTTAGTATTTGATATAGCCTGATTAAGAAATGTAAAACATATCACCAACTAATTGAAAAATATTGATTAAGCTCAAAGAATGGTGATGGGTTTTTGAAGAGGTTAAATACTGCTAAGATGCTCTTACATTCCAGTGGCTCATTATACAGTTGAAATAAAGATGTATAATTTTGAATTCAGAAAGTACTGGAAAACATTTTGAAAAGTTTCTCTCTAAAAGGTTATTCTAACTCCTATCTAGAAAGAGTAAATTTTTTTCTTCATATTAATAAATCATCTGTTAAGTGGGAAAGAATCCATATATCCAGAATATAAATGAACCAACCCATGAGAAAGATGTTAAAAAAATATCTAGCCTGTTAAGTTTGATGGATCATCACTGGACAAGTATAGTGTAGGCACTATTAAAAAGCAGGTGGAGGCCCAGATTTATGGAATTCTACTGGTAAAGTAAAAAATGGTAGGAAATATGATTTACCAATCATCTAAGCAATTATATTCACAGATCATTGTTAATAAACAATTATTATATAAAAATCTCAACAAAAAGGCACATAAAGAAATCTGATATATAACTAGAAAATAATATAATGAAACATGAATGGTTAACAAGATGTTCAATTCCGAAGTACCAAATGCAATGAGAGTGCCACATTCTTCCCATATCTCAAAACAATAATGATCAAATCCAATATCTGAACCCAACAAATCTTGGAGCTCTGGAACTTGGAAAAAAGAATTTTCCTTTTAGAAGAAGTAGTTAATACTAACAAGTAAACACTTAAGTTTTATAGAAATAAATATTCACATATACTAATCAAATCTGTTATGTCAATAAGCATTTACACTTGTTGAAATGAAGTTCCATAATTGATGGTCAAAGGCCCGCATATACTAAATGGCCCTATACTAGACCTTTGGTGGTAAGAGTGAAAAGGATGAGATTCACATCTAAAAGGAAAAGAGATGACAGAGAACTATCAACAATCAAGGCACTTTAGAGATTGAACTCTGTGTAATCCAGAATGCTCTTCTGAAGGATAGGTAGTGTTATTCTCATTTCAAAGATGAGAAATTTGAGTCTCAGAACATTCAGATAAGTTGCACACCGTCACACAGCCATGAGAAGCAGTTCTGCCTGACTACACCACTCCTGCCTGTCTACCTTACCCCGTGGTTTTTCCAGTAGGGGAAAACCCTTACTGCTCCACATCCACCGAGGATCACAGGAAGCTCTCACCTAAGCTGATGGTCTGAACCATTAACATAAATAGACATTCGTAGAAGGAGAGAATTTTATAGATCAAGAGAATTTCTCAGGTTATCTGCCAGTAGTCAGAGAATAGGGTTCCAGGGAATGAGATGCAAAAGGAGGGCGTTTAGAGGAAACAGAGGAGAGATGAGTGTCCACGGCAGTGCCGAGGTCGGGGGCACTGCCAGCCGTAAATGAAGGGCCCTGGGGAAAGACCTTTGCTGGGCAGAATTCCAGTTCAAAATGCTGGAGACAGATGGTGAAGGGGGTCACTGGTATGCTCCTGAGATGTTTGAAGGATTTCTTTGGATACCAAATGATTTTGTGCCTCCATATTTAATCACAGGAAGAAGATGAGCATTTTTAGTAAAAATGGTGTTATGCTTATCTCTGACTACCTGAATCATAGCATTAATGTTATGTTTTATATGTCGGAGTTTTAAAATGTTGCTATAATATTTATTATGCACAATAATATTGGAGGCTTTTGAGCACTATGAAACAGGGAGTTATATCCATTCTTTATATAAAATGTAAGGTAGGTACTACCACAGCTTGATTAGAACTATTGTTTGTTAATGCAAAAGAAAAGAAAAAAAGATTATTCCTGTAAGCAGTTACGTCCACCACTTACAATGCTGAATGCCTATTAGAAGCAGTAATAGTTAATTGGGAATAAAAAACATAAAATATAGAAAGTGATTTATGCAGTTTGACCTAATGGTAAATTTTATTTTTGGTTCTCATGCTTACTGTTGCACCAGAAATGTTATTATATTCTGATATTACTAGCTCCTATTACCAACTTTAAAAAATTATAGCGTCCTACAACTATAATATATCTTAATTGGGAGTGAAGAATAAACATCTCTCAGGAGACATGAGAAAGCAGTCAAAATTTTGTACCTCCCATTAGTAGAAAACACCAAAGCCCAGAGATTTAATCGAGGGATAGATAACATTATTCTCATTTTAAATATGAGAAAATTGAGTCTTAGAAAGTTCAAAGAACTTTGTTAATATATATATAACTTTGTTGGGCTCTTCCATATATTGTCATTAATTCTCAACCTGATAAAGGGCACACATGTGACCATGTTGCAAATGAGGAACTGCTTTAGAAAGCAAATTTCTCTTGGTTAACGCATGAGCTCTTTGCAATGCACCAGTCTCCTGTTCTGGCTTCCTTCAAAATGCACACTGTGCTGTTTAATCCCTTCCAGATGTTCCTTAGAGTTTGTGATTTATCTCGAGCATAAGGCAAAAGACATTATGATCAGAGACAATCTAACGCTCACTATCTTGTAACTCCACTTTGCTGATCTCAAAAATAAGCTTCTTACACTCCCCCTGAAAAGGGGAAGGGGGAGTGTGACACTTTCCTTCCATGTCCAAGTGAGAATAAATAATGTACCCTGCAAAAAAAAAAAAAAAAAAAAAGCTTCTGAGCACGCTGATCATGAAAGTCATTTCTAGAAAAACCCTAAGGGATTTGAAAAGAGGATGTATATGTCAGTCATTATATTAGCTACCAGCTGCTTTTGATGGATATCTCATGAGAATGGGGGCCTCATCTATCCTGACCTCTTTAATAACCCTAGTTCCAAGAAAAGAATCCAGTAAAAAGGAAGTTCTCAATGGGTATGCACTGCATATTGAATGGATGAATAAATGTGACTATGTTGGAAGGCTGAGGGAATAGACTGAGTAATATTCCCAAGTCTGAAGCCTAACTGGTAATTCTTGCCTTTGTTCATGAAGATTTGCTCTCAGAGAGCTCATAATATATAATCAAAAGTATAGTAATAAGTAAATTAACATAACAGAAAATTTTCTAATTTAAAGGGAACAAATACTAGCTGAAACCTTTTATTTAAATTAAATCATGAAAATAATCTACAAAGGTAGAGTGCATGTATAAATCTCAAACATTTTTATATTGTAGTTTGATTTTTTAAAGACTGAAGGTATTAAATATGTATGCATTACTAAAAACAATTCATGATTAATATGTATGATACTAAGTTACATATAATATGCTATAATTTCTTACATTCAGAATAAGTGTACTTGCTTGTATATATGCTCAGTTATTTCTTTATGTAATTTAATTAATCATATTCTGTTTACCTGTGTTATTAAACTAATAAAACAGATTTTATATCTAACTCTTAGATTAATCTAACTCTTAGAACTGAGATTAACTAAAATCTAAAGTCTTAGAACTGAAATCTAACTCTCAGAACATGAACTCTTAGGTCTGAAATAAGTACAATACACTTTGCTTTCGGAACTCTGGGCATTCCAATTGTTCAAATCAGCAGACATCTTATTTCTACTCTTATCCCACTTTGGCAGTAACAGATCTTAACTTCATCCACATCATTGTGATTACCATCTACTTTCGTAGTTCAGTTGTCATGAAAATTTGGTCTGTTATCAAGAGAATCTTACTAGATTAGAAAATCAATTCTTCATACCATCTGAAAGCTAGAAGGCTAGCTATTTTAGTTAAGGTAGAATTAGAGATTCTAAGTAAACTCAGAATGGAAAATTGGCTCTTATATGAGCAAGAAAATGAAGTATCAGTAACAAGAATAATGATGCATTAAGTAATAGGTGTTATTGCATTAAAATAACTGATAATTGTGTTTGGTGATTTATCCAAAATATTAAATTTAGGAGATTAAGTAAAGCCAGAAAACTGGGAATCATTTAAAATTTCTTTCCCTCCCTTATTCCTTACTCTAGCCCTAAAGGCAACAAATGACAAAGTATTGTTCACTCTGCCTCTTACTGCACTAATTCTTACCCATCTCTCTGCAGTACTAGAGTGGTCTCCTAGCTGGTCCTTCTCCAGTAGACTGGCTTCTTGCCCATCCACCCTTCCCAGTATTGCCCTCAGCATAGCCCTCCCTGCTTGAAATATATCAGTATCTCCCCACAGGCTGTAATAAAAATCTGGCATACAACATTAATCTTTGTGGATACATTTGGAATCTCTTAGTATATATGTGTAGGACATATACCAAAGTCTACAATGAGTTTTTCTACAGGGTTATACATGGATTTTTTTTTTTACAATTTATTTTATTTTAGTATCATTAACCTACAATTACATGAGCAATATTGTGATGATTAAACTACCCCCTTCATCAGGTCCCCCCCACCAACCCTATTACAGTCACTGTCCATCAGTGTAGTGAGATGAGACTCACTACTTGTCTTCTCTGAGCTGTACAGCCCTCCCCATGCCCCCCCACCCTATGTCTGCCAATCATAATGCCCCTTTTACCCTCTTATCCCTCCCTTCCTGCCCTTCTTCCCCAGTCCCTTTCCCTTTGGTAACTATTAGTCCGTTCTTGGGTTCTGTGAGTCTGCTGCTGTTTTGTTCCTTCAGTTTTTTTCTTTTTTTTTTTTTCTTTGTTCTTATACTCCACATATGAGTGAGATCATTTGGTATTTGTCTTTTTCGGCCTGGCTTATTTCACTGAGCATAATACCCTCCAGCTCCATCCATGTTGTTGCAAATGGTAGGATTTGTTTTCTTCTCATGGCTGAATAATATTCCATTGTGTATATGTACCACATCTTCTTAATCCATTCATCTACTGATGGACACTTAGGTTGCTTCCATTTCTTGGCTATTGTAAATAGTGCTGCAATAAACATAGGGGTGCATCTGTCTTTTTGAAACTGGGCTGCTGCATTCTTGGGGTAAATTCCTAGGAGTGGGATTCCTGGGTCAAATGGTATTTCTATTTTGAGTTTTTTGGGGAACCTCCATACTGCTTTCCACAACGGTTGAACTAATTTGCATTCCCACCAGCAGTGGAGGAGGGTTCCC